>JAMWET010007422.1:20000-245000 GCA_024036415.1 Prochilodus magdalenae | reverse complement strand
GTGTAAGCATATAGTGCGTATGGTGTAAGCAAGGATGGTCCTCACTGTACCTTACTGACCCAACAGCCACGACTGCAGACATTCAGCACGCACTGGTGCCCTCCACGACAGTCATCCTGTTAGTGCCACCACCACTGGCAGACGGCAGGGCGACGCAGGACTACATGCATGCAGACCGTTACAATGGTTAATGGCAAAGGTGAGCGGGTTTGTTGTCCCATATCCAGAAGGCCTAGTGTCATTCCACCTCCAACCCTACTGCAAAATCTGGAGGAACTGCATGAGAATACTCTGTATGGGATAAATTTCTGCAGGACACTATTGGAAACCTCCATGCAGAGACGTCTGGCATGTTGCATTAGGCAAATATGGCGGCCTGGCGCCATACTGAGAGACACTATTTCTGTATGTGCAGCTCAATAAATGTTGCCCATATCAATTTTTCATCAGTTATTGTTCCTGGTTACTTTTATTATCATTCTGAATAGCACTGCAATCTGACACTTCCTTCTGGGTGCAGCTATTCTGTGTATATTTTTGCCATATCATCCACCTCCATCTCATAACCAGGTCCTGTTATTGATGGACAATGTAATCAAACTAGACTCTTCAGATGAAAGAGGCGTGGGAGTGGCTAACTTAATTTGCTGTGTAGCATGCATGAAACCGGACGAATGCCATCAACCACTTCAAAAATGCTTAGATGTTTCATCCAAAGCGAGGGGGAATGCCGCTGAAGTCAGACAACAACAGTTACACGATAAACCATTTCTAACACAGCCCTGGTAATACCGCCACTATGAGTGGAACCCTAAACAAACACTGGGCAAAGAGGCCATGTCTGGGCTCAGCAGTGCTTTGGCCTGCTGTGGTTCATTACACACAGACTCTGAGCAAGGGCCCCAGAAAGGCCACATCTCTCATAGTGCAGTTAGGAAAGGAGTCAGTTTACAGTGGCTCAGCTTCATACGCACTCACTCTCTAGACAATGGACGGGGAGGACCCAACACGTCACCCCTCCCCCCTGGAGGCCCTTTGTCCCTGCTGCCTGCACCCTCCGTCTCTCTGAAGAGACAGTTGTTGGTGATTGAGTATGCAGACATTGAGGAGCTAATCTAATATTGGGGGGTTGTAGGGTTAAAAAGAGGGGGGGTATAAGGATGTACACACAGAGATGATCCCTGCCAATGAACATGGCTGGCATGGCTGGGCCGGTGACCTACAGCACAGCAGGACAGCAACACATAGATCATTCTAATCAGATCTGGCACATGTTTACAAATCTACGATGAATCTGGGGCAGTGCTAGTCTGCATAGATTAAGCCCCCAAATGTGCCACAAGCTTTAGGTTTCAGACGGAATAAAACCGAATGCCACCATGCCCCTGACCTAATGCACCATATGTATGCACCTGAGGACTACACATTCTCTTTCAGCAGCACTTGGATAGCTACAGTAGACCATAAGTCCAAACATAAAGCTGGTACATTTGCCTAAACCTGTGATCACAGGTTCAGGCAAACTCAACCAACCATCACAATACTTGCAAGGGCTTGTAATTTTGTCCAATTACTGCTCTATTTCTGTAGGAAATATGTAAACCCTGCAAGTACCTTCACGATTTCACAAATCTTCTGTTCCACACGCCAGGCAGCCACGGACAAGGAGATGATTGTATCTGCCAACATGTGTTTCAGCTGAACACAAGCCAAACCGATTCCACTGAAGCAGGGTGGAAACTGTTGTGTATGGCCTGCACAACTAATGTGGACCAAACACCAAAGTCAAAATTGATACTTTTCCATCATAAAAACCAGCATACAAGCACCAACACAACATACCAGCATCCAAAATAGAACATATGCTGGTTTTGCTTGTGATCAGAAAAACTGGTCTCTCCGCTGGTTATTCAAGCAGGAGTACACCAGGATGTATGTAGGATGGTAGTAGATACAGCCTAATCTGATACTTAGTACAAGTGCTTAGTACACATACATGGTTACTCAGCTCAAATATTAGAAAGAGTCAGAATGTACATCTCTAGTATCAATATCAGATGATACTCAAGGTTTCCTCAAGGTTTCAGTGTTAGCATCACTGTCAGAAAAGGGAAAATGGTGTTCTGCCATCTCTAGCTGACGGTTGAGGTCACCACACCGGCACAAAGCGTGGTAAATAAGATTTGGAATATTTAAAATTGCTCTTCTCGTTTCACGGACGTTCAGGATATTGAAAAAGATGTGAAAGATATTAAACAGTGTGATATGCAAATCAGCTACTCAGAGGGGGGGAGGAAAAAAAATAAAAAATAAAATAATAATAATAATAGTAATGGGGGCTCGATGAGTGAGCCTGGCAAGCCCAACTCATGCAACTGCATGTTTATGACTGTAATAAATGAATGAAATTAGTCGTTTTACAAGTTCAGTGTTGAGAACTGCTTTTCAGTTTGACTTGAAGAATGACTCCTCATCAGATGCACTTCCTGCACGAGCAACACCTACACACACGCCGCTGACTCTGCTGAGATCTCAATCGGCTTAATTCTGTGTAATGTAACTTTTTGATCAGTAGACTTTGCAGGTTAAGGACCAAATTAGGACTACATATTAAAGAGGTACTTCACACCGTCTTTCCTGCCATAAACATCACGCTCATTATAGACCAGCCTTCACACACAGCTTATCTCCCGGGCCTCCTGGGCCAGTCACAGAAATTAATGGGTGCTCCGTGTTATCTTTGCTGGAACCAATAGCAACACAAGCAGAATGACGATTTATGGCCATTAGGAAAGACTCGGCATGCATCACAATGACGAAGGTCTCGAGAGTGGATTTTACACCAAACAGCAGCAGCAGGAGCAGCTCATGTCACAAGCACAAAAGACATGAAATATTTTCATGTACACAAGAGCACCTTCAGTAATACAGACAGACAGACAGACAGACAGACAGACAGACAGACAGACAGACAGACAGACAGACAGACTTAAATGTTTTAATAAATTTTTTGTGATTCTCTTTCATTGTTTTCCAAAAATCAGACACAGAATAAACAAACACATTAACGCACCACAAGGAGGTTGAGAAAAAGTAATTAGCTCTATAAGAACATCCAAAACTTAAAAAATACACCCTGCTCAATCGTGAATTAAGATTTTTTTTGGCAGCCATACCATCAGTCATTAACACTTTTTTTTCTCCAGTAAAGTCATATTAAAAGCAGAATCCTCTCCAAACAAAAGTAAAGATGGAGAAAAGGTAAGTATTACAAAACCCCCAAATTGTTTGATTGAAGGACACTGCCAGAAAGCACCAGTAACATCCATGGAGCCTTTATGGCATGAATTATCAGTGGACAGTAATGTTTAAATACATCATTCACGAGAAGAGAACAATGTCTTGTTGTGATCAGGTATGTGCCTCTCCACCCTACGCCACGCGTTCCTAGCCAGGCCAAAACACTTAACCAAGCAAAAAGCAACCCTGGCAGTTCTGAAGCAGGAACACTCTGAATGCTGCATTATTACAGGGATTTGGAACAGATCCATCATATCGATCTTGTGAGACTTCAAGGTCAACCTCACACTGCAAAAGTAGGATATAAACAAATCCATCTGTCCTGATGTTTGAGAGTAGGGTTGGAAATCTGATACAGTATTGATGCTTTAAAATTTACTACTGTTACAAAAACAATACCCCCACCCTCCCCATACCTTTCCTCATCTTCAGTGTAAACTCCTGTCATTGCCTGATAGCATGGGGATGGCAGACCACCACTGGCCCAATAACAGTAAAGCAGTGTTTTGCTCAGTGGGTTTTGGGCACTCAACCAGTGGTTAAGCAAAGTCTTAGACAAAATGCCACTTTTTTTCTACCCACAGTTCTATTCACTAATTTTTCCTTCTGTATCATGTTCAGTAAATACTAATATTACTAAATCAGCAGCATTATTAACCAAATCATTTTAAATCAGGCCACATCCAGAGCATATGGCTACAGAGACACTGAACAGGTTTTAAGATATCTGGAATAGTTGTATAGTTATCCCAAGTGTTACAGTCCAAGGCTTTTTATTCTTATTTGGTTTATTAATCTGTAATTAGAACTGTAATTACATAGAATTAATGGTATTTGGTATGTGTCTTTCAAAAAGGAACACTTTGTGTATTTTCTAAGAGAAACAGATTAACTACAATCTGTAGGACCTAGGTGAAAATATACAAATTGCATATGGTAAGTGGATCTCATATAATCACCATGACTGTTTTTTCTTAAAAGGTAGAAATGTACCAAATAAAGTGGCAAGTGCATTTATAGTGTATATATTTACAGAAATATTGTAAATTACCATCAAAATATATCTTTGGCAATATCACACAACTCTGCAATATGCAAACGAACCATTTAAGAAATCAGAAAATGCTGTTGTGAATGGTGTGAGGTTACCATTCTGACCATGTCCAGCATTCCAGGTGAATGTGCTGTGTTTAATATATACAAACTACACAGTAATATCAAGCAATTAAACGGCAATATAGCATTCCTTCTGTCCACATTATATCCAACACCATATCTTGTACAAGGCAGTTAAAATGGAGCTCCACGGTTTCTGGAGAGGGTGTAAGAGAGACATCACTGTCAAACAACAGAAAGGAAAAAAAACGAAAATGGATTCTAATCTAAAGTGAGGGGACTAATGCATTACAAGTGCTAAGCGTTTCCGCTGACCACTGTCCGGATATCCTTAAAACAGCTCCTCGGGGGGCTTTAGACCCTTTATTTATCAAATTACGCCAACCCATCCCCCCACAAGAACAAGCAAGTGAGGGTCTACGTGGGTGTGATTAACATAGGCTAAGACAACACATCTGTTCTTGATCAGCAATGACCCACACCAGACCTCCAGATGTTGCCTTTCTGAAGGTTCCTCATTCACCCACATCAAGAATTAGACTGGACACTTTACTTTTAGACTCTTTAGTCTCATGAGATTTAAACAATAAATATTTAAATAAATAGAAAAACTGAAAAAAAACAAACAGGCACTGAACTCTCTCTGAAATGGGAAGATTGGAAGACAATTGTTTTTAACCTATATGTAGTTATGGTGGGCAGCGTACCACCACTTCTTTTCTGGCTTTCTTTGAAACCTGTCAAAAACTAACAACCTAAAATATTACTTTTATATTTATAATATTATGATGTTTTTCTTAAGTTTTATTCAACTGAAAAAAAATGAGTTCTATTAAAAAAATACAGTTCCACATCCTTCCCCTTCAATTCTTAGCAGTTTAGAAGAAGCTGTAAGTTTAGCATCTAACTCCATCCCTTTACTTCGATCATTTCCTTCGTTTGCTGCTGACCCTGGTTTCTTGTAGGGAGCAGGTGGCAGGAGCATTGCTTATCATTGTATTTACTGTTCCTTACATTGGGTCCCTCCACTTAATTGATCTAACCAGAAGTAGTTCAACTCTATTAATGAGAGGTTCAAAAGCACCGACCGGGCCTCGCTACTTCATCCTCTAGTGTTGTACTGATGGCTTCATGCTACAGTGACCAACTCAACCTACTCACAGACACCACTACTCTACCACAAGGACTGAAGTGGATTTATTTCTTTGTCCTCTCAAATCCAGTCTGGCCTTTTCTGCTGATATGTGGTATGGGACTAGTAATTTGGAAAGAATCTGTTTGTTTAATCGATGTTTATTAATAATATCGTTATGGTAAACTTCAAGTTGGTCTGTTTCTGGAACAGGACAGCTGATCAGTTTGTCTATTAGTTTGTTATACTCTTAACAGTTTGAACAGCATTCATTAAAAATATATGTACATGAATGACTTAATTAATACACTGCAAGAATTTCTATAGCATTATATTATCAGCTGAAATTTCATGATCATGAAAGCCTTACTGTCATGACAGCCACTGTCCTCGATCATCTATTTCCCTTTATGAATATGGGAACAGTACAGTTGGGCAGGTTCTTGCCGAATATTAATATGATCTGATAGCCTAAGGGACACTGGCTACACACAGAGGAGCTTTGTTAAGACAAGTGTACGGCTTTCTTTAGAGTGCATTTACCCCAAACAGAACACACCTTCAACCAACCACACACACACACACACACACACACACACACACACACACACACACACACACACACACACACACACACACACACACACACACACACACACACACACACACACACAGCTCTGTTACTTATTACGAACACCTAAACACAGGACCTATAAAAAACACTAGTGCTCTGAGTGCAGAGTTTTAGCGAGCACGAAAAGGAGCCCTGTATGTGTTTGACTGTCACTGCCAGTAAAGCTACCACAGCCCTACAGTTAAGCAGCACTTCACACAACATTTAGAAAAACGTGAAACCCCTGAAGTATCTCAATATGATGACACATTCGCTGATGTGAACTGACGGCGAGGTGAGAAAGCGTGAGCAAGCAAGAGAGAAACACAACAGTAGAGAAAACTCCATTTTGGAACGCAATTATATAACATAAAACATACAGCATATAAATATGCCCTTCATGCTTCCTATTATGTATTAGAGACAATAGTACAAAACTACGAATATGCACACAAGGTGTCTTAACTGGAGAATGCTGTATGCATACATATTCATCCTTCGTGATGTGAAAGCTACAAGTTCATAGAGATAAAGACTTTTCTGTACTCTGGACTGTCTGGGTGGGTGACCAGACAAGCCACTACTGAAGAAAAGCAACATCAAAGCATGCATCCGATGAACTCGGCTGAAACGTGCAAGGTTTTGTGTTTAGACATAAAACATAAAATTTACGCCTTTTCTGCCAAAATTCTAAACATAGCATGCAGTACAAACACTGCCTCATCATACACCATCCCAACAGTGAAGTATGGGGGTGGCAGGGCCATGTAGTATTTTTTCCTGGTGCGTATTGTCCATCTTTATTAAAATTGAAGGATGGATGTAAAACAGTAGGAAGTAAAACACTGCAGGACAAATGATCCCAAACACAAGGCCAAAGCAACGAAGAAGTAGCTGAACAACAAAAAGGTGAATATTCTTTAATCGAGAGTCCGTATCCAGATATCAGTCCTACCAAAATCTGGGGTCTTATTTAAAAAAAATCCAGAAGTGCCATTCTACCAATTTGAGCAACCTGGACCTAATCTACTCGACAAAACAAGCAATAATCTCTCACCAAATAGCGTAAAGACTGCAGAAACTTACTGCCACCTACTTAAAGCTGTTATTACAGGAAAATGTGCTTTTAACAAGTTCAAGTTTAAAGGCGTTGAATACTTACACCAACAGCTTTTTCGATTTATACAGATGAATCTAGATGAATCTAGATGAATACTTTTGTAAGGGACTGCATTTGGATATCACACAAAGCAGCAGTTGGGTTGAGAGGCCGTACATTTAGGAAAGGAATGCTGAAAGAAGGGTCAGCCATGAGATAGGGTTTCAGATTTGGCCAACAGCTACTTAAAGGCTGAGGCACTGCCCAGAACTAACCAAGAAAGACTGCTTGCTTATAAAACCAAACCAAGTCAACCCACAAAATTACACTCACTTCCTAGAAATCTTTTCTCTAAACCGTATATTATGCTGCATGATGAAGCTGCTACATTCATTCTAAATAGTGCTTTGCTGTGCTCCCTCGCTTTCATCCCTCTCTGACTCACCCTGACTCCTATGATTACAAGCCCATTAAAACTTTCAAAAATTCAGAGACCACCCTCAACCACATTGCATCTTTCCAGCTTTAGGAAACAGTCATATCAACTTCAGTGCTTCGACTATACACACCCTGACCGGCATGATCATAAAATACTGTTTGTTGCTGAAGAAGAAGAAGCACAGCTGCGCTCTTTGTCCTCTTTAAACACATTAGCATACATACATGGGCACAGTGTAATCAAACCTTCAGCATATCGATAACATACTATTCAAAGTGTCCAGGAAGTGATGTGCCGTTGCAGCAGGATGTAGCTCAGTGATCTTACCTGGTAGTAGTTTTTGATGTGTCTGATAACAGTGCTCAGGTTCTGGATCCTCAGGTTGACATCATTGTTGACCTGCTTGTTCACCCGGTGGTTTGTAGGGTTTGGATCTCTGTTTGAAAGACAGTCAACTCATTAAAATACTTTACAGTCCATTTAGACTAGTCAAAAACATGATGGGTATTAAACAGACAGGTTAGAGACATCTACTGCACAACTAAAGAATGCACAATGATATACAAATGTATTATTATTACATTTATTATTTGGGCTATGTTTATTTTTCCTTTTTCTGTAGCACAAGTTAGTACATTTTATAAATGGCTATGTAATCAAATTAAATGATTTGCTGATGTTTCTTTGTGACAACATACATTTTCAGGACAGAAAGCTGAGTTTAACAATCACCGTACATTCTTTTTAATGTGTCAACACTTTTGCACAGCGGACATTTATATTTTTTATCCCCTAAAACATTCCATATACAGAAAGTCGTTTCATTTAGAACAGTTCATTTATCAGGTAATTGACTGGGACGTGGAAACATTTGCACACATCTCCACACAAAAAATATCTGACATCAAAAATTTTGCCCTGACTTCCAAACACAAGCAGATCATTACAGCCATATTATAACCCATCACTCCTTTATTTTTTACACCATTCCAAAACGCCAACTGTCCTTTACGATAAACGAACATTTGAAGATGAACAGGCTAATAGAAGACTGTCTGGAAAGTCTTGGTACATTTAAGAATACTTTTTAAATGTTTTCATACCCTGTAAAATTAACATTTCTATGCTTTCTATCCACATACAAACACCAAACAGGTGAGAAGTAAGTTCAAGGTAAAGCAATGTGCTGCTTAAATGTGTTTTATTTAAAGGGGAACTCTACTTATATATATATATATATATATATATATATATATATATATATATATATATATATATATATATATATATATATATATATATATATATATATACACACACATACACACACATACATACATACACACATACATACATGGGGTAATTTAACACTTAAGATATAAACAGTCCTTCAGGGAGGTTTGATGTGAATTTTTTTTTGTAGTGGTGATGAGGGGAACCAGGTGTTGCAATGTCTACAAAGGAAACACCACCATTTTATGTACTATGAAGCCATATACTGAAATTTTTATATGTAAATGCTAATAATAGTAGAATAGTAGTAAACATAAAAAAGCTTTTTGCTGTTATGCGTCATCAAAACAACAGTTGCACCTAAAAGGAGGTGTCGAATTGCAGTGCTATTTAGAAGAAAGGTAAAGGTTACCAGGAGCAATAAATAATGATAAACTTAGGCTCATAGAGGAAATATTTATTGAGCTACACATACAGAAGTAGTGTCAGTCACTGTGGCATCTGCAACACGCCAGACGTCTCCACATTAGTTCCTAATGCTGGCCTGAGATAATCCATCCCATGCTGCCTGAATATTCTCACACAGTTCCTGCAGATTTTGTGGTAGGGGATGGAGCTGGAGTGACACCAAGTTTTCTCCAGTCAATCGTGAAACTTGAATCATTCTCAATGTCAAACCTACCCACCATGTTTCATTCCTATCAGCTGACTCCTTTAGGGTGCAGCTATTCTTTTGATAAGTGTATAACCATTCCATGAGCCAACTCTGTGTGGGAGCTTTTGAGGCATTAAATTCTTCAGATGTCTGCTTCCCATCACCACTGCAGTAAACAACTCGGACTCAGTAAGTTTCTCTACATCAGAGCATTTCATAATCAAAACAGCCCTGAACGACGTCATTACGCAGCGACTGTTTAAATAGCCTGTGGAAAATCTTTTATCCTTCATGTTCTCTAGGCACAGATTTGCTTTATACATAGTTTGTCATTTTCACTGGTTGTATTTCCATGTTGTGATAGTGGACAGGCCTATAGCTGGCAGGGCGGTGTGTGTGTGCGCGCTGCATGCCCAGTGGACAGTCTCCAACACATGAATGCTGGAGTTCCCGCACAGGCGGTATTTGTCCTCTCCTCATTTACATTTGCTTTGTGAGCCTGGCATGCAAATCCTGCCAGCCTGGCTCACATTTTCTACTTGCTGGTGAAAGGACCCTAGTTAAGAGCAGAGACCGTTTTTCAACTCTGCTGTCGCCTTCAAATGTTTTGTGTAGCCCTCAGGCAGGACAACCGCCATGTGATTCACCTTCAGAGCCTTTTTACAGCCGTAGACACAGCAACTGACGGAGGGGCTAGAAAACAACAAGAGCTGGTGAGGATAGGGTGTGTTTGGGGTGGAGAATGGATAGGGTGCACATAAAGGCCATCTGCCAGATGGGATTTGTTAGCACGAGGGATTTCGGACAATAGGGGTCACTTTGCACTATACCATTTTTAAATCTTAAGGAATGCTGGTCAATGCTGGTTTTGATCGTCAAAACAATGGTGGAACAGATAGTTGCCCCCAGAAGGAATCAACCAACAGGAATGAAACTTTGTGAAGACTCGCAAAAGATGCAAGTTTCACACTCTGGTGCAAAAGTGACATAAGCAGTGACCCTAGAGCCCTGATTGTAGACATTTGGTGCGCAGTGGTGCCCTCCAGGAGTCATCCTGTTAGTGCCAGCACCACTGGAAGACAGCTGCACGACTACATGCATGCGGACTGTTACTCTGACTGCCCTGAAGACCATTTCAATGTTGCCAAAGACCGCTACAGTGCCGTGCCAGACTGTCATGGAGTGACTCAGACTGGCAGCAGGTCATTTTCAGCGATGAGTCCCTGTTTTGTATTGCTGGAGACAGCCAGCGAATCTGTGCGTATGGAGGCACTATGGTTTGTTGTCGTGCGTTACATGTCCAGAAAGCCTTGTGTCACTCCACCTCCACCCCTACTGCAAAATCTGAAGGAACTATGTGAGAATATTTAAACTGCATGGGATGGATTATCCCAGGACACAATCAAGGACCCCTACAACTCAGACACTACTTCTGGATGTGCAGCTCAATATTCCCCATATCAGTCTAAATTTGTCATCATCTATTGTTCCTGGTAACCTTTATCTTCCTTCTGAATAGCACTGCAGTCCAACGCTTCCTTTTGGGTGCAGTTCTACATTTTGATGACGAAATGCGAAAACCAATTAACAGAAAAACACACAGAACCCTCAATAACTACATATGCCAAAATTCCCACATGGTTTTAAGATATGTGTTTATTTTTTCAAAGAAATCTGCAGGGATATTTTTCACACCAGTCTAAGAAGTCAGTTGCACTGTATGCTTTGCATAATGCAAACAGCCTCTCACAAATTTTCTGATGTTGAGGTCTGAAAAGTCCCTTATTCTCAGAAAACCAGCTGCTTCTTTATTTGTGCACATTCTCTTCTTTCTGGTCTCCTTATTTCAGTAACTTCTTGAAAGCTACACATGCTGCCTGACCCACAGCACTCAGTTCTTCTCACAGTGAAACGACAGACAGAAGGATCAGTGGACTTTTCTGGCATTGACTGCTTTGGAAGTCTTGCATGGTTGTTGGGGTCCACTTTCCCCCCACTTTGACTTCCTGCTAACTTAGGTAAATCCTATCTGAATACAGTAAATTAGTAATGCATTATTAATAGCTCTTAGATATTAATGACATAAATGAAAAGTGATCTCTGACTTTTGAGCAGCTCTGTACACATAGAAACTGGAGGCACACGTGTGTAGAAACACGAGGATGGAAAAAAGGGAAACCTTATAGACCTGATGATGCACTGCAAGAACGACTTAGCCATCATTCATAGCACAAGGCATAAAACGCAGAGGTGTACTGCATTAACACTTAACACAAAGGACATAACATTGTCACCAGCTTCTGAATAGTGCTCCAGAAACCATGCAGCATTTTAATCTAAAACTGGTCTCAGACCTCTAAACTCCACTGACCAAGTCATTTTAGTTTGTTATAGAAATATATTCATTAACAATGGAGAATGGACCTGTCTGAGATGGTATGTTGAAGTCCTGTTACAGGAATCTCAGACAGCAACACTACGGTATTTGAGTAGTCAGCTCGAACAGGAAATCAGAGCAGGTGTAAAGAGGACGCACACACACACAGCACACACAGACACTGAGGCTGTCTCAGAGGAACTCATGCATAACACACACGCGTCATCCGCTAATAATTTGCCCATCCTGATACACAACCCCCCCATTACGAAGAAAAAATGTCTTTGTCTGAGGAAGGACAGTATTTAAGCCTACTCGTTAATAAAGAGGAGGAGTGGGCAGCTTAGGGGAAAGTGGGTTAAAGGACAGAGCTGCGTGGGGGGCAGGGTTAGTGAGGGGCACTACAGTTAGCACAGCTGGGAGGAGCACAAAAACACAGACACAGAGCAAAAGAGTGAGACAGAAGAAAAAAAAAAACCTCACTCTCACAGCCAAGACAGACAGAGTGCCCTCCCACCAACTATCTCTATAAAACAAAGTTACTCAAGTAATCAATTACTCACTTTAATAACGGTTTATTATTATTATTATTAAGATATAAATGTTATTTATTTTGCTTTTTAATAAGCTTTAACTGAAATCTTACATGGTATTTCGGTTAAGAGACGAGGTATGAAAACAATGGAATATCCTGTTTGTCATTGTCTGTCTCCTGTCTCGCACACCAACATGTAAACACAGCGTTAGAACAGTGCTGTAGGGAAATATATTTGGATTGCATGTGACTTTAATGGAGAACTCTCCTCCTATAATTTATTCTAACTTTTGTATAAGTTAATGTTTCAGATGTAAAGAAACGCCTCTGAAAGTTCCCTCACAGAAAGTTTATGATCTACAATTTCAACCATTTCACATCAATGAACCACTTGAAATTGGAAGTCCCCTTTAAAACTGATACTGTCCTCCAGAACAGCGTTTTGGTTTCAGACTTACTAAGAGTTTATGATCTCCAGTGCGTCTGGTGTGCAGAGCTGACCGCTGTAAGAACAGGGAAAAGCTAAGCGAGTAGTTCCCTCAAACAGCTGTTTGTTTTGTCAGAGAGGATCACAGCCACATGGAAAGAGTAAAAATGAGTTTTCAAATCACTGATAATCGTGTAGCCACAATGAATTAGGGGCCGTACTTCTGTCTGTAAAGATGACAACACAGCATCAAAAACCACATTAGCACAACATGGCAGCATCTTTTCCTGAACTTTAATACTCTATAACTGGTTTGCATCAAACACAAAGCAGGTGAGCGCTGTGGCTACTCTTCTCTTTGTATCAAAGAAGCCAAGGGGTCCAGGAACAGGGCACGTTTGTCTTGTTCATTAAGCAGCAAAGAAGATGTAGCAGGACATGTTTCATTGAAGTTGTCTTACTTAACGTTGCACATCCTGCCATGTGAGTACTGCGCATGCACACACTGAAACAGTATATTGTGCTGCGCTAGCTTGAAGCGAGGGTGGGATGATTTATGCATGCACTTTGAACTCAGCTAACTAGTGGGGTACAAGCTTCCATTACAACCTCACTCCATTAGGCTCCCAGACCCAGTACAAAATACAACAACAGTGAACTCTGATCAGTAGTGTCTGATCAGCTACATTTCCAACAGGGAAACGGTTCAAATTCAACTGTTCACTTTAATAACTCTTTGTAGATGCCTCGTCAGCTTTATAAGCTAGTACACAAAGGCTTTAGAGCCACGCTTTTTTACAAAGAATGCCGTCAAATAAGCAGTTTAAGCTTGAAAATGTGACTTGGGTTGCTTTTTCTTCAAGGGTGCTGTACAGATTTGAGGACAGGAATGTGCATTCAGTACTTCCTCAGTTGGGGCATAACTGATGCTTCACTGTACATACAGAAACCTTCCTAGAACGTCATAAGAGAGTATAGGAGACCAGACGTTAGAGCACATGTTTGTGAAAAGAAATGGCTGACGAGTAACAACAACAGGAAATCGCACTACCTAGTATGACCTGCTAAACAGCAATTTGGTTGCAAAGGTACTTTCAGAGCAGCTCCATTGAAGGTTTCACTAAAAGGGTTTGTCTAAGGTCTTGCAAAGCACCATCTGGGCCCCTCTTTTTATACACGCGCTACTTCTGAGGTTACAGCAGAGCAAACTGAAACTTCCAGAGTCAGTTTCAGTTCAAAAAATGGCGCCAGTGAAGAGAGGTGTGAAGGGTCCAGATGGAGACTCTTAGCATCTTACACCTTAATGTTCCCTTTGAGGCCACCTTCACTAGCAGATGCAGGTTGTTAAACACTGTAGGCATTCGCTAGTCAAACAAAAGACAGATGCTCAACTTCACTGCCCGCCAAAAACTAAGATTGACAGTTCTGATGAAGCGTGAAAACACTGATGGTGTCTCTGCACAGTTTGATACGGGGTAGAAGAGGATAGGATGTGGTTTCAGAACGACAAGCCATTCAACAGCTGCAAAATTACCCCACACACACACACACACACACACACACACACACACAGACAGACAGACATACTATGCACTGCTGTCGGGACAACTCACATGTGAGTCATGATCTTGTGCAGGAAGACCCCATCCACTAGCTCCATGAACATGGAGAGCTTGTCGTCTGGGTTGGAGGCCAGTGGTCCAAATGTCTTCACCTGAAAAAGAGGGGCGGCTTATTTACAGCAGGCTAATATAATTGTTCCATCCTGAATACATATCAGCCATCGACACTACGCCTGCCATGACTATGCAATCTAAGCAGATCATTCATTTGCAATTAACTGCTTAATTGATGTTTTTCTGCTCTCAGTAAAAAGCTTACACTGGCCAAACAAGTTCAACAAATTAGCTGTCTGTCTGCTATTGATCATTAACTGATGGCAGGTACAGCTCAAGCTCAAATAAACAAACATGACTGCTCATGACTGTTACAGCAACAGTAGAAGTTGACATCACAATAAATGCATTTCCTTATTTTGCTCCTCTTTTATTTACATGAATTTGCCTCAACCCAACAGATGAAGTTTCTCATTGTGTTCAGAAACACATATTACATACATGTTTATATGACTGAAAAAGTCATATAAACATACATATATACAAATATGGACAATAATTGTGGCCATTTTAAATAATCCATACACACTCAAAGACCACCAACTTTCAGTTCTGGCCTGAGGCCTTTCATGTGAGGGCTCTGTGAAGCCCTCTAGAAGGTGAATTATTACATGGAAAGACAAAGGCCAGAGGATGCGGGGAGAAAGCAGTTGGGTGGTCAGCCAAACAGGACGCAGGGCAGGGGTAAAGGGGTCATGGGAAGTTCCGCAGGTTTCACTCAATAATCTCAGAAAGTGCCACCGCTTTTCCATAAAACACACAGTCATAGACACATCCATGTTCCTCAATAACGTAAGCTGCTGCTGGTGTGCACTGGTAGGCACATTGCTTTAGCACTGCTGAAGTTTAAAAGGGCTGAGAAGCACTGTGTAACGCTTGTTGATGTGTTATTAGTCGAATGAGCATTCTTAAGGTACACACACACACACACACACACACACACACACACAACCTTTCCAATTACTGCACTTAGCTATTCAAAAGTGCTAAACTGCATACACACAGTTTGTGAAATCTAAATAGAAATGCACCGTCAATAGAACAGCTAGCTCTCTAGCAGCCACATATGAGCCTAAGGTCACCATGACCAAAGACAAGTTATGGGTAAAGTGGCATAAATCTCCACCATTGGGCTAGGTAGCAGTGGGACTGTCAGAGCACCATCCAATACTTAGCTGGAGTGGCATATGAGATTCAACTCAGGTAGGCAATATGGCACAATGCTAGATACTACAGGATATACATCATAACCTTCTGGATTTTTATGTTGAAACAGACAAAATAGAACCTGTGCTGCCAAATATACAACAACAACAACAACAACACTTTCCATTACATTAATTACACTAACACCTAACACTAAAGGCAACTGCATTACACTAAACACAAATAAACAGACCAGATTATTCTGTTGTAATTGAACATGTAGTTGGCAGGGCTAGGAATCACAGAAGGCCGCATAATACAATATTATCATAGTACTTATGTCACAATACTGTATCACTGTGATTTTAAAAAAGGTGCAGTATGCTGAGATTGGTGATAACAAGTACTCCCAATATATAGCGATTTATTACCTCTCTCTTTTTCAAATATTGTCCCAAAAAGAAAAAATCTGTTTTATTTATGGAGATAACGTTTAAGTAAGTAAGTAAATATATATTAATAAAGCACACTGCTGTACAAAGATGAGACTTTTAAAAAACGACAGTCTGTTCATCCAATTTGTCTCTTTTTTCCAGCAAAATATTACTGTCAAATAATCCGATACAGTATCGCCATTCAAAATATCATGATATCACACCGTATCGATTCTCCCTCAAGCCCTAGCAGCCAGTCAGTGTAGTTCAGGTACTGATAATATCTGAGACACAGAGAAGCATAACTAATTTATCATGATATGATGATCATATTGCCCACCCTTGTGTGAAAGCAAGCAATCAAACGATTACAGCAATGTTCAAACATTACTGACACTCTCTTTTAGTCCGTGATTCCAGGAGAAATGATGGATGAACAGGTGTCAAACTTTTGACATGCGTGTCCATTGTTCTGACAGACACACAGACAGGCCTTTCAAACCTATGCACCAAAATCATCAGCTCATTAAAAGGCTATTAAAAGTGATGTCAGTGATTATTCCATCTCTTCAGGCCTGGGCCAAAATATGACCTCATTCCCTGCACTCACACTTACACCATCAAAATCCTGATAAAGAGAAGTCCAAAGGCCTAAACTGTTTAAAGCTGCCTGGTCTGCCTTCTCCTGTTAAAGCCTCACACAGCTACTAAACAACTACTAATCCACACTGCAGCTCTTACAAAGCAGGGCAGGGAAATAAGCAGGGAGCAGCAGGTGCCATGTCTTCATGTCCCATTCAATTCCCCCTTTACTCACCCAGACCACCAGCGGGGACTCCATGAAGTTCGCCATCAGTTCAGACACGGTAATATCCATTTTGAGAAGCGGTGAGAAGCTCCAGGAGCGCTGGAACACGTGAGCCTAC
Organism: Prochilodus magdalenae; assembly: GCA_024036415.1. Taxonomy (NCBI): domain Eukaryota; kingdom Metazoa; phylum Chordata; class Actinopteri; order Characiformes; family Prochilodontidae; genus Prochilodus; species Prochilodus magdalenae. Next base: position 227,892 of record JAMWET010007422.1, on the reverse strand, counting down.
TGCCTGTATATCTGCGCGCACATTCCTTCCTACAGACTCCACACCGCTGCTGGGGGAGGCAGAACAATGCCGAGCCGCTGGTGGGCACCCGGAATCACGCCAGCGGGTAAAGTAAGAAACATAATAATCCTGCACGTCTGGAAGGATGTTTTCTCCGAAGAAGGCAGAGATAAAAACCCAGGGTACTTTCCATCCACTGGAGCGCGGCGCTGCGAGTGGCTCGCTGACAAACTTTCTTCTACGGCTCCATTTCCTACTGCAGAAGGGCGATTAGGAGGTCCCGGGTAAAGTAAACCAGAGACCACAAACTCGTGTGAAAAGCCCCACTGAGAAGCGGCAAGCTCAGGCTACACGTGCACACACTACCTTACCGAGCCAACGGAAGACACTTAGGTGATAAAGGAAAAGTTACAGCCGCGGTAGATTAAAGTTCATCTCCAACTCGCGCTCGCTCTCTCCCTCTCTCTCGCCTCGCCGCTCCGCTCCGCTCCACTCAGCACGCTTGGCTGGCGTTACTTTGTTACCGAGAGTTCAACCTGCGCTCGGCGTGAATAGCGCGGTACAATGACGTCCCTGAGAGCCAATCAGAAGCTTGTCTGCACCAAACGGGGGTGGGGAGATAACCAATGAGTGACTCCTGGGACCGGGGGCTCACTCAAAATGACGTAACTAACAGATCGAATTGTATTGTGGATCACCGAACCTCCACCTTTTAGCTCAATAGCACCCTCTGCTGTTTAATCTGTACAGCCGCAACCCCTACTGACCCCGGCCACCAGACAGCCCACCTTCGTGTCTGAGCCAATGACCCAATTTGCCCCTCCATCCACTAACTCCACTCTCTGCCTGTATGCATGTCTAAGCAGTCTGCAGTCTGTCTCCTGGGCCTGTATAGGACACTAGGACCAGGCTGATGAATGTGATATTACTACTATTATCTCATTACTGTACTGTAATATAATAAAGGGCATTTTGTGGATAAATGTAACTTAAAACACAGAAAAACATACAGCTCAAAACACAGTTTGTAATGGATACCCATCCCTACCAAAGAGAGGAGAAAATAAAAATCAGACTTTGATTCTGGCAGACAGAGATTAAACAGTTTGGAAGGTGAGTGAGAGTGAGCGAGTGATTCTGGCAGCCAAAATGTCAAAATGTATAACAGATACCCCAAAATAATGTCTCTTACTATGTCAAAGCCTGACTTAGTATCTTGTAACTTTCGAGTTGATTTTTGGGTTAAATTCAAATTAAAACTTAATTCTTTACTCAAACCGTTACTATGTTCATTACTATGTTAAAGAAATGACTTTGCATCTTAATTACTTCTGAAATTATACTCTGTATCTTAAAATGATCCCAACAGTGTTTAAATAATGACTATATTTCTAAATATAATGACTAATATCTTGAAATGCTCAAAATATTTAAAACTTTACTTCATTTTTTAAAATGAATTTTATAACTATGCTAAACTAATAACTTAGCATTTCAGAACAATTTCAAAATCTCCAAAATAATAATATAAAAAATAATAATTTTTCCAAAAAAACATGACTATGTTGAAATAATTGCATATTTTATCAAAACTGACTTCATATGCCAGTCTTAGTCTTATCTTAAAACAATTATTTTTAAAATTGTACTTATAATAATAACATTAGAGTTTGCATTGTTATGTTGAAACACTGACTAAACATCTTAAAATAATGACTTGTTTTTCCTATTTTTATGTCAAAACAATGTCTCACAAAAAACACCACGTTTCTGTTCTTCCTACCATTTCATACCACCAAATAAATGTGAAGTATGATTCAGTGGCAGTTTTTGGTCAACAGTGTGATCTAAAATGATAGGAAGGTATAATACACCTGATATGAACAAAGAAACACAACTTTTAAGGAATTCTGAACAGCTAACAAATGACACACTTGACTGCAAACAAAGAGTTTATTAATTTTGCAAATTTCCTCTCTTCATACTTGGCCTTCAGCTTATTATACAAGGTTTCTGCATTGAGTATGCAAAGATGAAAAGAGAGAAGACAAAGTGGAAAAGGTAGATCAACCCTGAAGTGAGTGACATAGACAGGAATCATACGCTATATGTTGCAATATTAGAGTGTTTCTAACACATCTTTTAATAATCACCCCTGACCCTGTTAGAACGTTCTCTGTTCCAGAAAGACAGAAAATGTACAAGTGTGATAAAACTAACGGTATGGAGGGAGTGTTAAGCAGGTACGCTGAAGGATGCTGACTGAAACCCATGTAAGGAGAAGCATTTCAGCCAGCTCAGATGTGTATATGATCCATTGTCTGAGAATTGTAGATATGTTTCTATACAAAATTCTGAATCCTTGTTGTAAATTTGGCTGAAGCTGCGTTTCCTGTTCTCTACCTTGACATTGCTTCCACTCATATTACATTCATACTGACTTTCACATTCTTTCCATATACATTCTGAGTAATTGCAGTGGGAGGATTGCCATATTTAATTGGATGGAGTCTACTGTGAATGGCTCTAACCAAACACTGCAGCTGTATTGACTTTAAATAATGTAATATTAATGTTTGGGATAAAAATGAATAACATGACACATGCTTTTGCTAACTGTAACAACAGCACTGGCCAGTCTAGATTAGGGGTCAAAAGGCTAAACGGCCTGAGAGGTATAAGAGGGTAAAACATGGTATGTAATCATGTAGCACCATATTAAATAAACATATCCATTCATGCATTAGAAAAACCTATGTTTAGGCATCCTGGAGGTTTTGGAAAATATGTAGTACCTTTTTTATCCTCTGCCTTAGAAGCATCTTACTCTTATCATACCAAGCCTAATTCCATTATTATTACCATAATGGGAGAAAATGCCACTGCTATAAATGCACACTGACCACTGTGCTTACTGCATTCGTGCTAATTCTATACAGTAGTGTACAGTGTATAAGCCAAACCTCACGACTAAACCTCTGCATGTCTAAACAGCTCTTACAACAAACTCTCTAATGTCCAATTCTATGCAAATTCTACAAGTTCCAACACAAAAGAGCACAGTATCACATTTCGCAACCATTATGTGGAGAGTAAGGCAAATTGACAAACAAAAAATAGTTATTATGTGATTAAAATATACGACATGATATAAAGAAAGCATGCCCAGGAGATCAAGTAATGAAAACAAAAGAGAAAAAAAATGTACAATCTTTGGCTGAGTGTGAAAACAGGATTGTGGTGTTTGTATTTGGATACAATGTGAATCTGGTATCTATTTTAGGGGAAAATAGTAAAAAACAAACAAGTAAAGAAAACAAGTGGACCTTCGCAACAGTTCACTGGCTTACATACAGGCAGGAGTGTCGTTTTCAATCATACAAATGCATATAGTGTTAAAAAAATCTTGCTTCCTCCACCTGCCCAATGTTTGGGGTATTTGTTTTTATTGAGGTCCTGGACTGTTGGGGCTCCCCTCACTTCTTCTTGGTGAATAAACTGAACCTCTTCTCCTTGTCCTTCTTGGCAGACTGGGCTTCTGAAATGGTGGAGGAGGATGGTGGGGGTAGGCTCTGAGCTCGGGGCTCTGAAGGCCCTGCCATTGGCTCCTCTGTCACGGACTGCGCTGCCCTCTCTATGGCCCGAGTCCATGTCTGCAGCTCTTCCTGTGGAAGTACATGCCAAAGAGTTAAAAGGTGCTCAATTCCATATAAGAGACTGAAGCATGTGTGATAAAGTCGTGCTCTGGAAAACTGACCTCATCTTTACACTGGAACAGGTACTCACTGCCATCTCCAAGCCTGGGAATTGCAGAAAACAGCAGATGGTCAATGTTGGTCACGTTTTGGAATATAGTAGTGGTGTCAGGTTGGAGTTTGAAGAGGCCGCAGTACTTCAGAGTGTAACATTTTACCACCTTAGCAAAGCCTTCATTAAACTTAAAAGATGCTCAGGTACTTGGTTAACTGTTTGAAGTGCCAGTATTTGGGTATTCATTATGTTTCATCATTAGAACATTTACAGGCTAACAAGTCTGTTAAACTTGCAGGTTTATCTGTAAATGCTGCTCACAAATGTTTTCGTTGAAAATTACTTGCTCCTAAACTTGAGCTGATAACATTCATCGACAGTCACATCATCAGTGAAGGCAAGGCTGGGCCAGCCCAGGACTCCTCCACCACCATGTTTTTCAGATGAGGTTGCATGCTTTCTCCTCACTTTGCTCTTGCACAGTGTGCAAAATAGCTTCTGGTATTCGTTTTACAGTTTTCTAATCATTCCTAAATTGTTCCTAACTTTGCTAAAGGTCCCACACATTTTTCTTTAGGTTTTGAAAATTATAAAGTTACAATTCAATCTTTTCCCTAAACTCTTGGTCAACTGGGAGGTTTTTACAAATATGATATGGCATATTATCACATTTTTCAGAGGTATCCCAGACATAGTTACAGTGGAAAGGCTATCAGAGACAGAGAATTTGCTGCAGCATCACAATAAAGCAGACCAGCGCTGCATCTCTAGTTAGTAAAGACCACTAAAGACCACTGCCAACTGAGAGTAACACAGGCTAAGCAATGACCTACATTTTCTGAATTTGTATTTAAGTGTTTATTGTTTCTCAGTCAGACAGTTAAAACATTGTAAGGCTATTCTCAGACAGCCGCAGAATGTTGACCTTGGAACCTTCATGGTGTCCAACAGATTAATTAGTGTGGCCCAGCCGCTCTAGTAGCCTCTATATTTCTGTTTCTCGAGGGTTCTGAGGACAGCAGTAACTGACACATGCACATCTGGTGGTTTTAATATATGAAATATACAGTATATTAAAATACGAAGTCTTTCAGAGTGGTGTGATGTGGATTGTTCCGTGTGGTTTGGTGTGAAATGCTCTAGAACTGTTCACACAGGTGAGGATTTTACATACAGGAGCTTATTTGCATTGTGACCCCTTGTTCTTATAATCATCACTGTAAAAAAAAAACATCCTGACGCAGGATTCTTCTCCACAATGAAGCATTTCACATCAAATTTGTTTTAAAGACTTTGTTTACAATTATGTAGACATTTGGAAAATATGGTGGAATTTCCCTTTAACTCTTATGGACACTCAGATTAGTCAGATTCCAAATTCCTAGCCAGAATATGAAGAGATTAAAATACACCATATGCAATGATGAAACCATGCCACAATAAATGTTTAGATCCTTACCGTAGTTTAAAAACCTGTTTCTTCTTTTTGTAGCCGGGCAGCACCTCACATGTAGCATTGCTGAGTGACAATGGCTCTTCACCATGAAACGTGACACCATGACTGAAGCTCTTGGCATCCTTGTAGGCTGAGAGCTGTCCAGGTTTTAACACACAATAGATATTGTTCCAGGACCTGAGACAAGAAAATAACAGGTTAACAAAAATCTTCAAATAACGTATGTAAACTTAAAGGGGAAATCCTCTGCATGGTTCAGTTGTGGAGATGTACACAGAGTGGTTTGAAATGGTTCACTAAATAGAAATTTACAGACTCATATTTCTTCACAGTGGTTGCAATGTAAAAACAGTACATACAGCCTTCATTATTCAAATACCCAGTGGAACCTAATGACTTATTTGTAATGTTAAAACCAGTGGTGCACCTAAGGGAAAACAATACTTAGGACTATTTGATTTAGAGCATCTGCATGTACTACTCTGCCAAGAATAAAAAATAATAATAATATAAAAAAATTAACTGTAAAACAGTCTCTCCAGCATCAGGTAATGCTTTCATAACCATCCCATGCAATAGGAATTAAAAAAAATATTAAATGCCCAGCTGTCTGGTTCCATTTACCACTACTGTGACTCTATGTTTCTCTAGAACAGAGCATTTTACAGTTAGCCACTCTGACTGATCATGTTTACATCTTTACACACTATCCACACTATGCTGCATGTTTTCAAATGTTCTGAGAAAATGTAGCTCGGACTCTATACTAATCACCTGTTGGATGCCCTTTTGTTGGGTCCCTCCATCTCATGTTTACGTGCTAGTGTTCCCTCCTGCAGGGTTGCCACAGGTCGTTGAGGCTCCACAGGGAGTGTGGCAGCTCGCTCTGCCTCCTTGGTCACCTGGATGGATGTAGATGGGTCCAGTTCCATGGAGCCACTCTCCTGAATTTCTGAAATGATGGGCACAGTCGAATCGCCTGCAGTGCCATCGCCGTGACCTGAGCTGGGCTCCACTGCCGCCATGCCAGACTAAACAAACAAACCAACGAACAAAAAGAATCAAAGATGCACAGTAAAGGGCAAGTACAGGAAGAAGCCATTTATCACTAAATAAATTATAGCAGTATGTAATGTATGACTGATAGAACAGAACCTATACGGTCTCCTAAGGGTAAGTTTATTATTATTATTTTTATGTCTACTCATATCATTAAAGACACTGATTAAAAGTTTGCAATATTACTATTTATCTATCTATCATGAAGTATTTACAAAATGTAATAAGTTTAATCTTAAAAGTACATTTTCAAATTCCCGGTTGGGGTACTGGTTTGTAAAGCAAATTAACACTATGTGAAAAATGAAAGAACTTTCCCACTTATTCCATGTCTTATTCATATCATGTTAGTAATGTGCACAAATGTGTATCATGTATTAGGTGTAGTAAAAATGCTTAATATCTAGGCCTATCACTTTTTATGAGGATTCTTTGTGGTACCAAGGACAGGTTTTAAACAACTGAACTGAACTGAAAGTTTTTTTTAAGAAACTAATGGTGGTTCTTCACAGCCGCTGCTCCAAGAAATCTTTAATAGTTCAACAAACTGAACCTTAAAATTCTTTGTTCTGAAATAAATTCTGTTTTTATCTAGGCTTTATTTCCGTGTAGCACATAATTAGAGATGTGGAATCAAAACACTTTCTTAACATATGAAATATCAAAAGTCTAACTACATCATAGTGAAAACGGGGTGAAAAGGTCAGTGCACTGACCAGAGACTGTTCCTCTACAGTGTAGAGTTGTGAGGACTCCTCGGCAAAGCCTGTGTCTTCTCTCCTGTGGGCCACAGGTATGGGGTCAGTGAGGTAAAACTGAGGCATTGACAGGACCTGTGAAGGTGTGTGTTGTATTGTACATTACCTGCTGTCTTTCTCCTCTTCACGTCTCTCCTGCTGCATTTCTTGCTGCTTCTTTCTGATCTCAAGCAGCTCAAGCTAGGACAAAACAACAGGTAATAACATGAACACTGCCACACACAGTCTGCAGACACCTACCTGTTTTGAAAGAGTTCCAGTTTTTAGTAGGATAAGTTTAGCATAAACAATAAGTACTTATTGCCACGGTTGTTTGTTTCTTCAGTTTTGCAATGTCCATAAGAGGAAAAGATGTTAAGTTATTGTAAACTGGCCTTACTGTTGTCAGGCGCTCCAGTGCAGAGAAGCGCTCCTCCCAGGTTGCAGTGGATTTCTCAAAGGCCTCGTGCCTCTTGATGAGCTTCTCAACCTCGTCAACGGTCTCGCCCAGGTCCCTGCTGGCCACATACGGCTCCTGAGCAACCAGCCAGGCCTCTGCCACTGATGCATCCCGAGCAAACTGGCACACCTCCAACACTAGGGGGAGACAGTACTGTAACTAGTGGAACTCGAACGTCTTCAGTGTAAATGTGTGTGATGAGGCTTTTAGGGATAATAATAACAACAAACACAAACAAACAAAAAAAACACCTACACAGTCTAAGCCAGTCCCATCTGTCATCCCATTTCAGCATCATTTCTTTCCTCTTCTCGATCAGCTGCACCAGCTTCTCCTTGACCTATAAGAGACAGGAGGGATAAACTGTAAATAATACAGATTTTCATCAAAACGTCATGATGGAAAAGCGCACTCGACAATGGACATTCCTTTAACATGCAAGCCCGATTGCTGTTCTTCTCACCTCATCTGAGTCCTTGTGTTTCCGTGCCAAGAGAGTCCGACCTAGCTCCACACAATTATTGAACTTTGGCTCGCGTGTTTCAATTTCTGCACGGATGCCTTGGTGATACTTCAGCAGTAACTCCACTGATGACACATCTCTGGAGTTGTGCACAGAACACACTCAGTAAGAAATTCAAAAGATGCAAGCCACTTTTAGAGATGGCACTATGATATCTACTAAGAAACAGATATCAGCCAATTACAATACTTCTCAAGTAGACCATCATGCTCAAATGACTCATATATCGGTGCCATGTTGACACTCACTTTCTTCTTTTCCTGCAAAACATCCTTCTCACCTGGGCTTCTCTTGGGTTTCTATCTGCTGGATGATGCTTTCCATCCAGGCCATTAGGTCCTTAACCATGGTGAAGAAGCGGAACTTGCTGGCTGTCTCCTCCAGCTGTTTCCGCCTTCCTGCACAGGCAGCAAGAAGTCCCTTCCAGGCATCTACCACCTCTTTCTCTGTTGTCTGAATGGCGACAGCCTGGTCCCCAGCATACTGGGCAAACAGACGAGTTGCTGTCTCCTGGAACTGGTTCACCTGCAGAGAAAGAGAAAAGAAAACTTCATATCTGATATAAACAACTGACACATGCACTGGTCCTTTCTTGCTTTGATTACTGTAATTCAGTATATATGGGTCCTTGACTTCCTACTACAATACTTGTACATGGTGTAACGATAACAGATCATATATGTTCTGTTAGCCTCATCACATCAGGTTTCCTGCTCATTTCAGAATCCGGCAGAGGATTTTCATATTCATTCGTGTAAGATGTTAATAGACTGTCTTACTAGTTATAACAGTCAAATTTATACTGTGCCTTTAAGAAAGGGGCATTGTATTTGCATATCCCAGTGTGGCCTTTGCAGAAGAAGAGAGCAGAGTGGGGAAGAGAGTTGGTGTTTAGCGGTTTTGCTACCTTGTTTACACTCTCTGTAACGCTAGGGCTTAACTACAGTCAAACTTGTGTATAAGGGGACCGTTGTGGCTGGGAAACTGATTTCAGTTAGTAATCGTGAATAACAGGTAGACTGGAGTACCCGCACTAACGTCTGTGTGACTCAAGTGCTTCTGCTAACTTCTCTCCTGAAGTTAACATGGCTCCCCCTGAAAGCTCTCCCCGATTATCCGGGCCGAAGCGTTACATACTCTGTTCTTATATACTTAATACACCCCATAGTTCTTTGAGGCTCTCCTGTCTCAGGTAAAGCCAAAATGTAAGCATGTTTGGTTGTAGCCCCCAAAAAATCTCTCAGCCTATTCAGTTAAAAGCCATGTATCCTCTCCTTTACTGAAGTCTGAACTCCTGAAACTCCTGTTAAAATATTCAAGTGTTATAGACTTGCTTTACCTGTTTGCCCAGGCTGCTGATGTCTCTCTCAAAGGCAGCGTGTACGCGATGGAAAGATTCTGCCTTGCTAAAATCTTCACCCAGATCTTCAGGAATCTCATTATGTTTCTCCTCAATCTGTGTCACCAACTCCTTTCCATCATCAAAGTACCTGGACAAGGTGATATGTTACAATGTATTCTTTTGTACTTCTAAATTAAACAGCCACTCTATGGCCACACTATACAGTAGATACACATTAAAGTGTACCTGGTATTCTTTCTGTATTGTATGTACTGGACAGATATAGAATAAAACACTGGGCAAATGATTCATCAACAGAGAACTCACTTCAGAAGGTCATAAGAAGCAGTGAGGAGCTGGTTGCGGGTGTCAATGAGCTCCAAGAGATCCGCCCAGCTCTCATTCACTCCATCCTTCCATTCAGCCAGGGTAGCTGATTCACTGTGGCCAGCCTCTATCAGCTCATCAATGATCTGATTCACAGCATCCACTCTCTCCTGTCCCACAGTTCCAGTTTCCCTCGCAAACTCCCTGAACTTATCCCGCAAGATCTGAGGAACATTCAAGCAGTCACATCAGTGTAAGACAGTATGTATTAACATACTCTACTCTTTAAAGGTTCTCAAATGTCATTTTAATAATTGCTATTTTATTAAATAATAAATCATAATATACAACATTATAATAAGAGACGTCTTTAAAATGTGATCAGCATATACAAATACTAGTTAAATGCATTCTGGGTTTTTTTTTACAGTGTTCTTCATTATTAAAGAATTATCTACAGCTCTACTCAGCATTCTAAAATTTCTTGTCATATGAGAATCAATTTTTATGTCTTTTTAATATTTATATATTTTTTTATATACTCTTGAAAAAAGTGGTACAATCCATTCTGTGTTTGGACAGCTCAAATTCTATAAACCACTTCATTCTTTATCCTTTGTATGGCTGTACCGTGACATGGTCCAGGTCCTGACCCATCTCCTGTGACGAAGCCACCACATCACGCTCAGCAATCCACTGCTCCAGATCCTCCACTTCCCTGCTTAGTAGGAAATGATGGTAGGTGTGGTCAAGTTTCTTCCTTCGGTCCTCTGCCAGCTCCTTCAGCCCTGCATATAGCTTATCCACCTGACCCTGTCTCCTGATGATGGCCTCCCTGCAGGGAAAGATATAAAATACACATCAAGAAATTATGGCACTTTTTTCATAGGAATTATTTCATAGCTAAGATGCCATCAGCCCACCACACCCTTCTGGATGCTCCTCGGCCAACATCTTCTGAGCACGGTCAGCCAGCTTCTGGATGGAATCTGCGTAGTCATCCACAGGCTGTTTCATAATCAAGTGTCGCTTCAGCATGATCAGGGCACTCTGTTCATCCTACAGAGCAAGAAAGATTACACATCTTTCGTAAAACCTACAACTCTTTTCATTGTTTTGGAAACCTTACAAAACTATGAATACTGCATTGTGCTACTGTCATTTTAGATTCCTTTATACATGTATCTATGACACGACTGGATTATGATTTTGATACTGTTCTCCCATTATATGCTCCCATTGGTAATATATGTTACTGATGCAATCAAATAAGTTCACAAACAGAGCCCTCTATACATTCAAACCATATATGCTCCCTTTCAGGTACCTGAGTCTACTTTTCTCAACACGCTTACTTTTGCTTTCTCATCCGTAATCATGTAGAGTTCCTGCTCGCCAATCCAGGCTTCAGCTTCATCTGCATCATTGTAGTACTGCTGGGCTTCGTTGGAGCCATTGAGCCGAGCCCTCCTCTTTTCCATTTCGTCATGCAGCCGTGCCCACGCCTCCTCCAACTTCTTAATTTCCTCAGACATGTGCTCTTGCTCTGGAGTTCCTTCTGCAGCTGCCATCATACGGCGACCGCGTTCCAGCACCTCGTCAACACGTGGCTGGTGACCTTCAATCTCCTTCTGGAGAGTCTGTGCTGGGACAAGTAGGGTTAATGTAGGCCAGATCAAAAGCGAAACGTCTGAAAAGCAGCAGCTGCTGTAGTCTAGCAGCACAACAGCACTGAAGTAAAAAACTGGAAGTGAAAAGAGCAGTTCACCTGATTTTTCTTCAGGAGAAGCTGGACTGTCTGAAGATTGTTTCCATGTTCTTGGGACATGACCATGGGCAGTCTCTCCTCAACCCAGAGCTAAAACAGAGAGATCAACAAAAGAAAAGCTTAAGCATCCTGTCTCCTCAACTGAGGAGATGATTCTGTGGTGGTAAATTCAAACTTACTATTTCATCTGCCAGGTCTCTGTAGAACTGATACACAGCTTTGGCTGCCTCCAGTTTGCCTTTACGTTGGGCCAAGGGTGTGAGAATCTGCTGAAAGTCTCCCTGGAGGGCTTGCAGCTCAGCCTCCAGCTCAGGCTGGTCTTCTCTTTGTGGGGCGTGCTGTTGCACGGCCTCCTGAAGCTCCTCAAGCTCCCGTGCACGATCTCTGACTTGATTCTCAGTCAACTGAGGAAGCACAGGTCAAATTGACAGATAAGAAAGAAGAGTCAGGAAGGAAATAACTAATACATGTTGGCAGAAGAGAAGAAAAGATGAAATGATTGGTTAGTATAATGCATAGGTCTTCAACGCCTGTAGCTTTTTCTGATCACTGGTAGGATTGATATTAAGCGGTCAATCAGTTACATCAACAGTTCATACAACTATGAGTGACTGCATAATCCAGGACCAGGAAGTATAAAGGTGCGGTTTTCCATTCTCTACCCTAACAGAAAGTGCCATTGTGCAAGATTCCTAACTCTACATTTGCCCATTATTGGAATAAATATGCACATGCAATATAAATAACTTATGCTGTATACTGAAAGTGAAAATGAATGAGTACCTGGTGCTTTTTGAGCAGGATATTGGCACTGGTAAGATCTTTAACCTCCTCATCCACATCTCCCTGGAGCTGCTGCTGCAGATTCCCAAGACACTTCTTCAAGTCTGTCAAACTCTGATCGAACAGCTCAGAGCGGTTCGCATCGAACAGGAGCCGGGCCTTCTCCTGTGTTGTCTGCTCCAGCTCATCCCACAGCTCATGAAGTTTAGCCAGACGTTCCTTTACAATGGGCTCAAATTGTGGCTTGGACACCATCAACTCTTCACCTTCCTGAATGTGTAAGCAAAAGTCAGAGGTCACGTTCTATAATTACATTCCTGGCTAGTACTTTATATTAAACTCAGTCATATACCTGATCAATCTTGTTGAGCCAGTCCTTGTTGGATGCCAGCTCGGCCATGAAGGCCTGGTGTTTCTGCCATTTGCTGTGAAGGTTGCGAGCTTCATCATAGGAGGTATCCTGAGCAGTCAGCATCTTCTCGTTTATCCATAGAGTAAGCTGAGAAATCCAAAACATGAATGCTTGTTAAAAGTATAGTGAGAATATTGAAGTGGAATTGAAAGTGTTAAAATTCATTCCGTTTGGAAAAATAGATTTTCACTTACATCCTGAGTGTTCTGAAGAAAGTGCTGCAGATCTCGGTTGTCTTTGAGTTTCCCAGAGACTTCCTTGGCTCTGTCCTGATTCTTCTCATGTCTGCAAAAATACAAACACGTAAAGGTTTGTTGATGGCACCAGAGAAAAAAGGCATAGTTTTACCTTCTCACGTAAGCATATATGACCGTGACCTTACTGTACTCCTCCAGCTTCACAATGAGGATGTTTTACTGTGCACTGAGCAATGCTCTGCTTTAAGAGGTGCACTCTTACTATAAGATCAATAACCATCAGTGCAGGCGCCCATCTCTTACTACAGCAGGCGCCTTCCACTTACGGGGAAAATTCCCCTCTACCTCTTATTCCCTCTGTCAACAACATGCTCTAGATGCTGAAGGAAAACCTATGGCCACTGTATAAACTTTCTTATCCAATTCTGTAACCTTCACATATTTTCTATATTGTAGTACAAACTTTTCAGCTTAAAAAATTCATGCCAGTGAGCTGAAACCAGATCATTAGGGAAAGGGAAACTGGAAGATTCCAGTACTGCAGGGGTGGCAGTGTAATGATTGCTCCTCCTTCTCAGAGATTCCTGACTCCTCAACTGATTATGAGGTTTAGCTGTTGTGTCAGAACAGACAAATCAACAAACTGTACTAAACCCTGGCGGAGCAACTGTGAGAAATAGTGGTGCTTTGAACGCTGCATGAGGGACCCTTCCAGAGAGAGGTTGGCTCTCTCCTTGGGTCTCGGGCTCTCCCTCTTCTTTCCTGTGGACATCCTTCCATCAACTTATAAAACCTGAACGCTACAATGAACGCAGCTTGAGCTGGGCCATGAGCTCATGGACTGAGCTCAGTCATGGAGGGTCAGTCAGGTACAGCAATAAGACCCTTCCTTGCTTACATCACATGCATGGCTGAGCATAGAACTTGAATCATTTGCATGTCTCATTATGTCAAACCAGCCAACCACAGAACCAGTCAACTAATGAAGAACTCACAAAATGTTTAAACTTAAATGGACAAATGCATATTGATTATGGTCTATGAACAATGATTGAGAACTCCGTCATGTATATCCACGTACATTAAAGTTAACAAAGTTTAAAACATAAAATATAAAACGTGTTTTAGGAATAAGAGCCTTGGAGCCCACAGTTAAATGTGAGAACAGCCTGGGTATCTTAACAGGTAACACTTATTATTATTTAGCACAACATTTATTTAAATGCTCTGACCTGTCTTCGATGGAGCTCATCTTGTCCTTCACCTTTGGTGAGTAAAGGTTTTCGCTGTTTACAAGCCTCTGACCTCCTTCTAGTGTAGATGCTATTTTGTCCTTATTAGCATCCATGGTGGTGACAAAGTCCTCATGCTTCTTCAAGGCCTTTTCTGCCCCATCCAGGGTGTCAGGCTGGTCCAAGTGGGCTAGCGTGTACTCCTGGTAAACAGAAATGTAGATACAATTGTGGATTTGTGTTTTCATTGTAAATGTATTTGGAAATTAAAGGAAAAAAATGGACTGCCATTTTTACCTGGTTGTTTAGGATAGTTTCAGCTTGCTTTGCATCTCTCAAGAATTGCTGGAAGCCTAGACCCTGGTCCAGAAAGTTTTTACGGCTGTCCCATATTTTGTGCAGCTCATCCCAGCCCTTGTCCAAGCCCTTAAGTCTCTGCTCTAATTGCTGGTACTGAGGATCGTCTTCTTGGCCTTGAGTTACAGTTGCTCCAGTGTCTCTTACACGGTGGTAGTCCTCTTCATGGCCATCCATGTCTCCTTTCACCGCATCATGGAGGCTCAGGAGCTCTTCTGCCTCTGAGAGACTTGTAGGCATCTCCTCTGATGCAATAGCCTTCTGAGTCTTGAAAAGCCAAGCTTGGAAGTCATCCATATCCTGGAGGAAGGTTTGGAGCTTGCTAACTTCACCCAGAGAGTCCTCACGGTCCTTTAGAGTCTGCTTCAAAGCGTCCCAAGCTTTGTCTAGCTCTGCCTGTCGGGCCAGAATGTCAGCAGCATTCTCTGGATGATCCTTTACAAGCTTTTGGGCCTCACCATGCAAGAAGTCCAGCTTATCCTGAATAGCAGCCAGGTCTCTCTCTATTCCAAAGAGCTTCCTTTGGATAGTTATTACTGCAGCCAGGTCATTCCCAAGGTCTTGTGTAGATTCAATGACTCTTGTCTTGTCCCTGATCCATGCCCCAGTCTCATCACATTCAAGCCCATAGTTGTGTAGACTCAGCGCTGAATCTACCTTATGCTTTTTGTCTTCCACCATTGCTTTAAATGCCTCCCACCTGAAACATATACCGCATCAATGTTAATACTGCAAATAAACCAACCAAGCATAACTTGAAAATCCATTTTTGGGTAACTTCTCTTACCTCTTATTGAGGCGAGTTTGACAATCCTTCACCTCCTTTGATCGTGGATGTCTGCTGTCCTCTAGTTGCTTGGCTACTTTATTGACATTGTCAACCCTTGTCTGCATGTTGCCCATTTCCTGAGCAAGGATGCTTAACCTGACAACAAAGGAGAAATGAGGTGAGAAGATTCTATCACTAAATAATCTTTCCCAGTTCTGTGTTTCCACCAATGTCACATTTAATCCCTATACCGTTTGAAACAGGGAAATGACATACCTATTCTGAACCACCTCTAGATCTTCTAGCTTCTCTGGCGTCTCTAGCCCCACGAGCCATGTCTCTTTCTGTCCCATCCAGAGCTCACACGCGTCTGTGTCACTGAAAATGGTGTACAAGGCCATAGTGTCATCCAGCTTCTTCTGCCGGAGATCAGAGAGCGACAGCAGCTCCATGTACAGATCTTTGATGTCCTTCAGACGCCTTTGGATGTCTGGTGTGTTCTTCAGCTCCTCTGGCAGTGAATTGGCCTGTTTGTTCAGAGTGTCAATGGTGGCCCCATTCTTAGCTGCCTCATCTCTCAGGGCATGATGCTTTTTTAGCAGTCTCTGTGTGGTGTACTCATCATGCCCAACGTCTTCACTGCTCATCTGTCGCATAGCATCCAATAGCCAGGCCTTGAGATCATCAGCATCACCCTGAAACTGGAAAAATCGCTGGGTGTCCTGGAGGTTCTGCTTGCGGAAAGCAGCTAGTTCCTCTAGTTGCTGCCACTGTCTACGTACGTCATCCATGCGCTGCTGCACCTTCGGAGCTCCAAAGTGCTTGGCCTTCACCATACTCTCACCCTCATCCATCACCTGCTTCAGGTGATCACGGCGGGCTCCCAGCTCATCTTCAAAGGCACTGTGCTTACTCTGCAGCACCAGCACACTGGTCAGGTCCTTGCCATAGTCGAGTGAGGAAAAGATATGCTCCTTTTCCCGGATCCAGCTTTCCAGCTCTGCAGTCTCCCAAAAGAAGTTCCAGAGACGACGAGACTGCTCCAAACGGGCCTTGCGCTGGGCAGCAAGTGCACACAATTCTTGATAGCAAAGGTCCAAGTGCTGTACTCGATCTCTAATAACTTGTGGGTCACAAGGTTTGTAGCCTGGTTAGGGAGGCAGAGAACCAACATTTGTCAAAATAACATTTTTTTATCAATATTTACTGTATATATCTTACAATTATGCTATAAACCTCAAAAAAGGAGCAGTATGTGAAATTCAAATACTGTAATCCATTTTGACCTCCTGTTTTGAAAACAGTACAATGCCAATGTACTTAATGTTTTATCTTATTATCTTTATTTGTTTTAGTTTTAGTTTTAGTCATATGCTTATTATGAAATAGATGCCTGCAACATGTTCAAAAACCACTGGGACAGTCATGATTGGATATTAAAGGATAGAAAGAGAAGATAAGATTTAAGGTACAGTTCAGTGTTGTATTATTTCTGTGCTTTACCAAAAAACGTGTCAGCAAATAACCCATAAATTTTGGCTCAATGTTTCTTAATGAGTGATTACATGGATTTTTAAATTCACCATCTATAGCACATATCATTAAAAAATTCGGTAAAATCTCTGGACAAGGCCAAAAAAAAAAAAAAACAATAACACAATTAAATGCACATGGCTTCAGACGAGACCGCGTAAAAAAAAAAAAAAAAAACTCAAATAGATTTTGGACATGTAAATGCTGATTTCAGTCGTAAATGTAGGTTGCAAGAACATGGCTGCATAATCATAGAGTGCTAGACTGGCCTGGTACAGTCCAAATACAACAATGAATATAGCATATGTATGCAGAGGTAAAGACAGAAGAATGGCAAAACTTCTGCTTTCATGTGATTTAAATATGCCCTTGACCCAGTTTTTTGGAATGTGCTGCAGGCATCAGATTTGGAAAGTATATATTTACAAAAAAGGCAAATAAAAAACAAAAAAATCTCAGAAAACATCAAACTTCTTGTTTTGTACTGTTTTCAATTTTACATTTATTAATCACTGCTTTGGAAATGAGGTGTGTATAATTTAGATACACAGACTGTAAGACAGGTGTGGTGTTTTCCATCTCCCCCAACTAAATAAATTATAAAGACAACAGTCTTGATGCTAATGGCATGTGAGTTAGAAGTAAAAGAAAACATTTAGAAGGTCTGTTCTACTCACTGTCTCCATTGGCAAACTTCAGAGCAGCAGCATTTGCAGAGTGCACTCTCTCTGCCTGCACAGCAATGTCTGCCTCCACCAAAGCATGCTTCTGCAAAAGATCCTCCACCTCCAGCAGGTGCTTCCCAAAGTCAGGAGACAGGAGACGAGTCTGGGGAGAAAGGACAGTTAAATTACAAACTTATGAACTTCAACAAGATACACAGTACAAAATGAAGTTAACTGATAAAGTATTGTAGCATGCAGCTCATTCAAGACCCCTCAATAAGGGACTGTACCTTCATCTCGTCCATCCAGTTTATGATGTAAAGCATCTCCTGGAAGATCCTCTGCAAGGTGAGATTTTTCTCCAGACGGCCCCTGCGAGCGCTCAGAAGCTCCTGAAGGTAGTCCCATAGCCTCAGAACGTTATCTTTTTTTGCGTCGATGCGCTTAGCGTCGTGGTACCTCTCCGCCTCCAGCTCTTTAGACAAGGCCACCAGAGCTTGCACACGTTCTTTGTACGCAGCAATGTCTGTCTCTATGGCATCGTGTTTCTTCTTTGCTGCCTCTACTGCTGGGAGATCATACCCAAAATTGTCCTACAGAAAGTGATAAACTGTTAGACACAGGATTTCGTTGGTGTATTTAGACACTCTTTGGTATTTACACCTCTTGTCCATGTAGCAATGTCTGAATGAACAAGACAGATCATTTAAACCAGCATCGCTGGACCATGCAACATTCTCATTTCTACATCATAAAACTTGCCTGCGACACCAGTCTCTGGTTCTCTAACAGCCAGGTCTCCCTCATGGCGGCCTTCCTTTCAAAGCGGCGGGCCATTTGCTCCAGCTTTTCCTGCCTGATGAGCTCATCTCTCAGGACACGCTCTCTCTCATGTTCAGCTCGCTCCAGTCTCTCCCATGCCTGGGCCAAGTGATAAATGCTTAATGCACTTAGTGCTGTGCAGTCTGAGGTATGACTGATGTTACCATATTATCGTTTTAAAGGGATGACACAAAGCCTATTGACATTTGTTACTGCTGGAACTCTGCCTCACCCTGTTGATGTCTGACACCAGAGCACCTTCTTTGGGGGTGTAAACTCTCTGATTGTTGGC
Source organism: Prochilodus magdalenae (assembly GCA_024036415.1). Lineage (NCBI taxonomy): Eukaryota > Metazoa > Chordata > Actinopteri > Characiformes > Prochilodontidae > Prochilodus > Prochilodus magdalenae. The sequence goes on along the minus strand of JAMWET010007422.1, from coordinate 209,408 downwards.
CCTCATCCTGCTCTGAATGGTGAAAAGCAGGACCTCAAGATTGCCCTTCTCTTGGAATCTTTGAATAGAGAGTTAGTGAGAAATAATAAGAGGTTATCTTTAAGGTCACCATGAACTTAAAGGGCAGCTGGTGTGTTGGTGCTCTTACTTGGGTGGCTTCTCCACTGTACGATAGGAGTTGAAGGCTTGCAGCTGTTGCTGGACTCCGGAGAGAGAGTTGGCGAGCTTGCGGTTGTTCAGGACAATGATGGTCTGTTCGATCCATGTTAACAGGTCTGAAGAAAGTGTCTCATACTTATCGATCATCTTCTCGGTCTCCCTGGCATGGTCTAGAACCTAAAGCACATGCTTCGTTAGTATATGTTTGACTTGTGTGAATAATTCAAGTAAGTCTCTTCTTACCTTCCCAACTCGTTTGCCTTCAACTGCCAGAGCTTTCATCTTGGAGAAGTAGTGGTAGAACGCAACAACATACGTGATGATGGACTTCTCATCTGGGTTCTCGGTAAAAACATCTGCATATGACACAAGACATATAAGGAGTTAACTCTTTTAATGTGAATTATTGCAAACGCATAGTTTGTTCATTGGTTATGTTGGGTCCTTGAGGGCTTTTCTTGCCTTCTGGGTCCAGCAACTTGGTAACTCCAAGCTTCCGCTCTGCCACGTTGAAAGCTTGCTGAAGGTTGTGGGTTGGATTGGATCTCTGCAGGTTGCCATAATCCACCAGATCTGGCCTAATGGAGGGAGAATAACAGAAATATGGATTTTTTCTGACAGAAAGAAATTATTTAATTTTTTAAAATCAAAACGTTTTGTTGTTTCCGAGCACCTGTGTTTGTGTATTAGGGCATTGAAAGCCAAGCCATCCTTCCAGCTTGTGGTGAAGTTGGTGATGTTTACATTCGGATACCTAAAAAACACATACAAATACCAATAACATATACAAATTACCAATAAGGCCATTCTGGTCATAGGTAATTCATATTTTGGTAGTACTGGGGTGAAGGATGACATTTACCCAGCGGTCTTCATTTGGCACCAGAGGAGCAGTGCATCTTTGGCTGAGCGTGTCTCCTGCTTTCCTGTCTGGTCAGCTTTTCCTGTTTCCACCACAATGTCCTGAATCTGTTGGTTAAAGCCAAGGAATGAGTGGAAGCATCAAGCACTTTATTTTTTTTATTCTGCAAAGTGCATGCTATTGATATTATTTAATGCTATTTAAGTATGAGAATTGAGAATGTTATTTTCCCACACAAAGCTAATTAATTAGGAGATGTAATCTACTGTAAGGCTTCAGCGCTGGGAGATGTAGAGGCATTGGAGGCTAAATATAGACATGCCCACTTTTCCTTTTTAATTTGTGTATTGCTGAAGGATACAGGCAGAAGAAAAGATAGTCAACTGCTTCTTTCTCTCCTCTGCTTTCCCTTTCCTTAGGACTGAATAATGCAGCGTACCATATTGTTTGAACTAGCTGGGCTAAAAATAGACTGGCTGTCAAATAGAGTGATTAAAAATAAATATATGCCGTGCTAAACATCAGACGACACAAAACAAAAATCCTGTTACTGTGGCTTTTACTGTAACACCAGAGTAGGATGCTTGGTGCCTGGACAAACTGCAGTAAGTGGTGGAACAACTGGATAGCTGGAGGATTGCAAGACATGCCATTTCTCTTTAGTAACAGTGATAATTGCCTGTAATTAAAGCTGTGAGGAACATATCATCACTGTCCAGTGAAAAGCAATGGAACCAGACCTTTCATCAAGCAGTTTTGAGCATGAAATTTTCACACAACATAAATGGCAAGTGCTGTGTTCAAACAATGCATAAGAGTCAAAATCAAAAAATGGAGATATATGTTTTTCATTGGACAGCGACAATATGTACTTGTGTCCAAGTGGTGTACAGCTGAAACAGTTTACACTTAAAGGACGTGTGCATTAACTGTTTTACCTGGAAGCGAAGGATGATGGTCCAGATAAGACCCAGGATCAGACGGTGGTTGCCATCTACGATGTCATGGGATCCCATGTTCTCCAAGTGCACTCTTTGCTCCTTTAGAAACTGCAGTGCCTTGTCTACGTTCTCCAAACAGTGGATCCTCATTCGGCCTTTAGTGGGCCGGGGCTGGAAAATGCAAAAAGAGATTTTAGAAAGACTTAGTGTTTAATAAGGGGTGCACTATAATGTTAACATTAAGTTATTCATAACTTCAGCTTGGTTGCAGGAACAGATACTCACCAGCCTCTCCCCTGACAAAACCTCCAGCAGTTTGATGAGCATCCTCCCATCCCTCAGGTCATGATAGAGGTCTGAAATCCGACAGCTGACTCTGGCCAGGATAGAGTTCACCCATTTTGTGAAGGTCTTCTTTTGCACAACCTCTCGCTCATCTGGTGGGTAGGGTAAAAGGATTTAACTGGCATTTTTTAACTTACTTATCCACATGTTCATTCTCTGACAACAGTCTAGGCAGATTTTATCTGTGGTAGACCAACTTTATGTCTGCAAACTGTTTTAATGGGAGGTGACTTGCAAACAGAAGGGGATTTAAAATTGTCACTGCTAAACACATGGATGGTAGCATACTACAATGACCATATGGCAACGTTTTGGGAAAGAAGATGACCTGGAAAACATATTCCACAAATGCCCTTTTATTGCACATGGCGACTGGAGAGAAACTGGTGCCAGCACCAACGAAACGGTAGTAAGCAGGTCAACAATAACCACACATCTCAACCTGATGGGTGGCATAAACACCGTCCTACTACCCAACAGCCCAGCCCAGAATAGCACAAGCAGTATAACCACACATCTCCAAGCTAACTGCCACAACATACATCTCCAAGCTAACCGCCACAACACACATCTCCAAGCTAATCACCACAACACACATCTCCAAGCTAACCGCCACAACACATGATTTGATTAAAGAGCCAAGCTTTGAGAAACTCTTCCAACTTGCAGATATTACTGACCCCTCTTCGACTAATTACAGTTATTCTTCATTCTTTACTGAAATCTATTTAACACGTGCATAATAAACAATTTCAAAGTTTGATCTGAATTTGCTTATTTACTTCTGAACATAATTCTATGTTTATTTTCCATGCTTATTCCTGGTCCTTTCAAACAGCAGTTCAAAATACTGCATCCTTAATGATGTGTTTTATAAATGATTCATGCCTCATGGCAATGGAAAAACAGGGAACGATGGAGTGGGGACATAAGAAAGGTAGGATTGCAGGGAAAGCATTTGAAGAGAAAGTATTAGACTGTGGTAGAGAGACAGAGAGCAAGGACGCATGCTTTTAAGCCTCAGCTCCAAGAGACCCTTGAGGGTAGCAAGACATTAGCCTACTCCCTTTTCCCCTTTCAGCTACAGGAAAACAGTGCAGCAGTGTAGTCAAACTGTATCCGTCATGTGTTGCCCTCTTCCGCCAAAAAAAGAAACACAGACTTTTACATCGGCAAAAAAAGTCCTGGCCTCTAAATAAATCATGCTTGATCCTGCATTTCCTACAGAGGGCAGGGTAACCTACAGCACGCTAAGCCTGCCACCCCAACCAGGATCACCCACGCATGAAGAAGACATGACAATTAGAGCATGCAAATAATGTTTGAACATTTCTTTGTGCGTTAAGGAGGTTAAAGCTGGAGCTCCTTGGCTCTGCCTGAATACATTAGCTCTGATCACTGGTTTACTGGTCCTACCACAAAAGTGCATGGGGAATTTTTAGCAGGTTTATCGTAAAAGGGAAGGGGTGTTAACCATAGGGGGTTTGTTCATTTCTGTGTCTAGCTGCTTGTTTAGTTGAGCAAACTCTGCACTATGTCATGGAATCTGAATCTGTGCTGAAGAGTACTCCATCTCGGGTGGGATGAGCTCTGCCTCTGAGTCGTGTGATATAGATAGCATGTCTTTGGTGCATTTGGAGTAATTTGTAGGGAAATTTATGAAACATTGTAACTACTGCTATTCCTGCTAGAAAAGCCAACATAGATCAACACTGCTGCTCAGCAGCAAAACCAGCATGTTGTGCTTTTATGCTGGTCAAGCAGGAACGAGGTGAGCACTATACCAGCTTTAACCAGCAAGCTTTTGTGTGTGTGTGTCTGACTATGAGTTGATTTGAGCTTTCCAGCTGTCAGTTATGTTCCGGAATGGAAAGTCATGTTTAAACATCCTCTCCTTTACCTCTTATCAGAATGCAGTCTGGAAACAATGGTCCTGATGTGCTAAAACATGGAAAGAGCCCTTCCAGTTCAACAGGACTCCTACATTTTTCATCATCTCTCAGCCCCTGGACCTCTCCAGCTGCTCTCACCTGATTGAGCACTAGTGTGATGCAATGTAAGCTGTGCTTAACAGTGCTCGCTCTCAGGTGAGATCTGCTCTGCATCACTGGAAGCCTAAATGCTAGTCAGCTTCACATGGCTTGGGCTGTTCTTTTCTCAGGCTCTTGCGACAGGCCATTGAATTATTTATACTGATGGACTTTCCCTGTACAAAGCAAGCCTGCATCTTTTCCCACAGTCAGTGCTTGCATTGGTCTCATTCACTGTGTCTAAAGCCCCATCCAAAAAACGTCCCTGCACACAATGCTAGAGCATGTGTCAAAGTCATTAGTAGTGAGGAGCTGGTGTTTCACAAGCCAGTCAGCATTGGGGCTAGTTCAGGACCCCATCATTTGCCATTGTGCAAAAAATCTTTCTACAATTGCCTCAAACCATGCTGGTAAGTGAAGTCATCTCAAACAGATGTGCTTAGGCAGTTTCTGACATCACTATTTCAAGATGCCTCTTACCGCTGCGCTGATGTAACCTACTCTATCTTCTAATAAAGCAACGTTTAAGGCATTGGACCTGGGCTAGCTAGGCTTGAAGTCATAAACCATTGTTTACCAAGACACTTTTTCACATTCAATAAGGGGTTTGGGCAGTGATGCATAACACAAATGTCAATTGGAACAAGGGCTGAGAGGAGTATGAGGTATAGAGGGCCTATAGGTGTCTATGGCCAAATGCTTGGACTAAAAGGTAGCATGGCTAGCAGGGTGAACAGAGGTCATCTCACAGCAAATGATGAGGAAGGGGAGTGGGTGTAGTAGAGATGGAACATAAAAGGAAAAAAGTCATATGGAAAACCCTGTCCCATCTTTACACCAGCCTCCAAAATTATAGAGGCAGCCGTTTTTTTTTTTCATTGTGGAAATGCTGAAGCAGTCAATCGCACTGCTACAAAAACAATAGGCCTATAAAATATCAACATCAGTTTGTGCATCTCTTTCTGTCTACCAAAGCATTGCTGTCGGCAAGAGCGAAAGCTGGGTTTAAATTCAGGTTGATAACCTGTCTTTAAAAATAAACATAACATGCGCCAGTGGAAACAGAGGTTGGGAAATGATGCTGATATAGCCCTATGTTTCAAATCTCAGAGAGTGGTGAAGAGAAAAACGGAAAAAGAGAAAGACAGATTGTGTGAGGGAGATAATGGAATAACACACAAGATAAATTAGTGTGAAAGGAGTTTACTCTAGAGAGATGAAGTGTGGACACAAAACAAAAACAAAAAAAATGTAATAAATAATGCCCTATACAGTCGTATAGAAAAGTATTGCCCCTGGTCAAAATACATGTTTTGTAGATTGACCAATTAAAAATAAGACTCTAACAAGTATGCACTGCTCCACATTTTAATGTACAATTACTGTTTATATGCAGAATTTAATATATTGGGGAAAAAAGACTTCATAATGAGCTAAAATTGACATATGCATGCAATAATTAGGTTTGATCCCTGTGGACATTTTAACTATATTAATTCTCTCTTAAATCAACCAGACATGTAATTTACCAGGGCGCTCAAACCTTTGCATAGAACTGTAGCTTCAAAGAAAGAAATCTGCAGACTCGTGCCACTGGATATTTAGTGTTAAACCGGTGAACAACTGGAGCACAGGCTCAACATCAGAGATAAATTAAATACATAGCTGAAGCACATTTCAAAACAGAGCCACAAGCACACAGAAGCACAACAGTGTACTCCCTCTTCAGTAACCGCATCAGCAGACTCCAAACGTGTAAACCTTCCTACTTCTCTCACTATACACAGGGTCCAGGAGGAGGGGCGTGCCTTTTCCTCTCATGGAGGGAGGGGGCAGGATTGAGCTGAGAAAGAACTCTACCTTGAAGTTGCCTAAACCTTCCATCCAAGATGGAGTTGAAGCAGATGTTGGAGGTGCTGTAGCTCAGCCAGCGGGCACGCCTCATGCCCTGGGAAGAGGATGACGATGAAGATGGAGGATGAGGGTGTGGTGGAGTGGGTCGGGCCAGTCTCGGGGTATTGGAGGGCGATGAGGTGGAAGAAGAGAAGGCAGAAAGGGTCAGGGGAGCTGGAGTTGGTGGGACATCCAGCAATGTGCCGTTCCTTTCAGGCAGATGCTCAGGTTTGTGCCCATTGGTCTTGGGTGCTCTTTTGCTCTCAGGACGTTGGGCCCTGTAGATGGGAGGGGTGCTCCTGCTCCGGCTGGGGTTGGTACTGCCTCGAATCGGCATCTCTTTTCCAGTAGAATATGCCCTGCTGCTGATATCCCGCCCCACCACATTGGACCGAAGGCTGGGTTCCCTGCTGGTCTTCAGGCTGAGCTTGACCTCCCTCAGCCGACTTTGGCTGACCGGTACAGCACGGCAAAGGCACGGGCTACTCATCCTCAATCGAGAAGGTCCGCAGATTCAGAGTGTCCCGCTGCCCTCCTTCCCTCTCTGAGTCCTCCTCTTCTCTCTCTTCCCTCTCTCCTACTACACTAATCCTCTCTCTCTCTCTCTCTCTCTCTCTCTCTCTCTCTCTCTCTCTCTCTCTCTCTCTCTCCTGAGCGACACGCCTCTGCCTCTCCCAGGGAGCATGAGGAACGAAGTGGTTCTCCAGCGCCTCGCTCATGCATATAATATATCCCTGCTTATTTCTTTCTCTCCACAAACTAACACACGCACACATACAGGAATGATGTCATCAGTAAGGAACTGTGAGGCTTCATGGTCTGAGGCTGATTCACCACCACAATTTGAGCACATTTGATTTGAAAATGACTCATTGTTTAATGAAATCTCAAAATTCACCACAATTGAAATCTTTCTGGATCAGAATTATTTTGCAAACTACACTGATTGCTGGATACATTAACACTCATGATTGTTAATGGCTGATTGTGATTCCATAACAACCAAAACTATCTACTGCTGATTTTTTGGCCTTTTTTTACACTCTGAGTTGCAGAGAAAATGAACACAGAATGCACATTAGCACATTAACTTGATATATATAAAAGAATTGCTCTACATAGGGTCAAACTGGCATTTAAAATTTTATTTTTTTTGCTTTGGAAATAAGTCAAAAAAGAGTAGGCTTAATTGTACTGTAACATTTTGGTACAGGTGTAGAAGCTGCATTCAAATACAGTGCAACTGCATTTACCTGCTACCTTAGCTTACTTGGGAAATAGGACATTACTGTATCATTACTTTTGATTAATTATGGCACAAAACGCTTGTCTAAGCTAATTATTGATATTAGCAGTAGTTAAAAGAACTGCAGAGTAAGCGTAATAAGGCCTGTTTAGCTGGGCGTAGTGCAGTGCCTATTGTAAAACATTTAATACAAATCACTGGAGCTGTAGATTTATTATTACTATGCCACATTAATATTTGGTACTACAGATTGCAAAAAAACAAATATTGTGATGCATCTTCGTGAAATGTCTTTAGTTATTGTAATATAATACCTTTTGGTCCTTCATATTTGGACCTGTTAATGTAGAGATTACGAGACGCTGGTGCTTGTGAAAAAGTGAGTATAACGGGTGTGAAAGCGTGCTTCTCACTTTGTGTGTGTTGGTTGTGTCCCTATGTTGGAAATACAATATCTCTCTAACCATGTGTGATAAGAAGTGTCTGTGTGAGGATAAGCTCAGACAAGCATACCTACTGCCAAACACACCAAATGTGTGCGGCTTTTTGCAAAAGTTAGAAACTGCCCATCATTTATTCAGTTTCCAGTCAAAATGGTCTTAAAATACAATTTTGTCAGAAGGTATTTCAGAGGAGATTACATAATGTAAGCTAATAAGTAAACGCTGTTGCTCTGAAGGGATATGTTACTGAGGAAGGAAAGCAGTCAAAAAAGAAAAAAATCTTAAAATGCAACCAACTTCTAAGACTGAGCTTGGACAAACATTCCGGTAGATTTCTTTAAAACACTGAAAGCAAGTTTCTCAAATAGAGTTATATTTAGTTGCTGAGGCTTCTGTGTAAAGTTCTGTTAAATAGGTTTTCTGTCTCCTGGTCCTGAAAAATGAATAGCTTGTACTTAATGCTTATTTTGACCTTTGACTTGACTTGAATTAAATAAATGGAGCACAATGTCGTGCACATTACTGTACATGTCTACATAATGTAAAACGCATGCCTTTCTTAGTTTGCTCTGGAGATGTCTATTTACAAGCACATAAGAATCGCCTCCATCTCCCTCCATATTCGCCCTTTCTCCCTCTCACGCTGTGCCTGTCTCTGACAGGAAGCTCTAATTGAATCACAGAAACATCACTGCACACAGAACACATCAAACTGCAGCTCTAACTCGGCATCATGTTCCAGACTTAAAGGCAAAGACATACCAACAACATTCAGTCTGCAACATGACTACCCTTACTGTTTTAGCTAGCCAACGTACTTATGTGCATTCTAATAGACAGCAGCATGTCACACAGTACCAGAAACCACATAAGCAAACTTCACATGGGATGCTGAACTGATAAGCTTCCATTGCTTGTTTTCGTTAACCTCATACCTTAATGAAAAAGTGAAGCCGTAAATAGAACTTTTGTTTTTTTTTTATTAAAACAGCTTATTTAAAGCAAACCAGCCAATTTAAAGCAAATAAATGGAAACCAGGGGTGGGAAAAAATATCGACACAACATTTTATGATATGTTGCGTTGTGACATTGCATTGATAGAGGGAAGCCAAGTATGAATTTTTATTGTAGAAATTGCAAAAATTAATGAAACTTTTGGAAGTAGAATAATAAAATTCTTTTGAGTAAAGGATTGCTTTGACTGGATGTGTAGAAAATGTACCTTTTGCAGTTGAAAGAGGAATAAATCATGACAGATCACAATAAATGTCAAAATCGCAAAAATATTGTATTGTGACTTAAGCATCACGATGTATCGTATGGTGACTGATTCGCACCACTAATAGAAAATTGGGTTTACATGAATCACACCACAGAAGGCTTGTTTTAGCATTGAGCTGTGAGTGTTTCTTTATACCGTGTTTAATCCAAACCTTTCTCAGCGTCTGTCAGTCATCATGTTTAAGATGACCAGAAAAGCATGCGTATGAAGTTCACGCTTCTCAGCAACATCTTATCTTTGATCTGTGCAAATTTATGGATCTTCAAATAATTATTTACTGAAAATGTTTTGTGTACTAGGGTTCAGTGATCATTTGCCCATGATGACATATAAATATGATATGGACTTTTCAACCGAGAAAATAATAACAATCATCCTTAATAATCAATTGATTAATCAATTACTCATATAACCGTTACTTGCAAGCCTAATGCATATCACATGTGAATTGTGGGTTCTGTAGTCAAATATTCCCACAGTATTTCAGCCATCTGTCTCTGTTGGAGATAACCCAGTCAGGGTAGTTGGGTTTCTGGAACACCTATGTGTCTAGGGCCTCGTACAGAGCTATTTTAAGGCTCCTTTTTTTCAGAGCAGCCACCCCACAGGTGTGGCAGCAATGACAGGCTCTCAGTGCCCACAGTCCTGATCCTTGGGCGCAGACAGGCAGGGCAGCTGTCCAGCCCCATCATATTGAGGAACGCTGGGCATGCGGCAGCGATCACTGTTAGCTCAGTGAGTGAAGGGGGAGGAGAGGAGAAAGGGGGAAAGGGTTCAGTCACCCACATTTGTATGCTCATAACCAGACCCACAAGAAGTTGAACATATTGAAACCCAGATATAGCAATGGTTGAAACCATCTATGTATGAGTTCACCTACAACACTGTCATTTTTAAGCTCATCTGTTCAGTGTTTTCCATGTAGAGATACAGTTAGTGTCATGTAGTGTGTACGGGAAAAGCTCTGAAAGTGCTACATTAAAAAGAACACCATGACAAGCATAGGCATGCTGTGGCTGTCTTTGATATTAACAAGAGCTCCAGAGAGATTATAGTTAACATTGAGAATGCTTTACAGGACAAGGTCCTCCACCCAAAAGGGCAGTTGCCCAGAACTCACCTGCAAGAGCTTTGATGCGCGAGCGCTCAAAAAGCCGGGCCGAGCTGTTGTCATTGTCCAGCTCCTCATCGGACAGCTCGAAGCGTGTGTTGATGCGGCTGTACTGCTGAGTGATCTCAGCGTTGTCAAACTCGGTGGTGGTAGTGGCCATGGCTGCTGCAGACAGACAAGGGGACGGAAGGGCCAGATGACCTCAAGAGGAGGTGAGCTGGGGCAAAGGATGGTCTGAAAAGAATAACGAGACAGTGATTAATTTAATGCTTTTTATGTGGAACCAAAATAGGCCTCTAAGTGGCAACTTCATCAGACTGGTAACTTCTCATTGTAATCATGAAAACATTCTAAATCTAGGATCATATTTTTCTCTAAATAAATGTTATATGCATAGAAACATCTTCCAATCATATTCACAGTTCAAACAACAAGATAAAAATCATGAAATAATAAAATACACACACACACACACACACACACACACACACACACACACACACATACACACACACAGAGTGTGCTGACCTTGGGTTGGGAAAAGGCTATAAAAAAGGTTTAAAAATTCCAATCGGTCGGAACAGTGACAAACTTGACTGGGCAAAGACCCAAGTTTGTTTTATCCTCACACACAGAAAGAGGATGGAAAAAAAGAGAGAGAGGCAAAATCCCCAAGGATCACTGCTGTGTAAGAGAAAAAAGGGCTCACCAGGTCTCCAGAACTACTACCCCGACACCACCTCCAAGAAAGTTTTCTGGAAGGCAGGCCAGAAAATATCCTGTCCTGTCATCCAACCATAAACATAAGCACCTAGAGTGTGCTGAACACTACTGGGATGTTGAATGGAACTGTCTCCTATGGCTAGATGAAACAGAAACTGAGTTTTGCCAGTAAAACAGGTGGGTGTGGCATAAAATGATAGGTGACTACACTGAGAAATTTGGTATGATGGAGTGTCTGTAATGTGGGTATGTTTTTCCTCTAAAGACCCTAAGCACCTCAGTATGGTGCATGGCATCATCATGGACATGAAATACTAGGACATTTTGTCTCCCTTCGCCAACAAACTACACATGTCCCCTTTGAATCTTCTAGCAAGATCATGTTCCAAAACATCTGTCCAGATTAATACAAAAGTGGTTTACTGAACGGAAAATCAAGCTTCTGCCATGCCCATCTCAGTCACCTGACACAACCCCCACAGAATAACCTGTGAGCTGAGCTAAAGAGGAGAGTGGACTGAGATCCCTGAATGATCTGGTGAGATTCTGCAAAGAGAAATGGTCTCAAATTCCCTGCTCTGTGTTCTCTAACCTCATAAGACACTATAGGAGAAGAGTAAGTGCTGTTTTATTGGCAGGGAGGAAGGCTGTGCAAAGCATAAATAAATAAATAAATAAACAATTGTGTGAATATTGGCAGAGGTACCTATAACAGAATAATAAGAATAATATAAATTATATATATAAATATAAATAAGAATATCTGTGGAATAACATTGTATATCTCATCAGTTATCACTATGCAACCCTCATGCCTAAATCATTACATGCTTTTCTCAAACTGCTACCTGAGTAATGTCAAATAGACTAGCACTCTTAAAAAGGTGCTAGAAAGGGGTCTTTGGTTCCAAGAAGAACCCCTAAAGCTGCTCTCTAAAAGATTTGGAGACCTGTGTAATTGAAAGCAATATGCAGATGAAGATTTAGTTTGTGCTTCAGACCTTCTAAGGCGGCTGAATCTAATGTTTGTAAGCATGTTCAAATAGTGCTGAAAGAGAAACACAGGGTCTGCAGCAGTGCACACACACACACCTTATTTAGCCTATGTTTTTCTTGACTAACAATAACTCTGTAATTGTACAGGGGTATGCTAATGCTAATTATGCTACAACAGATATACATGCTTCCCAAAGCATGTTTTGGCCTCAAACTGTACATCTATACTCAGTCTCTGTCTCTTGATGTACTTGACTGGTCAGCCAAAAGAGAGGCAAACTGTCACAAGTCCCACCCCCACAATGCTGTGGCTATTCTTAAAATGGGGACGTTGGAGCCAGAGTCCGATTCTGAAAGTCATGTGGAAGTTAGTAAATCTTGTCTGCAAGGTAGACTTAGCTGTGCATGTGTCAGTAGGCAGGCAGAAAGGGATGTATTACGAGACGATATCACCGCTAATGTAACAGAACAGGGTTGGAATTTCAATGCACCTTAAAATGTATCATTTTAAAGACCATTTACATGCACAAAAAGCTACAAAACACATTAAAGGAAGAAAACTGTGAAGCGTGACAGGCCCCTTTTAACAAAAAGTCTTACTTAGTGCTACTTTACTGTACTGTACTGAACCTTCATAAAATGTGAGGTTTGTAAGTTTTTAAAAAGTTCTTCTCACTCCAGAATCTCTTCCTGGTAAAGTGGTTACTCTGTTGGATCACTCAAAGAACCATGTGTGTACAAGGAAGACTATGTAAATCTAATTTTAAAATATTCCTTTAATATCCCATATCAATACTGTGTTTTTACATAACACCGTATGATAGTTATGCACCACAAACAGTGCAACAACCCACATGCATTATGCGTCATGTTGCACAGGCCGCCATTTTCAGCATGCCATGTCCCCTGACTGGCTCAGAATGAGGGTGTGTGTGCGCGTGCCTCTGTGGAATGGTGGGTGAAGGTTAGCAGCTAAGATAGCTCATATCTTTGTGTGGCATGCCACTTCTGACTGACCTTATCACCCCAACACAGGGGCTGGGCAACCCCTCTGAGTAAAATAACGTAGAACCCTACAAACGCCTTCCTCACACGTTAACACTAATGTACACGTCTGCTTATGTCGTCTCTGAGCATGGTTCAGCCTTAAAAATGGCTCAAGAGCTGTGATTCAGACATGCGTATTTAGGACAGACCAGGGACTAAGTGGGTTCAAATTACTGTGGGATCTAGAACCCTGACGTTCTGGTCTATTTGGCTCCTGGCCACATTCAATGTTAAACGAACAACACTGCACTTGTTGGCTGCACGGCTGCTTGGTTTTAAACTCTAGCAGGCCTATTTCATGCATCCTGAACAACAGGATCAAATCTGCTGTGAAGCTAACAACATACACCTAGCAAAAATCCATATTTCCTAATTTGACTGAACCTATAGATTTGGACCTTTTGACTGCTGTGGGCCCACACTTCAATTCCCCACTATGATCTAACTGCCATAACTACTCCACTCCTTTACAGACTCATAGTTATTCTGCTCTTTACCGAATATCTTCACCTTGACATTCAACCACATGGGGCAGACAGATGACCCCTCTCTCTGGGTTTTAGGCTCGTTGTAAATACTCCTAACTACCACATACTGTACCAGTCAAAAGCTAGATACTGTTACTTATTGTTTTTAGCTTTATGCTTTGCTTCAGAATAAGAGTGAAGACAACAAACTATGAAATAGCACTCATGGAATTATGCAGTCACCTTAATAAAAACACCCAGAACAGGATTTAAAAACAGCTTTCTTAACCTGCGATGGAGGTTGATATGACAATTTTTTTTCTAAGCAATTCTGGATGAATTTTATTGCTCTGTTCATTATTAATATTCACTACATTGAAAAAGTAACTACACTGTAAAAAATGTTTTGCCTAAAACAAAAAACTGGTTTAGGTGGGAGTTATAGGAAAATATGATGTATATATATATATATATATATATATATATAATATGTTGTATGTCAGGACTTAATATAACGAAAAACAAACTTTGTTGTCTGTGTTTAAAATTTTGACTGGTAGTGCACAACTGGTAAAGAATCATATTTCCTGATCTTGTTGCACCTGTAGCACCGTGGACCATACTTTCTCTACTCACATAACTACATAACTGACTCATATTCTAATAGTAGAAATAAGTTGCTGTCTATACTGAATAATTTACTGTCAGAATAAGATTATCACACTTATCTCAAAAGATCTGGCCTTTACAATTAACATTTGGCTACAAGGAGCAAAGGACAAAAGAGTCAAGGTCTGTTCACAGAAGGGGCCCCGGTGTGGCTTCTTCTCTTCTCCCCCCTTGTATCAGGAGCTTGCAGGGGGGGTGTTATCAGAGAATGACGTGCCCTCCCTCGGCGGGAATTCCCTTATCACAGCTCACAGAGCCCGCTCTTTATGCCTCTACATACGTTCACACTCAAACACAGAGCACGTGAGGTTCCTCTGTCTATCTAGATGAGAGGAGCCTGTGTAACGTTTTTAACCTGAGAATGTTAATGGCAAAATAGAAATTGCAGAGTTCTGTCATATATATATATATATAGTTTTTGATCTGTATTATTTTAGGCTACATGTGTGGTACGTACTGTCTGAAATACATAACCACATGCAGCAACTCAATATGTACAGTGGGAAGGCATAGTGGAATATTCATGACGTCTGTGTAGGCTGAAACTGGAGATGGGTGTGACTTGGTGTGTACTTTGGTTGAGGCTGGTACTACAGCACTGGACGTTTGTTACAGATCTTAGGCAAAGTTATTTACAAGCAAACAGGAAGGCTATTTTTTTCCACATAGATCAAACGAAGAGATGCAGAACAGTCATTTGTGGTGTTCTGATGTAAAATGGTGCCTTGTAGAGAAGTGTCTTCAGGTTCAGTGGTGGTGACTGGAACCAGTAAGCCTTCCTTTGTCTTCTGTAATGTTATATGAGATGCTTATCAAGTTAAATATCACACATACGTTTTTCTTTGGTTACTATTTAGCACCCTGCGTGTACCACTTCGCCATTCATGTGTTTTACAAATCAGGTTAGGCCATCTAAATCTTCTCACAACTAAACTTAAACAATGTTTTGGCATCTTCAGAACTACTTCAGGTAATAACAATCAGTGAGCAAGCTGTTAGAGGCTTATCTCCCCTCTAATATCTGGCTCCACTCACCACCAATACGAAGACTTATGGCTCCGTAAGGATGGATCACCTCCCATCAAACCACTCTGGGTTACTCAGTTAAACCCTAATGATGTAATTATACAGAGATATTAAATGTAGGGTCAAATCTCCTGTTACAGCATGCTGATCAGGCAGCATAAACAGTTAGAGTCGAAATCAGAAGCCCCACTAAGAGAGAGTAAATGTTTAGCAGGTGTCGTATTGTTACTCAGAAGCTTATGTTGTCGCAGTTCCTTAACCTGGCCTTGCTGCAGCAGCTATTCCTGAAAGTGGCTTTAACAACACGCGCGTGACGGAGGCTGTGAGCCAGTAAAACAGAAATGGAAGGACGATCAATGGAAAACTATTCCCGGAGTATGTTTACTGTAATTCGGTGCGGATTTAGGCTGTGAACATTGGTGTGCGGAGCATGCCAGTTTCCCTTATAAGGTGAGGCCTAGGCCGCACACCTAATTTCTTTGTTATTTCAAAGGCTCAGCGACAGCACACAGCTGTTTTTCTTTCACTGATATTGTGAAGCTACACTGTTTATTTAATGGACAGAGTATGGGAGGGAGGAAGCAATGGACAGAACACAGAGAGAGAGAGAGAGAGAGAGAGAGAGAGAGAGAGAGAGAGAGAGAGAGAGAGAGAGAGAGAGAGAGAGAGAGAGAGAATGCAGAGGGAGATGGAGAGGACACATGGGAGAGCCTATAATGTCTTTCCTCTTTTACAACTTCAGAGCAGGCATGTGGTTTAAACTGGAGAGTAAGGAGTAAAGAGAGCATTACTGTACAGCGTAATATGAGCGTGATACTGATTAACACGCAGCGTCTGTCAACGTGTGGTGAAAAATGCATCTGTGGGAAAACATGGAACCCTGAGTGCATATTCAATGGCATGAGATTATTTTAGTCTCTCATCCTTCAGATACATACAGCCTATGCACCAAGTGGGCACTCATAAGAAAGCAACATTCAACAGGCATTAGTTTGGCTAGTCCAGGAGCTGCAGACATGGAGAATGAGATAAGAGTAATATCTAGCAATAACGTTAAAGGGAAACTCCACTAATTTTATAAAATGTCTGAATAAATTCACGTTTGAGTTGTAAACAAAGTCTTTCAGAGCGGTTTGGCGTGTAACGCTTCATCGTGGAGAAACTTACCAATGTGGTGGTTTTCCCCCCCCACCTTTTCAGTGGTGGTGATGGGAACCAGGGATCTACATACAACTACAGGCATTTTGTTTACTAATAGAAACTATCCTTTGTGTCATGAATTTTACTCTGAGATGGTAAAATTGTTACTGATATGGTAAAATACAGACCTAACAGTATACACATTCAGTAAAACGAATCAGACATCATACACATAACCTTTCATGTAATTACTTTCTGTGAGAGAGCTTTTAGAAATGAATGCTGGGTTCCTATCACCGCCACTCAGAATGACTTTGTTTACATCACAACCGCTAAATTACAGTATGAAGTATTAAAAATCGGTAGACTTCCCCTTTTTAAGCAAGACTAATAGTCTAATAGTCAGATGTTCGTAATAAATACAAATTAAATAAACTTAAATCTAAAAATAACTCTTTTTAAAAAACAAAACAAAACGTATTTGTCTTTTTAATGACAGAAATGATGAAAAAAGGCTGTAATAACTGAGAAAGTAATAATATGAGTATTCCAGGTCTGCTAATGTTAGCATAGTCACCAATTCAGTGTAGTTTGCTCGCTGAGTAACGGACATATGAGGCTTATCCACTGAACTCCGACTTCAACGGTCATTTAGAGAACAAGTCCAGACATTAGAAACACTTACCAACACAAGCGTTTACAAGTTTCGGCAGGTGTGTTTCCTCGTTCTGTAGCCTTTCTGAACAAAATCCCTTATTCCTGCGCTCTTTAGAGTCCCATGAGAGGCGCCGGGGTGCGGGTCAGGGTCGTGGTGGTGGTGAAGGGGGCTGGGAGGGGGGCCTGCTGCTGCAACATGGAGCCTCTGGGCTCGTAACGGCTCATTCCCCTGAGCCGCCGCTCGACCCACCCAGAGGGTTTAAAAATAAAGCGGACGCGGAGAGCGCTGCCTCGCTGCGCACAGGACGCACATTCCTGTCCAGAGACACTGCCTTTAAATGGCAGATATGCGCTTCAGGACGCTACGCCCCCCCCACCCACTAGGGCGCTGTGCTGTAGTGCCACTGCCCGCCCTGCTGCAGCCCACTCTCACCTCTGAGAGTAAGCAGTAGTGCACTGCGAGCCAAGTTTAACAATCAACGACCTTCAAATGGAACCCAGAGGCATCTTGCTGTCTTCAACTGAGGGAGCAATGTGCCAGAGGGAGGGAGAGAGAGAGAGACTGGAGAGCCAACATTTCTGCCCTCTAACCCTTTCAGGAACACTTTAAACCTTTTCCTTATTAACTCTCAGTAAACTAACTTTACTTCAGCAATAATTTGAAGAAAAAAAACAGTTAAAATAAAATTGTATGTGAAATTAAATAGATACTTTATTGATCCCAGAAGGAAATTCAAGAGATCCCAGAGGACTTTATACTGACATGGTGGTGGCATCTCTCTGTATGTTGTACTGGATCAGATACAGAAGACACTTCTGAGGGCAAAAGTCACTACACTGGACCAAAGATTACAGCACATTAAAATATCTCTGAATGACACGATATATCGTGGTTAATATGTTTAGGAACAGGAAGTAACCATGTAAATAATGAAGGTCAGTTTTGATTGCAGTAGAATTATACTGTGCTGTGATTTGTGCTCTCATCAGCTGTTACACACACACACACACATACATACACACACACACACACACACACACACACACACACACACACACACACACACACATTACATATAATAAATAAATCTAAATAAAATATATGAACCAGCATAATATTTTGGGATATTATTTAATAAAGACACACAGGTGATCACTGATGCAAAGCACTGCCCTTGGGAAGAATAAGCATGGAAAGCTATTTGCTAATGGGTGGCACCATAACTGTATCCTGCTAAACGTGAGTGAGTTGGTTAGGAGCCAGTTCCCTGTGGTTATTCCCATCTAACAATAATCATGCTATAAATAAATATAACTGAGATCTTGTATCTTTGAGGTGGGGCTGGGATACTTCTTTCTAGCAATTTCTAGCAAAAATGTTTCTGAGTTTCAGTTAAGTGTGTTTACAATCATTTAATAATCCAATAAAAATCCAATACCTGCAGAAAGTCAAACAAACCACTTTACCTGACTGTATGGACATACATCATCTAGAAGATTAGGAATATTTAAATTTTTAATTTTGTTAACCATGGTTTCAGCATTAAAGTGTTTTGTCACATCCGGGTTGCTGTTTTAAAGGTTGCTTAATTATTTCTAGCACCAGACTCTGTTCTCACACATGCGCAGGCTAAGATGAAGGAAATCAGAGTAAGGGTATACATGTACTGAGATATTATTATTATCACAGATGTAAAATCCAGCTCTCTTCATCAGATTTATTAATCAGATGTTCAGGACTTAATCCAATCTTAGACATCAGTGTATGCTGTTTAAATGAATAGACTATTTTTTCCTTGGTTAACTGCAACAATGATATATAATCGGATATTGAAGTTGTCACATAGGAAAAAAATTGCCACTAGCTGATTCTCCAACGATAGACCAGTTGTTTACAGTGTGCATAAAGACAAAAGACTACCTGGAAAATGTTGTTAGAACACTGTAAAGAAGAGTGCAGTCTATACAATCAGCATGTATACTAAACCACCACATCACTGCTACATATTGCCTATGAAAGAACTTTCTATGAAAACAGACAATCAACAAAGTGCTTTGGAAAAAGTCAAATATATTTAAGAAAATAATGTTTTTGCATATAAATTAGATGTCAAAGTAAAAAGTTAAAAAAAGTACAAAACAGTTAAACCAACCACAAGAAAACAAACTCAACAAAAAACATTAAATGTGACATATATTAGATACAATGACTATTGCATTAGATGGTTTGTACAAGAATAGAAATGTACAAAGGAACAGATTACAAATAACCGAGGAAATTATTATTCTTTCTGTTTTAGTGGAAAAAGAAGGTTTCAGGTCATTTTGTACTAGTTACACTGTACAGTGCTTAAGAAAAAAGCTTAGTAAGTCATTCATGGCTTTAACTATAAAACTGCGTTCATAGCTGAAGTGTAGTGTCATTGCCGTTATTGTAGTCACAGTTTCCAGTTGTCAGTTCTACCTGAACAGGCTAGAGCAGTGAGAGCTACGAGCTCTTTCGCTTAAATAAAGACACATATTTAAATAGAATCTATAGCATTTATGCTATATGTGCTAATAAAGATTGGGGGCTGTATTTTATGCCATTATGCTGCTAATCAAATTTGCTCTATTACAGACACCCTTGCCTGGCAACCCCCTCAAACCTGCACAAACCAAACACCTGCAGGTTTTTCCTGATTTCTAGTTAGCTGAGTCGGTTGTTTCAACAAAAGCAAAGCACCATGTTTTTGAAATAAGCTCTCTCTATCTTAAGGGCTCTATTCTACTTCAGTGGTGCTGCATGTTCACTGACATTTACTTTTTGCTATTTGCCCGACTTAGTGGCCCACTGGTGTACGCACAAAGTTGTCCTGAAGCAACTTTAGGGCTATAGCCTGGAAAGTGAGTCTAACATTGCGAGGACTGAAACTGCAATAACTATTAGATTTAGTAAACAATAGTAATGTTTTCTATGAGCATAAGTATGTTTAACTGTTTGCTTCCTTACAGGAATACAAGCTTACAAAAACCACATTTCCTTAAAAAGGAAAAAGGAAGAAACACTAAACAGTCACTGCAAGTAGAAGCATGCTCTTAATAACAAAGGTGGCAAAAAGTGTTTGTTGCACTGCCATAAAAGAAACACGTTTGATACCTTAAAATCTTTCACTAGGTGTTTTCTTAGAGAACCATTCGATTTTTTCACATTAACGTGATAAACATTCATAATGCCAAAAAAAATTCAGCATAATATAGAGCGTCTAGAGAAATTGGTATAGAACCTTATATAAATATTACTTTTTCCAAACATGTTTCTTAAGAGAATCAAAACAACCCAGTTACTCAATGGCATCACTCAAACAACCCTTTGTGGCACCCTTTAAAATGTAATTTTAGGTCCTCCCTATTCTAAGAATCCCATTAAGAATTATAGGATAGGTTTAGTGCAGGACAGTGATCCTTTTAGGCTAGAAGTGTGCTCTACCCAAAAACTAAAACACTTTTAAACACTATAGTGGAAAACCATTGTCCATGCAGACGCACTGTACTGCATATTATACATTCTGACGCACTCAGGCGTCTTTGCATTTTCTGCCAAATTCAAGTGTCACGTATCTGAGCTTTAATTGGGAAGCCCAATTAAACTAGCTTTATAAAACCATAATGCTATGCACCTACTGAATACTGGATTGTTCTCATCCAAACATCCCTAATAATAATTTGCAGAGATATTTACAGTTCTTCATGTCAAGTACTTTGCATAACTTACATATGAGAATAAATGCAAATGAAGCTTCAGGATTAAAACTAAACAAAACAAAACAAAACACAAAAAATAAACAAAGGAAACACTCCTGTCCACACTTTGGCATAAAAAAGCACCATAAAAACATACATATAAAATATAATATAAATTAATTTACACAAACATACGATCAGTGCTCTGTGAAAAAGAATCAGGTCAAGGAAAATAATGAGGTGCAAGCCTTAAAGACTTATAGAATAAGTGCCCACTGCTATAAGAAACAGGAACTAGCATGTTAAGAGAAAGAGAAGAAGGAATTGAGGTCCGCAATTACAGCTGCCTGCTTCCTAGCCACTGTGCTCAGAAGTCTCTGAGGCAGGGATGGACTGCCCAAATCCACCTATAGGTGGGAAGGAGGGGAAAGGAGATACATATCGTTTACTGTAAAAAAATATATATATTTTAAAGCCTCATATACGTCACATATGTATGACCAGACCTATTATTCAGACTAGACTTTTTGCTTAGGCCATGAATACTACTGTTGCAGCTAAATGCCAAAATACATCTGTCTAGATCATGGAGCATAAGTATAGAAAGTGTACCTGTAATAGATAGATAACTATGATAACATCTCGACCCTGCCTCTGAGCCGGCTGAAGGATCCAGGCACTGGGAAGCATCTCTCCGCGTATTGTGTCCACGCTGGGGCGAGGGAGGGATTCCTCAAACACAGACTGCATGGCCAACACCCACATATTATCCTGTTTCGGTGGGGTGAAGACATAGGGGTGTATGAACAACCATAAGTGTCATAACCTCTGCACAGATTACTGTCATGCCTCCACCTCTCCCCGGCTTCTCCACTCTTCAGGACTCCACTTCCCAGAGGGCCACGCTCGATGACGTCATGTCTAGGCGTCCACGGTCGGACTCTGTGACTCGCTCTAGATCGCCCGAGTTTTAACCCCAGCTGTATCCAATTACTTCCTGTATTTAAGCCACTCACAAACATTCACACTTCGGAAGCTTTGCCAAACCTAGGTTAGCAATTCTGAGCGTTTCTTTCTTCTTATGGTATTACTCTGGTTTCCGACTCCCTTTGTTCCTTGACTATTCTTTCGCCTTAGCCCTTTTGCTCGTGTCCTGACTTTGCGGTTTGTACCTCTGCTTTCTCTCTTTGGTTTTTCCCTTTCAACTTGTTCGCCCTCGCTGCTTGTTCTACCTGGTTCTGACCTCCGCCTGTCCCTGACTCTGACTTAGCTTCTCCCATTGTTTTTCGCTGTGTACTGTTGCTTGCTGTGATTGCCTGTTTTGTAATAAACCATTCCTGGTTTTTAGTTCTGCACACGTCGACCTTGAAGTCTTGTGTCTAACAATTACATAGCACATTTTATACTTTTCAATCTTCCATTTATCTGCAAATAAACAGTAATTGTACTGTAATTATTGGAAATGTGCAAAAAAAAAAAAGTGTTTACTAACAGACATTCAGAACCAACAAAAAAACATGCAATTTGTTCAGGGGTGCCCAAACCTTTGCAATCCTTTAAAGCTAATAATAAATTATATAAGTTAATAATTTAATAATAATGATGCAAGTTATAATTAATAATAATTGCAATAAACTATCTTTCCAGGAAGAACTGTAGTTTGCTGGGAGAAAGGCATTGCTGCCATTAAAAGTGGTTTAAAACATTTCCATTCCACCACCGTCCCAACTGAAATGCAGGAAAGTAAGTCTACTATCAGACTTCTACACTAGTATATAATAACGCCAGCTGCTCAAACTGCAGCCTAAAGCATCCACATCATAATCCAGAAGATCTGGCCACTTCCCAAAGGAAAACGTCTATATGTCAAAATGAATCAGCTTTGAAACATTTGAGTTTACTGCAAGATGTGACAGCAGATCAACTGGTATGAAAATAAAGCCTTGCAGCAGGCACGCTTAAAGCCAGCTCTCTATAATCCTCAAAGCTTTATTCAGATTCTTTAGCAGATGGCAGCGCAACTGAAGGAAGAATACGCACCTGTTTGGACTCAGTGCTCAGGCAACAAAAATCCCGCGGCTGTTTCAGCTCACAGTTGGACGGATCAGTCAACAGGTAGACTAGTGAAATTAACAGCAATCATTAGCAACAAACTCACTTCCCTTGAATGAGACTTTCCCTGTCAACTGCTCTAACCACATGTGGGTTGTTACCTAGTTGTGTGCTGTCGCCCAGTGGGCGTGTCCAGGCAGACTTGAGAGACTCGTTGTAGAGATGGATTTTGGAGTGGTCTCGGATCAAACACCACACACTAGCCAAGGATCTCTCAAGCTCTACAGCGCCCAGAAAGCCATGAGCTGAGGGTTTGGAGGAGGGTCTGTGGAAGGTCTGGACCCCTCGCTCCATGCCCTGATGCCTGAACAATGACAGAGGGTGGCAACAAGCAAATCAGTTTTAAACATGCTGCATCACCTCAGGTTATACTTTGATCTCTAGATCACATTACATAAAACTAGAAAGCAAAAATGTCTAGAAACAGGCAGAATTATCTGGCAATAATACTGTAGCATTCTAATAACAGAACATATTAGACATATTGAATAGATTTATGATGGTTACTTGCCAAGACATCATTATTTTTAAGTGTACACGCTTATATTTTGTGTCACTTCACATCACTGACCTCCAGCCAGCTGCAGCCTGCCCTGCCAGGAGATTCCTCAAGTCTCCACCAGAAGCTAAATGAACCTGAAATATATAGAGAACTAAATAAAGCCTTGGCTGCACATTCCGTTTCACACCGTTTTTATTTAAAGTTGGACATGGTCACAAGTACAAATCTAAAGCTCAATATACCTCTGATAAAGCGCTGGCAAGAGCGGAGTCTGCAATGTCTTGATACGATGTAGAAAGAGATGAAGGAGAACCGAAGGAAAGGGTGCGCTGCCGCGCAGGAGGAGACGACGGAGAGGAGGAGGACTGAAGCTCATACCCTGAAGAGGAGTTCTCCAGACGAACATCTAAGGGGCATTTCTGTTTAGCTCAAATTCAAAATGCAGAACTACTACTGCTTCAAAAGGTCACCACTTACCCTGAGCTGAGAGCCATGCACGTGGAGCCTGAGGGGGGATCATGGGAGGTCGAGTTCTGACTCTCAATCCTACCTCAGAGACTCCAGTGATCTGAGAAACAAAAACAAAGAATCTTTCCAGAGACAATATTTTACATTCCACATTCTATTTCTCAATCTTACTACTGTTAAAAAAAGTTGTTGAGGTCTATTAACACAGATTTTTTACAAATTTAAAAAAAATTAAAAAATGCTTGTTTTATGCAAAAGAATACTTATAGTAGCGCCATTTTTCAAACAGTCCTAAATGACTAAACTGATGCTGATGCTGCACAGATTTTTAGAAGTCTGTTCTATATGTTGAATTGGATTCCTTAAAATCGGGCTGATCAATAAGAGCTTGGCTGTCATGGTCGCAGCCCAAACAAATTAAAAGAACTAAATGGATAGCAGAGGCAAGCTGAAAGACTAAGAACTACAGTAAATACATTATAGAAACAGTATATAACCAGAGTTCATTCACTCCTTTATAAAGTGAGAAGCCTCAAATTCCTCCAGTCACATCTGTAAACCACTGGTATTCAGCTTTAGCTCCTGTAAAAGGTGGTGATCCCCATGTTGTTGTCTTTTTTTTGTAGAATGGGATACTGGGGTAATGGGGTACTACTTAGCGCTAGAGAGAAAATTACTGCAACCAAGCCTGACAAATATGTTCAGACTTGGTCAGACCTCTGCGTTAAAAATCTGTTTTTCAGTCTAAGAAATTGTATTCAGTGGAAACGTGCCTTTCCTCTGTGTTTTGGTACATTTTATATATGTAGATGAAGGTCTGCCACTTTTTTTAGTATGAAAAATACAGAAGTCAAAATTTGTTTTTGAAGCTTAGTTTCTGTATATGAATAGAGTGGACACCACCTTGACACACGGGGACGTCGAGAGACTAGGATGTAAGCGCAAGTCTTTAATAAAGAAGAAATTGATAAAAAAAAGAACAAAAGAACAAAACCAAAGAAACTAGCAAACTGTGAAAAGGCTGGGAAGAGGATTACAAAAACAACAGACATGGAGACAAAACACCAAGCAAGAACAAAGGGAACAAAGGGGAGTATGAATTAACAAGAACTAACAAGGAACATCTGGGAAAGGGAGGAGCTAAAACTAAGGACAGGTAAGGGGCCTGACAAGGGAGCGGAGACAGGAGAAGTGAAAAACCAAAGCAAACAGAAGCACATGGAATAGGACACCAAAAGGCACATGGAAGTGACAAGAAACAGAAAACAGACAAATGGAGCAAGACGAGACCGGATGGAACACATCTTTGCAACATAAACAGTTGTTACGCAGTATATAAAAGCTAAAAAAAATATATGTAGACAACATGTATTCCTGCTTCATATATGCCCTTTAAATGCTGTTTACCTGTTATGGGTTGTATTAGGGTTGTTTTTTGGCTCACCTGTATCGATGGTGAGGTATTGTCTTTCAGTAGAGCTGCATTGCTGCTGTTGTAGCCAGATGTAGGTCCAGAGGACAGACTTAGATTGGAACCGGTGCATAAGGTGCTGTTGCTGATACGTGTATGAATTCTCAGGTCATCCTACATAAACAATAGAGGAAAAATTAAAAAAGAAATAAAGAAAAGAAAAAAAAAATACATTTCAGGGAGGGAAATCATTTACTGTATATACTACAATACAGTGGGCTGAATTCATAAAGACACCACCAGATGTTCAAGATGCTATGAACAAATAGCTTTGTGGTAACATTTGCTCATTCATATACAAAGATTACTGGTGATATGTCATTATCTTATTTAGTTGTGACAGTGAAAATAGAACCACACAACCCCACAAAAAATGCCTAAACCACAAATATGGACTAAATAATATTTTCTACAGTGTTTCCAGAGATATTTCAACACGCATGCCAGTAAATCAACAAGCACCAAGCCAATATTTTTAACAGGAAGATTTTAACCCGTTTGGTGTAAGCATCATCACAAACCTTTTGTTTTCTTGCTTGAATATTGCACTAGTAGAATTTTCTAGTTGTATGAATTGAATTTCTAAGATCAATAACAAATAAAACTTAAAGTACAACTTTAAAGTACAATTACTGTTTATTTGCAATTACAATACAAATAATTGCTATTAAATTGCAGCATGGCTTTTAAGATGTTAAATTTAATTTTAAATACCACAAGCTGAATTTAAATACATGTCAGTAATAACAGCTACTAAGATTATAATGAACTGGAAAAAGAGTTGAATTCTTACCAATTAAAAAATTAAATCCTATATGCTATGAATCTGTTCTAGTCGGCTGCTTTATAACACACACCTTTACAGCCTGGGCGAGAGCCCGTTGCTGTAATCTCCTCTTCTCTTGCTCGGTCCGCTCACGAAGCCGCTCTCGCGCTCTGGCAATCTCTGTCCGTGCCTCCTCTCGCGCTCGACTGTAGTCACGCAGAAGCAACTCAATATCAGAAGGACACTGACCTTCCCTTCTCGGGGGATCAGGAACTCTGTGAAGGGTTAATCAGGTTAAATAATTACAATTTTTGCATACATTTTTTCTAGACTGATGCTGCTGATATGGTATTAATATGGTTTATTGATATAGTCATTCACCTGCTCATCTGCACAACTTCTTGGCGAAGCTGCTGAAGAAATTCTCTCCGTCTGCTTGGTAAATCGGAAGGTCTTTGGGAATCTATCATGTGACTTGATGAATTAGGGTGCTTGCTGGGGCTAAGGCTTCGAGCCCTCCGGCAATTTTGTAGATGGACTTCTCTCTCCTTCTTCAAACCATCAATACTCCTCCTGTGCCTGAGGATATGAGAACAGAACATACTAATTACAAGCTGTGGAAATCATAGTCCCATTTCTATTACAGAAAGTTGTATGTTACACAGGACACACTGCTTAACACTATACATATGATCATACAGTGTTATTGCTATAGACATAAAAACGTGTGTTCTATAATGTTTCAAGTGAACCTGAATGTTCAGTGTTCTTTAACATGTTAGGTTTTTGTAGGATTTGTGTTTTAATTAATATGTTTACTTTTTTATTTTATTTGCTCATATTGCTCATACACAGTCACATGTTGCTTGTCCAAGCTGACACTTGCACATGCACTTTTCAGCAATGGTGAATAGCCAGTCAATCAGTCAGTGATTCAATAAAAGACAGCGACTGGCCAAAATACACACCTGTCATAAAGCTGCTGTTTGGCAGAGATGGCAGGCTCCTCCCTGGGACTGGACCGCAGCATCTTTAGAAGAGTGTCCGTCTCCCCCAGGCCATAATGTAACTTGGCTTCTGTAAGCTCGACACTCAGTTGTTGAGAATTCAGGTCCAGGTGCACAGAGGCCAGCACCTGTTCCCGTTCTTTCCGTAGCCTCTCAATTTCCTTTGTCTTTCTATCAGCCCCTTCCAGCAACTCTGGCTTGTGTCTAAACCCTGGTGAAAATGGTTGATGGTTCGTTGGGGATTTGTCCATGATAGGATTGCATTCACGACTGACTGCTGCAGATGACTGTTGGTTAATGCCTGACCAGTTGGTGAACTTGTTGTGAACTGGCAGGTCTTCAGGAATCCACTGGTCTTCTTTGAGAGTACTGTTTTCAATGAGAGGATTGATGCTGACCAGGATGTCCGTATTGCACTCACTCGGAGCCAGCGACGCCACATCTTCATCTTGGTACTGCAAATGACTTCTGCTCAGATCACTCCAGCACTTAACAGAATCCTGAGAAGGTCTGTGGTTACATTCTAGTAGACTTGTTCTATAGCACTGATTGATGGGTGTTGAGGATTGAAATCTATTTTGTCTACCATCTTCATACTCTGTGTATTTAACTAGGGAAGTGTGACTATGAGATGGGGGGCTGTGTAAAACTGACTGACTCGCTCCGCGCTTGTGAACTCCTCGAAAGAGCTTCTTTCCTTCATTTTGAGCGCATCTGTCAGAAAAGGATGTACTCCCAGAGTAGGCATCAGATTCATCTGCATTTGTGCAGTTATGGTTGTTCAAGTTTTCTACAGACGAAAGTGATCTGTTTTTACAAAGCCTTTCATTCTGATATTTGTAAGAATTGCCCCTTTGAGCAAGTGCTTTCTTTTCAGAGGTGGATATTTGTTTTCTTTCAAGTGTATTCCTAAAGGTCCTTGAGGCTTGTTTCACAGCGGGGTTGTGCATCCTAATTGGCCTCTGGTTTGATGTGCCCTGAGCAGACTTTGCCTCTCCTTTCTGGGAGCAACTAAGCACCTCCACAGTGAGAATCGGTGAAGAGGCACGGTCCATAAATAATACCTCTTTGTCAGGGCAAGGCTTTCGTTTCAGTGTCATTTGATGTGTCTCATTGTCCACTGCCAAAATGTCTGAAGTGCGTTTGCTGTGAGCTTCTCCAAAGCAGTTGGGTAACCGCTTAATAGGTGTATGGTGTACAGTGGAATCAGTTGAGGTCTCGGGGTCAGGGTAGCTCTGTTTGGGTGCAATAGTTTCTAGGGAGAGTACTTTTGAAGCCAAAACGTCTAGATTTCTACCCAGTTGCTCAGAGCGACATGAAGCTTTAGGACGCAAGTCAGGCATGCTTTTAATAGTTTCAAAGTTCTGTCTGTTTTCATATGGATCACTATAGCCTTTGACGTCAGCTTTCCTTGAATCACCACAAATATCTGAGCCAATCACTTTGACAATTACACTGACCTCATGAGCCTTGGAATTCTGTACAGATGAGTTTTCAGGGAAAACGTTGCTCTGTTTCATCACATATGGAGCTTCAGTCTGGATCGCAACATCTACAGCAGTTTGGGTGGAACCATCTTTCTTACAACGTTCGCCAGCATGAACTTTTAAAACTTTCCGGCAGTGTTTTAGGGAATGTTCACATTTCAGACTGCTATCCCCTGTTCTCATGCACTGAATGTTCCCCAGGAGGTCAGATGTGTTCAGGATCAACTCAGAAAGGTGCTCGGACATATTCTGTAGACTCGCCCATGTGGTTGATGTTGCATGTGCCTGTTTGGACACAGGAACCTGGGTGATGCTCCTTCTGTGTCTACTTTTCTTCTTAAGGTTCTCATCAAGCATGACTGTCTGTGTGCCATGGTCACACTTTATTGAACCCTCCTGAGTTTCATGTTCAGAAGAGTAGACTAGTACGATTTCATCAACTTGGCCTGAGCTATGGCCTAGGTCTGAGGTATCAACGTAAGAGTCACTGCTTAAAACTGCTTTGGTCTTATCACTAGAAACCAAGGTATGGTGGACTTCCTTCAGTTGGGTCTCTGTGGAAATATGCTCTTTGGAATTTTCAACACTGCTTAGTGTGCTAGAAAGGCCCTTGTGGTTTGCATAAGTGCTCAAATGAGAATTAAAAGGAGAGTTCTGGATATTCAGGCCATTGTCCACACTGCAACATCTAGTTATACGCTTGTCACAGTCTTCTATCTGGGAAAGTGGGCTGGATATATTGACAGCACTTCCGAATGCTTGTTGCTTGTTTACAGTTTTCAGCAACTCCTCACTTTTCCTGGCATGAATAAAAGGGTTGATGTCACTTGAAGCAAAATGCAGACTAGGTTCTCGCATAGGATCATTCTTAAGCAGCTGTGTTCTTTCAGGTTTATGCAGAGGTATAGTCTGTTCAGAATAACTGCTCCTGGTTCCATTAACTGCTTCTTGTTTTAACAAAGTAGCTTGAATTTCAGCGTTAAGATGTAATTGTCTCTGTCTGGGATGACTCCCCTTCTCTGCAGTGCCACCTACAGAAATTTCTGCACCAGTGTCAGCACCCAGAGAGTGGTTTTCTCCTGCCACTCTCAGTCTTGGACCAGTAACTGAAGATGAAGATGTAAGTCGTTCATCAGATGAGGGATTGTCTGCTCTACTCTGAGCAACTATATTTGATCTTCCAAGAGCAATTGTGCCAGGTTTGGCTCGAGTGGATGTGCTACAATGATGGACTCTGGTTTTGGCAATCTCATCGAAGGACAAATCAGCAGAGTCTGTAGATGAACTCAGAGGGGCTCTAAAATGGGCTCTTCTGTATTTTTTGGTCTTTACTCTCTGCCGGTCATCATTATGGCTGCAATAATTTGATCTTGTACCAACCACTCCTGTACAATCTTCTCCTCCAGTAGGTCTTTCAGTGGATTCAACTTTGTGTTGTTCTTTTGGGCTTATAGCTAATGGCCTGCTTTTCTCCGAAGTAGATAAAGATCTGAGGCCAGGTTTGTTTGCCTCTCCCACTTTTGCCCCAACTGCAGACTCATTGTGGATGAATGACTCCTGAACTTGCAGTTGGTTGGCAGGTCTTAGTGTCTCTTCACCTTGACTGTCCGTAGACTGTCCCGTAACATTGGCTCTATAATGCTTGTGGTCACCTTCGCAGTTGGACTGATCATCTGGTGGAAAACTGTTACAAGTTCCATTCATAATGACCCTTTGGATGATTTGGTATGTTTGATCATCATTGCTAGGTTGTGATGAAGTGCAGGATTTTAAAAGAGCCTGACTTGAATTAGAAACAGCATTCTCTTTATTTAGCTCTCCGGAACAAGTGCTGTTTATGAGATCCACTGGTTTGTTATTGCTACCATCCCTAGTAACAATGTTACCAGAGGTAATTGTGTTGTGCTCACCGTGAGCTTGATTTTGGTTGTTAATAAACTGCTTTTTTCCTGTTCTTTCCACGACAGAGCCTCCTTGATGTGTTTGCTTGGCTTGAAAACCTTCAGCTGATTTGTGGCCAAAGTCTGGATTAAATTCGTCTTCAGTCTTATTTTTCAGCAGACTCATTGAGTCAGTATTGACTTTTATATCATGCTTGAATTCAGAAGTCATATCTCCAAATGATTCACACTTAGCTACCTCCTTATGTATTTCTGAAGCAGTGTGGTCCTCCACATGGTTAAAGACCTCAAGAGCAACACCTTCTTTTGGTGAACTTGAGATCTCTGGAAAGTTGTTTCCAACAAGAGGAATACATGATGACAGACCAACATCACATTTTTTGATCTTTACAGAGGTATTTGCTGGAATAGAATCAAGACGTGCATTATGGACAGATGCAGGATCTGATTTCCGAAGCACACAACGATCAGCTTTTTTATCATGTGGAGTGACAGCATAGGAGGCATATTCAGGACTTGAAGTAACTTCAGGAAATGGATGTAAGGGATGTATATAAGCAGTTAAACCATTTGGAAAACCACTATTTAAAGAATAAAGCTCTTTATCAGTTGGTTCAGAACATAAGGCACTGGAATTTACAGTGCCATTCTCCAGTGATTCTGAATGGTAATTACTAATGAATCCACTCTCTGGGTGGTGTTCGCCTCGGAGACAGTAACTTTCCCCATTTAATTTGGCAATATCACTTTTAGGAGACTCTGTCACACATGAGTATATCAGCCTTTTGCAAGGCTCATGAACGTTAATGTCATCTGTGTTAGTTGCTGGGGATCTTTTGCCAACTGTCTCTGGTTCTCCATTACTCTCTTCACCTCTGTCCACATTCAGAGACATGTCTAGGTGTTCTTTCACAACTTCAGATATCTTCTTGTTTATTGCGAGGCCAACCTTTTGACATTTTCTGCCATTGGACATTCCTCTGTCAGTAATCTCAACATCGCTTAATCCCTCCATATTCATGTCAGTTTCATTCACAAGAACGCTGGATGATTTCTGTTGTTCAGGGGGTGTAAATACAAATCCAGGAGCACGATTACTGAGGTTTTGGTCCACAAATGAAGCTTTGGAATCTTGCTCCAAGTTTGCCCTTTCACAGACACTGGATGAACTGGCAAACATCTCCTTTTCTTTTGATGACAGTTTTCCTGCTGTGTCTCTGCTGATACTAGAACAGTCATGCTTCATTGCCTCATTATCCTCTACAACAGCCACGTCATTTGGAGCAAAGGTTCCTACACAACATGTCTTTGGAATAATCAAATTACATGTCGTTACATCATATGAATTTTCGCTCGCTTTTCCTGAGTGTTTATATGGCGCATCGATAGCTTCATGACTTAGCTTGACAACAGCTTCTTCACTGGAATTGTCTGATTTCATGTTTGTTATAGACGTGTGATCTTTGGTATCTGCTGTACAGTTTGCTGTTGAGGGCAAATCACTCACTTCTCGATCCTTCAAGGTTTTTTCATCATAACATTTTTCAATGTGGTTCTCTAAATGCTCAGATCTTCTTTGAGATTCACATGAAAATTCATTATTCATTTCCAAACTCTGTTTTACTGAGTGCTGAAGTTTCTCAGGTGAGATCACGGAGGGCTGGCTATTACCATTTTGTATAACCACTGGAGACTGGAAAGTACTTTCACAATGGAAAATTTCTAAAGATGTGTGATGTCCACTGTGTGTCAAAGTCAAAGTGCTGTTAACGTTTCTGCAAGGGCCACTGGCAGGCTCGACAGCATCAAAACATTCCCCACTATGTGCTTCTGGTTTTAATGGTGAAAAGTGCTCCTGCGTAGAATTTTTTTCATCAAATAAACTCTCAGCACCTGAGGCCATGTGGTCTCCATGTAAGATGACCTCTTTCATTGCACTGCTTTGCTTGTCACTACCAAAGGATTCATCTGGGGTGCATCCGGAAGAAATCTCCTCTCCATCTTTGGAATAAGCATTGACCAAACCAATGCAATAACTGTCCAGTACCCCTGATTCTGGTGTCTCTTCATTATTAGTGCTAGATGCATCTGTATCATGAATGTCTGTAGAGGTGCTTGTATATAGGCTGTTCTTTATGTTCTCAGTGGCACACTGGCCTCCTGTAGCACACTGTGTATCATATTGACTCAACAGCCCATTGCTTTCTTGCAATAAGGTACTTTCAAGCATGGAGCGCGGTGTTGAATTCGAATCACTGCAAAAAGATTCCAAGTTTGTTTCCACGACTAATGATGCCTGGCGTTGTTCATTAATCGTTTCCTCCTCTTCAGAATCATAGCAATGTGATCTTTGGCCTTCAGACCCATTTATTGTACCAGAAAGATCCAGACTAGTTGCACTTTGGCTGCTTCTGCTCTCTACTGGCTTGTGTAGTGCCCGTTTCAACAAACCCTCTGAGACCGTCAGGGTTCGGGGACTATCTGCTGCATCAGTTGAAGACCATGCGTCGGTAAGTGCAAGTAAATTCTCTGCTTCTTTGACAGTAGCATTACTTAAAGGTCTGGACTCAAACACTTGCTCTGACACATGTAAAGACTGATTTGCTAATTGAAACTCGTTCTGTCTTCCAGGCTTGGGACTGTTTATTTTCCAGAAGACCTCTGCAGGCATTTCTTTGGATTTCTGTATTGTTTCTTTAGCTATTGTTGATTTGAGACTGGATGAGGGATGGAAACTATGACTCAGAGAGTAACTAGGCTTCAGTGCTGGCCTTGTAGTAATGTGTTTCCCACTACTCTCTATGACAAGAGAGTCCTTAGACATCTGACTGTCCTCACTTTCTGCCTCGCTTGGTTCACACTCTTCCTGCTGAAGCTGCTCTGCCAAAGCTACAGCGTAAGCTGATGAGAGCGAGTCCACTGAGAAAAGGCTGTCACAGTCTGAAGAGCCATCAATCTCTTCTTCGCCATCATTTTCTGTGCATCCAGCCAGCTCTTGCTGCAACCTGACCCATTTTTTGGTTTTATTTGTTAGGGCCTCAGCACTGTGCCAGCGTCTCTGTGTCTCGGTTTTTACTAAGGTAAGGTGCTCCAAACCTTCACAAGATACTGTTGTTTTAATAGAGCACTTGGGCTGCTTTGTCTCCATGTTTCCAGCAACCTTATCTTTGTTTCCTTCTCCAACCAACTCAGCTTTTGCTCTGTTAGCAGATTTGTTAGTGCCTTTGACACTGCGCAATCCTAAAGGAGGCTTCCGGAACACTCTTGATAAGGCTGTCTTTATTCCAGAGCCAACTGATCGAGAAAGTGCTTTGCGGATTGTTTCTAAGCCCTTACCTCCGCCATGGGCGAACCTCTTCCCACCCTTGGAGGAGCCCTTTTGTGTACTTAATTGTTTTATTATTGGTAGTACCTTTTTCGTGTCGCTAGTATTTGAATCCGGTGCAGACTCTGAGGATGCTATGTAATTTCCTGTAGGATTCCTGACTGACGATTCAGGATCACACGCACAAGTTTTTCTCTCCGTCATTCCACCAGATGATCCATCTTGTTTTGACAAGATTTTAAGGTTCTCAGAGGAACCCATCCTACTTGACGCCCTGTGACTATATCTTGATGGCATAGTGTTGGAGCGGCCTCTAGTCTTTTGATCAGGTAGACATTCATCAGACATCCATTTTCTAGAACAGGTAAACTCACAGAGAGATGATGTGGATTCAGATGATCTGTTCCTCCTTAGAAACTGTCTGTTATGGGAAAAATATATTTAAAAAAAAAATTATTTACTTTTCTGAAGGCTTTACATAACTTTTACAGAATTAAAAAATTACCTTATTTAGGCACTTACCTAAAAATGGGTGTCTGCTGAGGGTAAAGTCGAGACAAAAGGTCAGCAGAAAAGGAGTGCCTTCGTAAGACCAGTGGATGTCCTCTGCACTTTGTATGGAACCCAGATTCAGAGGATGAGGGTCCGTCCACTCCAAATGGAAGGGTCTTCTCTAGTCTCTGAAGTTCACGCTTTGCCTCCAATAGGTGTCGCTTACGAGCAATTCTCTCCAGCTGATAGTGAAGCCTTTTGCGGCGAATGCGATTCTCAGTTCTTCTAAGTGCATGGTGTTTCAGGAGTTCCTCTTGCACTACCTGTTTCCCAAGTCCCACAATCAGTGATGGGCTCACTGCTTCTGCATCATCCCCCTCCTGAGGTTTCTGCTTACCAACAGCTAGTACAGTCAGAGGAACGAGATCTGTCTGAACTCCTGACTCCAGTGTTCCCTTCTTTCTGATGGCAGCAAGACGTTGTTTTTCTTGCAAGATCCACTGCTGAACTGCAGAGCAAAGCCAAGACATAGTTACACTATTAACATAAAAGGTTAATAGGGATGATAGTTTAATGGAATGATTTGACATGAGGTCACATTTAAAAATTCAGACGCTATTAATTTTAGATGTGCATTCATTTTACATAAACAGTCTCTCCTAGTGATGAAGCAGCAGTCAAGTCCATAATTCAAGCGATAAAAAGAAGACGAAACATGAGATAATGAAATGTAATCCATGATTTTTCAAAAATGAAAAGGAATAACAAGCTGTGATTCTGTGTTAAAGGAAAATGTTATTTTTAATATTTTACTTTAGCAAGCAAAAAGAGTACTTACTCTCAGTGTGTTGCTGGAGAAGATGGGCCTGTTCTCTTTCTAAGTCTTTCTCTGCTCGTCTTTGTTCCACCTGGATCTTTTCACACAGACACTCCACATAGCGCTGCTGCTCCTCCAGGCGCTGTCTGGGGGCTGGTCCATCACTGAGCTCTTGGCTACCAGCTCCCAATGCCCTAAACACATAATAAGAAAACAAACATGCTTACAGCAATGCCTACAATTTGCTAATAAATCAGGACAGACAAATGCCCTAACAACACAATATCCTGCTCAATATTGCCCCAGATTTACTCCATAATTTAAAGCAAAAACAGAAAAACCAAGTATGTGGTATGAGAAAACAGCTAACTCCCTGCCTCAGTAAATGAGGCTTGCCTACATTCCGCATCCTTGTGTTACCAGGTAACCCCCAAGTCAAATCTTAAAAACAGGATAATGGTTCTCTTGAGGACTCATTATTCATCCAGAACTTCCGTTAACCAGCATTACAAACTCAAACCCTGGGATAAAACTTTTAATATTCCATATGCATAATATTTGCGTATTTGCTGTCTTTTTATGTCTACTATATCTATGATAAACTATAAACACATTCATATCAGGTTGTAAAGCATTTATAAGGCATGAACATGGCTGTACATAATTATGCAATGCATTATACATGACAGCTATTTTTTATTGCTAACATAATATACTACAAGTAGAAAGCATCATACTGTCAGTGCCAAACACAGTTATACTTGCAAAATGCATAATGAATTACTATTATTATAATGCTTTAATATTAACTAAATACTTTAGTTATTGAATCCTAATTAATTACAGTCCTAAAACAAATGACCTAATTAATAACATGTATGAAACTTTCAAGTGACATTGAATGCACATCTAAAAACCAAACAAAAACAACAACGACAACAACAACACCAATCAACATTGTTATTTCTATTATAACTATTATTAATACTTTTATTATTAGTAGTGGTAGTAGTAATAATAATAAAAAAGAACAGTCATAATGCATAATACATTTAATATATATTAATAGACATGTTTATACTATCTTATGAATTATAACATGTCCTCAAATAACCAAAAGAACCAAAAGTTACCAAATACTGTTCTGTAGATCAGGAAAGAGTTTACCTTACCTTGACAAAGTGCTGAAGGAGGAGTCACTAAGTAGGCCTGCTTCACTGGTCTGCAAAAGAATAAGATGTACTGTATGACACGCAGTGTCGGTGTAAATGCCAAACTGGACACTCTGCTAGCACAGATAAGGAAGCAAAGAATAGAATGCTAAAATGTACCCGTCTCCTCTCTCTCAGCACAGCTGCCTCTGCAGGATGATTGAACCTGAACTTGTTGAGTCCTCCTATCGTTATCACTGCACCTTTGAAAAGCATAGGAAAACAAAAATAGAGAGAGCTATGAAGTATGAAATCAGTTTACGTACAACTGAATAACTTCTTTCGGGCCTTAATGTTGCACCATATTCAAGGGGCCTCATGTTGGCTGACTGCTAACAGATAGCAGAACTGATTTCATACTGTGGCAATGCATTAATTGAGATCTTTTTTTTTTGCCACAGTACCACCCTGAGGCAGAGCGGTACATAAACCCCAGAAAACAGGAGCTCACCTTACCCTAAAATCTGCGTGCTGTTGCATTAACTGTGATAGAGTATGGCACAGAGTAAGAGTAAGAACAATAAATTAAGGGGAGGAGCTGAGTTTAAAAGCTGGTACATTTCGTCTTTACTCAACAATGATTTGTTGCTTTCTCCATCCTTGACAGGCTACATAACAGCACACTACATAACAAAATTGGTTTTATCTTTTTTTCTGCACCATAGCAAAAACAACAGCATCCCTATTGGCATTCATTTCATGGAATGACCTTTATATTCCATTAAGACACCCACACATATGCCAGTGTGTATTACTTCTACAGATGCAGTTGATTTTGTTTATTTAAAAGCTAAAAAAAAAATATGTGCTGATGTAAATGAGTATCTCTGTATTCTATTTACCTTGTGCAAGTCTACAGGGCTCAGTGATGTCTCTGTCGTTGACCGTGCAGACGCTGTTTGGGAGGGGTCTGAGGGTCACCACCCCATTCTGATTCTCAATTTCACACACAGAACCCCCTGGCAGGATTGAGACATTACAGAGCAACAGATTCATCGACAAAGTCACATATTTGTATTTATTCATCACCTAAACTAAATATCCTCCTGGGTTGCAGAGAGAGATGAAGCCTATCCCAGGACTGAGTGGAAGGCAATTTTAAATTTCAGATTTTACCTGTTTAATGCTTTTATGTTTAATGCTATGCCCAATGACTATCATTGCACATTGTACATCACTGTACACATTTTTCTGCAAACAGTCATTTTATATTGTTTATGAAAATACTGATATATGTATATATAGATTTAAACTGAATTCCAAATGGGTTTAAAGGGTGATTGTAAACATCTGCACAGTAGTCTAGTAAAATAAACAAGCAATACCTATATGAGGATCCTTCTCATTCTGATCCCGAGGTCCAATTCTGGTGATTCCTTCCTGTGGCATACAGAAGGGCAAGCACTGATGAAAACACCTCGGAGAAATGCGCAGACAGTCATAACAAACCGTGTTTCATAACTACTGTGACGATAATGTTACAGCCTTTGTTTTTTCTAAGCTCACCTCAAAGGCACGCAAGGGGATTTGTTTACGGTTTCTGTGAGGGATTAAAAGCCTGCTTATGTAAGTCCAGACGCACCGTGGGCACAGACCAGCTCCCAGTGGCATTAACTTTTAACATGTGGAAAAATGCTGAACCCGCAGAGCCTGGGGCCGCTTTGTCTTCAGAACTGCCCCTCACTGAGCCTGCAGAAATCTAGCAACCAGCCTCAAAGCCTCTGCAGTAAAGCCTGAGTAAACCTGTGCCAGCCCTACACTCCTAAACACACGCACAACATGAAAGAGAAAGAAAGAAATACGAGAGAAGGAAAATCCAAAGAGGGATTAACCTTCTGCAGCCAATCAGAGCTACTTTACCTGCCTGTGTGGGGCATCGCAAAGAGTTTTGCAGAGAGAGCAGGAAAGAAAGAGGGAAAAAGAAATGAATATAAACAAAAACATTAGTTAGCGTGCAGAAATGAAGAGAAAGGGTGTAAAAACAGAGAAATAAGAGTCATTTTGTTGATAAAGAGAAAGTACTGAATGTAAAAGTGTGTCCCTGAGTAACTCATCATGTGATTACACAGCTAATTATGGTAATTGCTGCACTTTTGCAAAAGTGACCACCAGTTATTTACTTTTTAAAAAATGTTTTGCTTAAATTTAATTTAATATAAATTAATATTTTAATTAATTTAAACTGTTGATTTTATATATTTTAAAAACAATAAAGAAATACACTGAATCTAATTATAATACTATTTATTTAAGTATTGTACTGCCTGTACTATAGTTTCTTATCCTTTCAGTAGACCTGCTTTCAGTTTTTTCAAAGAAATCTGCAGGGATATTTTTCCACTCATTCAAAGTTCAGTAGAAGAAATTGATTTTATTTGAGTTTTTGCCACTCATTCAAAGAAACACATTCAACAACGCAGTGCTCTTGATTCAGAAGGTGGTCAGTATATAGTTTGAGAACATCAACAGCTTCTATTTTTTGCAAAGTTTCTTCTTTTTTCAAAAAGACATACAGGACAGCTAAACACCCTTTTAGACCTTTAGCAGTGAGATGACCGTAGCTTGATTTTTTTCTCTCTCTCAAAAAACAAAGTAAAGAGGAAGGAAGAATGGTGACAATTTTGGTGTGGCAGGTCTTGCACGATTGTTAGGAGTCCCATTTTGTTTATGTCTTTCCTTTTTTTTTTTTTTTTTACTCCAGCATTGGAAGCTCATTTTCACTCCATTTCCTTAATTTTACTTAAAGGTTTTTACGACAAAAAAGAAAATAAAAATAGGTAGGTCTTTGATTTTACACAGTGCGGTACATATAAATAAGGAAGACCAGAATTCTCTGCTTCTAAAGATTGATCATGTCAATACCCGGAGGTGGTAGATAGTGACTCCTGTACTCAGGACGTCCGACTCCAGAGCGATGAGATGGGGCAGCAGAGAATGGATCTGAACTCCTGCTCTGTCCTGGTTTATGTCCACACTGTACTCCTCCAGCAATGACTGCTTATGCTGCCAACTTTCTGACCAGTCTTTGGTCAGCTGCTCCACCTGGACAGAGACAGAGACCATGACTTTTCATGGCTTAACCTGAGAGAAGGTGCTCTTAATATTGAGGGCTTTAGATACAGACCTTTAGCTCATTCTGTAGCACTATATCAGAAAAGCTGCCCTCTCTCTCATCACTCAGCGACGGACTTGGGTTCCTCTGCTGTGGACACAACAAACAATCAGCAACTACCATCTGTATGCGTTCTCATTTAGCACTGTTGCAATTTTATGAGAAACAATTATTCTCCCTAGAACATTTAATACCAAAGAGAAGCTTAGCAGCATGCTCTTCAGCCGATCAATCTCCTCCCGAAGCTCCCGTATCAGCCTCACATTGGCATCCTGAGAACAATAAAAGCCTCTCATTTTTATCCGATGTATAATCGGTGCATGGCAGTAATCAAAACAGAACATTTCAACCCGTATAGCCGCATGATCATATAGAAACCTACCTCATTGACTCTTGGCTTGTTGACAATGTTCCTAGCGTGAGCTGCATAGCGCAGGGTGCTGAGAGTTTCATTGTAGCTGCTATAGGATGGGGATATTGCTGTAGGAGAAATAACAAAAGGTGAGATGAAAATAAGTGACTGCATATTCTATTTGCCTTCATTATCAGCTAAATGCTCTCATTAACTCTTCGCTAAAGTTTTCTTCCCATAGAAGTCATAGTCATGACTGGGATTAACCTTATTATTTAGCAAGCATACAGGCAGAACACAGATATCACTTTTGCCACTTTAAGGGAAACATTTTATGCAAATACAATTTATTATGAAATTGTGTAATTATGTTAAAATGACCATGTAGCTCGTAGCAAATGTATAACACAGTCTTTGAAAGGGGTCCACTTGTATGCAAAAGTTTAAACATCACCAGGGAAGTTCCACATTTTAGAGATGCATAACTAATTTCTGTTAATGTACTGAGCTAATATATCAGAAAATATCTTCCTGTGCATTCAAGTGTATAAAAGTTTGTCCTCTCTAGAGGGTATATATTTATTTTCACTCTGAAGAAACATAAAAATGTGAAATATGACAAGAGGCACCCAGTCCTTTACACACAATCGTTATCCAAACTCACTTGCTATCATAATGGTTTTGGAGTTGCCGCCCAGGCTGTCTTTAAGCAGCCAGGTGAGGACAGAGTCCCTGTAGGGGATGAAGCAGTGTCTGCGGCCACTGCTGGACAGTGAGCTGGATTGACTGCCCACAGTACTGCCCTCCCCCTCACTCAGCATGCTGTTAATGCTCTGGCTGCTGCTACACATCTGAGAGTTCTGGGCTGGAAGAAAATGAAGGCAAAACAATTAGACAAGGACTGAAGAAACAAAGAACAAGAAAGAGTACAGGTATGAAAGACGCTGAGTTTTCCATACCAAGGGCTGAGATAACAATGCCCAATGTCACCAGAGACTTGTTGATGTTGGCTCCTTCAGTGATGCGGTCTCTGCAGTAGTGGGGGTCTGCTCTCTCACTGACATAAGAACAAGCAGAAAGTACAACATGGTATGAGTGCTAACAGTTGGGTATCTCCACTAGGGGGCAACCTTAACAGTCAAAAGTGAGCTAATGTCTGAATAAACAGAAGATAATCAAGTTATGACACGCAAAGCGGGTTGTACTTGTACTCCACAGTAGGTTAAGACTCATGGTTGAAAGCTTTATGTATGTACATAGCTTTATGTAGTGGATGCAAGCAATCACCAACCTGCCAGCCAGGTCCACCAAGTTGATCTTGCTGACTATTTCCGATGGGAGGTTATTCTCTAAAATGGCCTAAAAAAAGTCAGTAACAAAGAGAGAAATGGAGATGAATACACTTATGCTCAAAAGTTTGGAACTGCTTTTTCAGAAGTCTGGAATAATAATCAATTATTGTGTGCAAAATGATCTAAAAAAGCAGACAAAGCTATGAAATTACAAATATAAAATTCATACCCATGATTTATCGTATTTAAAAAAATGGACATTAAATCTGACATATTAGAGGACAAAAATGTTATCAATTAAAAAATAACCACATAAAAAAGCTTTTTGGTGAACAGTTTGCAGTCCACATTGTGCAAGTTACTACTGTATATAAAATACCACAAACTGTGAACATTGCAACTAATTTCAAACTTAGAAAATTAGATGCTTTCCTCAGTGTGTTACTAAAAAGTTTTGCTCTGTTAATGTCTGTACATGCTTTTCTATTGCTCCGTTAATGTCTGTACATGCTTTTCTATCTATTATGTTATAGGCAATGTCTTATACATTTAATTCAGCTCTATTTATTTATTCATGTTTAATGTATGTACATACGTCATAGAACACTTTTATATGCACATTTTAATTTGTCATTTTGTGATTGATAGCTCTTCTGTAACCTCTGCCCTTTTTATTGTAATAATGTATGTCTTACTTGTGCAATATGTACAGAACTGTGACACTGCAATTTCCTTCGGGATCAATAAAGTGTTATCTTATCTTATCTTATCTTATCTTATCTTTTGTACCAGGGCTAAAGGCTAATGCAGATAAGAATTAATGAAAGCTTATAGCCAGTTGTTTAGCATCATGCAAACAGCGTGTCTAAATCCTGTTTTAGACTGTGGCAGATTGTTAGGTAATCACAGGACAGAGCGGGAGTTCAGATCCATTCTCTGCTGCCCTATTGCATAGCTAATGCATAAATATAGACACATGCTTAAATAAGTTCAGACTTCAGCATGGCTTAAATATATTTTTGACTATACAGCTGGCTAAACTTAATTACTGGCTTAACCATCAGTAATATGTGAAACAATCTGTTTGATCACAAGACTGACCTCGATTAATTCATGGGTTTTGCTAAAATTTGGAAATGGGGGTAACAGCTATTCTGACATAAACTCAGCTGGTGTCGTTTAGTGGCTGTGTGATTGGGACCTGCGTGTACTGGATGCTGAAAATGGCATGTGACCGGCTGCTGGCGTCATGAACATGCGTGGCTGCTGTGATGCGGTTAGAGATGCCCTCCTCCAGCAGATGTTCTGCCTGCTTGTAGTCTGACACTACATGATGAGAGAGACCTGGATCACAGAGATATAAAAAAAATCAATCATTGATCGTAACATTCCTCTCCCTATTAGACATGAGTCAGTTCCTCTCTCTTCCTGTTTTAGACAGTCATTATTACATAGAACTTAACCTTGACCTACACAGAAGCAATGCTTAGATTATTCTAGTATCCATGCAGTTGTTGGAATAACTTTTTAATCAATAGTCATTTGGGCTCTGATGGATTTAAAGGTCTATCACGCTGCAGGTCTGACCAAATGTTTGTGAGAAAGAGAGAAAGAGAGAGATGAAGTCAGGAACCATTACAACAGCATGTATTCCACTGAGCCTCTACAAGCCACAGGAAGTTGAGGTCACTTCCTTTGCTGTTCTGGGGTTTCTCCTGATACACACAATGACTGGATGTTGGGCGCTGGACAAAAAGCAAGGGGGAGGGGAAATGGAGGAGGTGCCAATGTGCAATACTGTGAGCAGCACTGGTTTTAGAGAAGAGTTCAGCTGCGAACACAGTACAAAAATGGACATTCATTCAGACGCAGTTACCACAACACTAAAAATACACAACCATCCTTCAAATCTCACCCATTTCTCTATCGGTAACAGCCTTTTGAATAGAGTGGGTTAGGCTGCACAGGGTGAGGGAACAGGTCATTTAAAAGGTTACTGACTCATGGTTAGTTGAGTTGGGAGAATTTCTTAGAAAACAGTTTGAATGACGGTGTTCAGTGAATTCTTACCCTGCACGTATGGGCCTTTCTCTGGGTGCTCTCTCACACGTAGGGGGACTGGCTTCTTCTGGTCATTGCCTCTCAGCAGATCACGCACACGCTCGTTATAGATCTCTAAAAAGCTGAAGATGAATAACACAAGAAGAATACTGAGCTTCTGAATTTAGCCAATTTAACAATACATTATCATTGAGATAAAATATTTCAGCCTTTAATATTTCATTTCCAGTCAAACAGGCATTAAGATATTTAGCATCGGGAATGTATGCAGGGTGTGACTACATTACAGCTTTTATTCTTTTCTGAGGAAGGTAAATAAATGAAGAGTACTCTACCGCAAGTCAGATTAAAACCAATAATCAAGAATCCATGAACAACCTCTCGTCACCAGAAGAGGTTAGTTATGGCAGGCCTCACAAAGAAAATTATTTTGCAGTTTAGGATAACTGGATAACTTTGTTTCATAATACAACTAGTCTAAAATATAGTACTGCACAGATAAATAATAAAAAACCATCTACTGTTAACTCAAGTCTGCTATCATTTAAGCTCTAAAATTGTTGTGCTTATACCTCCTTTGTAATTTTAATAAGCAATTATTTGCTGCCAGATTTTGATTTCCCTTTTTCATTTCCTCTTCTCCATTTCTTTGTATTTATCATCATGTGTTCTATTCTTGCAAAATAGAAATTATAATCACATAAAGATTTCATGAACAACAACCAGTGTACAGTCACTGTAAAATAATTTGTAGTTGTGAATGTCAGCTCAGTACATAATCTTGTTTTCATCTTTTTAATAAGCCTTTTTTAAATGTGGCATGGATGATTTTCTGGTGCATTCCCTAAAACTAATAACTCACACATACCACCAGGCAAAGTATATTTTTGTGGTAATATATTTTTCTGTTTTGTCCAACTTTTCTCTGGCAACATAATACATACCGGCCAAACCAAAGAGTTTAAAACCCAGTTGTGCAGAAATACATATTGCAATTCGGAGCTGCCTCTTACCTAATCTCAACCCTGCAGTTCTGTCCATCTGGGGAGTCCAGATCAGATTGGAAAAGCCCCTAAGTTTAGAGAGAGACAGGTACAGCCAGTGAGGAGACACTTCATGCCGCAAACATTACTACAGGCATTAAATAGAAAAAGATTCAGAGTATTACAATTCACATCAGAGACTTACTTGACAGATCCTAGGTGTTAGTCCAATAGAGTCCTGCACAAAGAAATACATAACAAAATTATAATCCAAATAAAATGACCCCAGTATCAAACCAAGACTGCAGAGAGAGAGACTCACTGGAGTGCCCATCATGGTGTAGGTCTTTCCTGAGCCCGTCTGTCCATACGCAAACAGACAGATGTTGTAGCCTTCAGCTGCCCCAGCCAATACTGACACACCCAGGTCCTGGAACACCTACAGCAGGAGAAGACATTGAGGGTTAATCACACTCCCATTCACTCTAAATAGAGCTCTGTTTGTTAATGAACAGGTGGGGAGAGGACAGGTGCTCTAATTTTCTATAGCATTTAT
The DNA here is from genome assembly GCA_024036415.1 of Prochilodus magdalenae. NCBI lineage: Eukaryota > Metazoa > Chordata > Actinopteri > Characiformes > Prochilodontidae > Prochilodus > Prochilodus magdalenae. The sequence goes on along the minus strand of JAMWET010007422.1, from coordinate 164,732 downwards.
ACAGCACAGACTTTCCACACTGCCAACCGGGGATGATGACAGTCATATGTGCACGCACAGTTAAGTACCAATCTGACTGCTCTCATTAAGGCCACATGACTATCAATCATATATGGAACTAGGACCACAGGAACGTAGCTCAGAGCTGATTTGAATCTGATCTGTGCCACAGTAAGGCAAAAAGAAAAAAAAAAACCCCAAAAACAACAACTTTAGATTAGAGCCACTTTGATTATTGATTTGTAGATTATTGTTCGTTCTCGGAAATGCTTCATAAACATATACCAATAAGGTTTTTGCACAAGAGACATTTTCACATTATTATGTGAATAATATGTACACCGAATGTGTACACTGAAATTTTGACAGGTCCTGGTTTAGGTGTGCATTCTGACATTTGATATTTGTATTGAAATACAGTGACAATGGAACTACACTGAACAGCTGAACTTATTACAACTCTTTACATTTGAGATAGACAATAAAATGAACAATTTTATGATTTAACAATGCACAACTTTTTAAACAGATTTACTGGCATATGGCAGTCACCTATCTATTTACCCAGCTACCTACCTATCTCTCTGTCTGTCTGTACATCTATCTATGTTTTGTGCAGTAAATAATCTCAACCAAATACATTTTCCTTTCTCAGTATTAAACTGCTGTTTCTGACAGCCTAAAGTTATATATTGTTTTTTTGAATAATAAAACACTTATCAGTAATGATAAGCAATGACAGTAATTAAATATTTCAAATGCCAATAATGAGCTATATGTTTTAATTGTTAATGCTTACATTAACCGGTTTAAGTAAAGGACTCTTTACTTAAACCAGTTAAAACCAGTTAAACCTCTTTTACTTTTGTGGTACAGAATAAATTATCAACAAACAGTTTTATTGGTATCAAAGCCCTGAAGATCCAGTTGTGCGTGTTTTGGATAAAGAACAAAGAGGTCAGGTAAAACTGAAGAAAAGCACATCAGCCTAAGAAACACAGAGGAGAAGAAGTGGAAAGAGGAAGAGGGCGAGATAGGCAGGAAAATAAACGACTGTTGGGGGCTGGTAGAAGCACAGAGAGGTCATGAGGAGAAGTTGCTCCGTTTCTTTCCTCCTCCTCTTACAGCAGCAGAGTGGCTCTCACAGCTGAGGACGCACCCATCACATACTGCCAGACTAGACAAACACACATAGTACCAACACAGCACATTCTCCATGCAAGCACACTCACAGACCGGCACAATGAGAAAGAAGGTGAGAGTTCGACTAGCCAGATTAAACACCCTTCAAAGTAGACCTGACCATATGGATATTCCACTGTACAGAACACGACTTGTACACACAGCCACGGGCTGGTCCTTGGAGATCAACACACAAAGTGCAACATTTCAGACAGCATTTACTGACTGAGCACATCATTTGAATGCCATAATGGCGTTTGATAGTAACCAAGCAAACAAATGCTAACTTTCAAACTACTTCAAAAGCCAATATTGACATAGCACAGTGCTACAGTGACACATATTCAATTGACCTTGCTTACAGATTAACCATGCACACTAGTAACAGTGACGAGACACCCATGGCATGACACCTTACAGTATGCATGTTGTTTAAAAACGCAGCCATTTAAAGATTGAATCGTGTGAATTTAGGACTGTTTTAAACATTTGCAATCATTTACAAACAAACACTCAATTACATTTTATTTTTTGGTATTAATTAATCACGGTTTGGTTTTTAGTGTTTAAAATGTCACTTTTAGTCCTGAAATCCTTAGTAGGCTACAAATAAAAATCCAGCCCACAACTGGTCATGGAAACAGTGGAGAAAAAAAAACCCCAACAACTGAAGTTCACATGCATCCGGTACACCTCTAAGCTTTGAACAATACAAGGCCATTTACCTGCCCTGCTGTGTACAAAAGGTGTAGGGGGAGCTGGTGAGACGTGGAAATCTGACCTCCCTCTCCACTGCTCATCCAATGAGTCAGTCAAATGAGAGCTATTCCGCTATTGGAAAGCAGGTATGTTTGAGTTGCAGTCCTGTGGTCCAGCAGATCCTGTCCCCTTCAGTAGACATTCTGAATGGAGGCTAATTGCCATGCTGTATGCAGAGAGAGACAGCAGACAGTAGCTTACAAAGAGCTCCCCTAGTCAGCAAGAGCTTGACTCCTGTGCCTTAAGGAAGCATTCAGGAGCTTCTTAAAGCAGCCTGCCTTGAATCACACTCTGCTGAGCCAGGGTCACACAAGGGGAGTTCCTGTCACACCCCAAGTAGCAAAGAAGTCCATTCCTTTTTTGCTCTGAATGCAATACTCACTTCTGCAATTCATTATAGACAGGACACAGACACATGCTCGCTTTACCGTGTGTATAATGATGGTTTTGCAAAAACCAAGCTTAAATAATTTCTACTTAACTGAAAAGTAGTTGATCAACAAAGACATGCTTGGTGAATGTTTACGTGTTCAGTTTGGCTCCAGAGCTAAAAGCTTATGGAAACCTATGATGCACTGAAATGGGTAAATATGCTATATTTTTCCAAGAAGGACTTTGTTCACTTGACTGGTTCTTGTAGTTACCAGGCAATCAGCTTGTGTTCCATCAAATGTGGCCTATGTAATAGGTAATTTAGATTTTAGAACATATTAAATGTGGGCTAATTTGCTTTGTCACTCATAATTATTATATCACTGGAATAATTTCCACTACTGGACTGTTAGCAAATTGCTTCTTTCTATGTCAATGTATGTTGGACTGAAAGTCTCAGCTACCTTCTGACTGATGATGAAGCTGTTCATGTAGGTATTCCTGTAGTGGCTCTAGGTGGGAAACACTTGGTAGACCACTTTAACGCAGCATTGTACCATACAATTAGCATCATCCTGACTGAATGTATAAAGCACCACACACTTGCTTCAAATCAAGCAGAGTTGCTTAGCCATTCATAACTTGCTTTAGTTTGGCATCAGATAGCTTTCCAAATGAACGAAAGAACAGAGAAAATTCAGATAGTGGCTGCTAGTGATGGGCATTATGACAACAGATATGTCCTAATCCAATAAAACATGTTACAGAATATGCAGTGAATATAATCAGTACTTGTATACAACTGACCAAAGCTTGCTCTTTATAAAGAGAACAAAACTAGTCATGTTTAACTGCATTTTATATATATCAGTCTTATGAGGAAGTCTATTTAAGACTATTTAACAACTTGAGGCAATTGTGTGGCTTTAGGCATGCAGTTTGCACCGTTCTAAGTAGTAGTGAATAACCTTCCACTACTTATTAGATGCACTACTTTCAAAGCTCAAGAGGAAAATTAAAGAAGCAAACTTTGAATACTAAACACCTCTGCTGACTAAACACATGTGGGGTTGGAAGAGAGTCATGCTATTTTGATTTGTGCTAAGGTTCGACAAAAATTCCTGGCTGGGCTTGTTCAAATATTCCACATAGCTGTAATCATCCAGGCTGTACTAATCCTGCCATTGTACTACATCATTTTTACACTCTATTAATTGGACATGTTGCATGTTAACAGCAGCCTCCATTGTACGTTGGAGGACTGATATTCACATAGATCACAAGAGTCCAACAATAGGCTCTCACCGACCAACCTACTTTCCAGGGTCTGCATAGAGATGGCGAAACAAAGCATTTAGTGGGCACTGTGCAATGAGCCCTGAATGGATGGGGTTTCCAAGGCTGCAGTAGGTGCAGCCAACATGGAGGGCAGTAAACCATCTGAAAATAAGCCCTGAAAGACTAAACATCGCCATCAACAGGAAGGCCAAGGTCCTTGGAGCCAGTAGAGCCAGTGCGCTCCTAAAGGAAATCCATCAGAAAACAATCATGCACACATGACCTACACGCAGCCTCAGTTTTTTTCCCTCCTTTTTGTGCACCAACTAGAATAAAAACAAACACGCCCCCAGTGTGAGCGGAAAGCAAAATGTGGTCTCAGGGGTCTGACATGATCTTGTAATAAGAACTTCAGTGGTCAACCATGTGAAATTTTAAGTCAAATGTAAACCATGCCAATGCCTAGGGAAGTGGGGGATCCATGTAGGATAGTGGTAAGTTAAACCCATCGTTTGCCAATCGATGTAATGCATAGTAGCATGATTAGTAAGCAATGGCTATATATATATATATATATGTGTGGTTAAAAAAAATCTCAGTGTTTCATTAGAACAGATCCAAGTACATCTGAAATCGCAGATTAGACTCTGACTTTACGTTGCATCATAAGAAACGCTATGCAGGAAATCTAATCAGATCCTGGCAAAAAAGAATGGAGGTAAAGGACTCCACCAGTGACAATTTGCAACAGTTTTTGTAAAAGCAGGTAAGTGTGCCATTGACAGTCCATTTAAACTTGTGTCTTTATCTTTGTTGCTATGAAAAAAAACAAAAAAACAAAAAAAAACACAACATAATGCTGGCAGGTAAACAGATCGCATCCTATGGAGTTATCCCCAGAGGTGTATTTTCATAATGAAGTCATCTCCAGCTCTGTAAGACTAGGCAGAATAAAGCTAGCATTCTGCAGAGGAGAAGTGTGGAACTAGGGAATTAAACTCAGAGCAGGCTCTGCTGAGGAAAAGTCAGTCCGAGACGGGTGCGTCCAGAAGTGGGTCAATACAAAACACAAGGTCAGATGGTCAGATAATTCGTGTTTCCGTAAGAAAAGCCAAAAAGACAAGCAGTGGTTCTGTGCCTCAGTAAAACAACTTGAGTACTACATCTAGACTGATCGGGAGGGCTTACTGATGAAATGAGTGACCATTAGTGAAAGGAAGAGAGAAAATAAAGGAGGGAAGCTCAAAGTAGAGGGTAACCTCCTATTAAGTAGCTGTTCGATCTCCATAAAGAGTTCACATTAGAGAAAGGCCTGTAATCACTGTCTGTGGTGGAGTGCAAAGAGGAGTTCTTGTGGTCTGCTCTACAGTAGGCCCTGGGAAACCCCTTATTAGCCCAGGGTCTCTCCAGGAAAAGTCACTGAAGCTTATCCAAAGCAAGCACAAGTCCCCAACCAGAGCCCAATATGTCAGCTCCGCCTTACTCCTTTAGGGGGGAAAATGAGGACAAAGCTTTCCCTAATTGCTATTGCACCATTCTGTAAAGCACAACATGGATAAAATACTACACTGTGTTTACAGAATTATCAGTGACCAACCTCCATTTGTTTGCCTTCTAGTAGAAAACGGCCATTAAATACAGGGTTTTTTATTTTAGATATTTTAGAGACAGAGATCTAATATCAAATTTAGCCACTTGTGATATCAAAAGTGATATCATTTAAACACAGTATATCTGCAGTGCTGCACCGCAGAACGGGCTTATAAACCTGGTCCTGAAATGCTTATTACCCTGTTTTAACCCACTGACTTCTGAGCCCAGGACCGGCTTGTTAATTAGGAGATTCGCTGATCCAGATGTTTAAGACAACAATTTAGAACGTGTAGGCCTACAGCAGGGACACGTTCTAATCTTAAAATAAGAACGGGACCAAAAAGGACGCTACTGACCATAGAAGACCACTTACTCTTACCTTTAAGAACCTATTTTGAAAATGAATGCGAGGGACCCCCACATTTGTAGCGTTCACAGTGGTTTTTACCGTTTACACCGAGCCTGGAAGGTTTTACCAAACAGCTGACAAGTAACACAAGCACCATGAAATGAGAAAGACAAGTGTTCACAAATGTGGCGTTACACAGTTGCACTGGGATTTCAAGCGGATCATTAAAATACTCATTACTGGTCCTGTGAGTTAGTACGTTAATGTTATGGCTTAGTTTCAAGCATGGCCTGAGTCTGAGATCCTGTTTATAATTTCATGTGAGCCAGGAAAACAGGAGCAAAGGGGACACACAAATAGAGCCGGGGGATGCATGTGTGGGAGCCAGAGACAGAGAGAGGGAGTTTACTGGCAGGGATTCAACTTGCCTCTCATCGGTCATACTTTCGCTGAATTTTGTAGGTCAGATTTGCATGATGGAGGGGAATTTCGGGTGCTACACTGGACGGCTATATTAAGGGGGATTGGGGAGAGACTGGGGGTTCTTTTGTAGACATTACCAGCTAACAAATGCTGCAAGTGGGCATCGAAAAGAAGGTCAGACTAAAAGAAAAAAAAAAAACCTTGTAACAAACACATTAACACTTCCAATGCTTAGACCCCAAGAGAAAGAGAAAGAATGTCTCCTGCTCCTTGGCTGGTAAAAATCATCCATGTGTAGCTGCTCTTACGAGGGTAAATGACTTCCACAGCCTGCAGGGTGATTTAAAGCTCTGTGGAGGAGGCATGGCCCGGTACAGTCTGCTCTGCTTTCACTCTAGGGGACAGACACAGCCTCTAAAGCTGCAGCTAAAAACTTTGGGACTAAACATGAATTGCATATTAAACAATGTCCAAAATGGCTGCAACTCACCACATCAGCCAGGGTTAGACTCTTTAGCATGATCACTATACTAGATCTTTTGTTTACCACTCCAGCAAAGTGTGATTTGCATTGGTTCCCCAGAGGCTATTCTCTGGGATGAAACCGTCTGTTAATTATGAAGACACTGCAACAAATTTAAATGTCACTCTGTGAACCATGCTGGCATGCGCGTGTGCAGTGACGAAATCACCGAAAGAAAAACTTGCGGATGTACAGTGCAGCTATTCTTTTCGAGTCTAGCACGCCTTACTGACACAGAGACCCAGAAATACCAAGGGCATAATCAAACCTCACACAGAATCCTGAAGAGGAGACAGAGAAGAGGGGGAGAGAGTGAAGAGAGATAGAAAAAAAAAAACAGAGCTGACTTCACTTGGAAAAGAAAACCAGCATTGTGTGCCGGCTCTTCTCCAGTGACGTCCACGCGGTGCAATCTGACTATGAAAAATCATTTACTAATGCAGCTGTGCCTTTTGGCTGGAAAGGGGTTCCAGCAGTCCCCAACCCCCCTCCAAACAGCTCTGCATTTTATGCTTCGTTTCTCAGCCTCAGACGCAGATTTATTTTAAAGCAGATGTCTGCATACCTTTGCCTAATGCCCAAACATCTGCAAAATCTGGATACCTACACAAAAAATGAAACTGATTTTGGAAAGTGCTAAATACAGGACTGACTAGAATACAAAACTGTAAGGCAGGGGTTTAGTCCCGCCTGCCTTAGCCCACATCAGCACAACAGCTGGCTTCCATTATTCCCGTTTATCTGCCCCACTCAAAGGCGTAGCCCACTGCTCTGACCCCCCCATATCTCTTTAACTCTGTAACAAAATCTATACACATCTTCCTGCCCTGCAGAATGGCCTCCGATTCATCTTAGCTCAATGAAAAACTCATCAAGGAATTTAATTTAATAGTGTCCCAGTACTAGAATGCTGTTTTGTAGCCAAGATTGGAGAGAACTATTTTTTTTTGCTCCAAATAAGCATTCAGCAAACAGCCAACTTTATTTTTTAACATTTAAATTCTGTTTCTTTAATGTTGTAACTAGGGCTAATAAAGTAATGCAACAAACTGTCTAATAAAAATCGTCCAAAAATAGGCTACAGACCAATTTGGCTCTAAAAACAAAAAAGGGATGAGCCATAAAAAAGAAAGATTGGTGCACCTCATGTCTGTATTCTTTGAACATAACACATACCAATGCAGCTACAGTAAAACTGGTAACACATTTAACCACTAGAAGTTAAAAGTTTAATGTACATTCTTAATAGACTATATATCAAGTCTGAACTCATCATTTGCTCCTGCATCTCTGACTTTTACCCCAAAGGATGATTTTTTTTTTTTACCACAATAAGACATACACAACAACAGATTCCCATCAAATTCAAACAGTACTACAATCTGAATAAGATTTTACTCTCACATGGCAGAATGTGGCAGCAAATGTCATATTAAATGAAAGTATTTGTACTTCCAAAAGACATTTTCCAAAGCGCCATTGTTACATGATACTGCCATATCAATGTATGGGAATTATCACCAAGCTCTACACATACCCACATCAGGGTGGAGGTTCGGAGGAGCAGAGGGAGGGACCAGGAGAGCTCAGAGTAACGCTGCTTTCCTCCATCAGAGGTTTTATGTTGAGTTTGTCTCTAAAGACTGCCCATGGAGGAGTGCTAGCAGAACATCTTCAGATCCACCAAACTGCTGGCAGAGTCTCACATCACAGCTGCGCACTCAGACCGTATTATACCGTAACGTACAGTTTCAGAAGTGCCTGATGCTAAAAACTAAACAACTTAATTAAACTGGGATTAAAACATTTCTGCAGGTCAGGTGGGCTGGGAATTTGGGGTGGTTATGATGGTAACTGATATGAAAGTCATTAACATTTTCTTAGCGCTGTTGAAAGATAGAAGCAAAACCAATGCAAGCTCAGTAAGCGTTCTTTCTATTTCCCCTCACTGCTTTGTACAGACTGCATTCCATGTTGTTTGGGATTGAAAGCGTGCAGTATGTCTGACACTAAGTAGATTTGGGATATTGGAGCAGTTGTCTAGCTTTACTGGGTCAGATCCTCCTCCTTTCCCCTGGACTCCACAAAGAGATCAGTCTTTGCTGCTGACCAGTCGTAGGTCGCATGAGGAATGCAAGCTTTGGGCCTCTGTTAGAAGCTCTGACTTGGCAGAATTGAAAGAGCCAGGAAAGAGCCAGAGAGAGACAGACTTGAGAGCCAGAGCCAGAGCGAGAGAGAGAGAGAGAGAGAGAGAGAGAGAGAGAGAGAGAGAGAGAGAGAGAGAGAGAGAGGCAGGCAGATAGAAAGAGAGGTGCTATTTGAGTCAGATGCTTGGTGCCATCCGCTGTGTGTGGGCCAACACGGTTCTGCTTTTCAGGCTTAACACACAAAGAATTTCTGAAGGGGAAGACTAGGAAGGGCCTAAAGGAAGAGGACTCATGCTGATCTAATCATCCAATTAGCTAAAGAAAAATTTAAAGGACCCATTTTTACGTTTCTTTTGTACTCTGAAGTCTTAAAGCCCCAGACACAGTTTATTGGTGTTTTAACAAAACAAAAGCTCTCAGCCATTTTAAGCCATAGCGTTATCTGCTATAGCTGGTGTTGAAGCCCACTTACTTTCGTTAACATTTCCGACTGTAAGTGGTTTAGACAACACCTGTTCGTCTCCATCTTCCACTCACTCTACCACCACAAAACAGTTTGATCGACTGGTCGACAGTTTGAGGTCTGGAACAAGCACTTCCTGTGTGTTAGGCCAAACTGTGGACACAATTACAGTGCAGCTGTAGGCCTACTTTCTAGAAGACAGAACTGGAAGCTAAAAACTTAAAACCAGCAGAGAAATCAGTAGAGTTCATGTTAGGTAAGTAACAGAGGCTGCTTTAGATGAACTAATGACCTTCCACTAACCAGCACAATGTGTCATCATCTTGTCTGATCTTCTCAGTGGACCAACATCCCAAAATGTTAGTTGGTCAGAGAATGCATTTTATTGTTTCTGGACCTAGCTAACATCAGAGTAGTTCCAGACCTGAGCATCCTACACATTCAATGCACTTACAGTAATGCCTTCATGTTTTATAAAATACTCTACATACTCAATAATGCAAAATTGTTACATTTACAGTCATTTTAAAACATGAAGTCGGTTTCCTAAACTGTTAGCCTGTGTATTTTAACTGCGTTCCAGTGATTCTGGTATTCTAACATTACACTGTAAGCAGTTAGTCGAGTATTCAAGAATATGTACAATGTAGATTTAAATCTAAAAAAAAAAAAGAGATCCCAAAAAGCATTTTTAGATTTAGTTATCATAGTTATCATATACTGTTATATAAGGTATCACTTAAGGTATTACTTTAATATATTTAACCACTCTTTTTTTATTTGAAGCTGTGCATGCTGTGCAAAATGTAGATAAAAACATGTAATGCTTAAAAAAGACAACATCTCACAACAAATTAAGTTAACTGCAAACAAAAAGAGCATCCCAGAGAGACTGAGTCTTTCAGAAGTAAAGAAGGGGATGGGGATGGGGATGGGTTCACAGATTATGCAGGTATAACTTTATAGCGGAGAATAAAGAACTTTCACAAAGAATTATCATCATCATCATTAAAACCATTCAATATTGTTTTTTAAACATGTTGATGGGATTCAAAACAAGCATATCCTTATGCGATTGTAACTTAAGTCAATGGAACCAAACTTCTTTCAAAGCAATTTTGGGTAATTTCCATTGGTCTATTATTCATGAATTTTTCACCCAGTGTAAACAGCAGCTTCTGTGTTCAAAAGATTCATAAAAGTAAAAATCAACAGAAATGGAGATACATGTTTTTCATTGGACAGCGACGATATATTACCATCAACTTTCAACATTTAATATGCAGAGTTTATGTAGGGTTTAGAGTTATTGCAGTCTTTTCGTCTTACATACTTTTGGAAACAGGGATGTATTACAGAACACAATCTTACCTTTAATTAGGTTAGTTAGCCAGTCAGCTGCCATTTCCAACACAAAATGTCAAAACAAACTAAAGTGGGACAGACTGCAGACACGGTTTTCTCATGAGTACTGTATTCGTATCTGAAGTTCTGATAAGATTATCAAGTTAGAAAGTGTAATGCGGCGACTGGACGAAGTTAAAAGTTTATTTACCCCTGGGACACCAACATCCTCTCCTCGGAGAAACACCATAAATAAAACCTGTGTTTTGATTGTTTTGACTAACAGTATTTTGCTAGTCTGCTTCCTTGCATCCAGAAGTTTTGATTGCGTTCTCATCTCAGAAATGCTTGGCTGGCATGTACTAGTCTCAACCCAAGAGACACAAGGGCAAATCAAGGGTCATCAACACTATATCAACAGTGTGTTGGTGGAGTAAACATGCGTGAGATGCAGCTCACCTCCTCTTGTGAGGCATAGTTGGGCGCCTCGGGGATGACAGACCAGTAACAGTAATCAAATCCAAACTCCAGCAGCCTCTCTCTGGAGTCACCCGAAGCCTCTGCTCGCCCATCCAGACGCCCATCCAGCTGCAGAGCAAGAGAGCAAACGCAAGTAAGCATGGGAGGCAGAGAGAGAAAGTGTGGAAAAAAAGAAAGAATGAGCGAGAGACAGAAAGACAGAGAGAAAGAGAGCAAGCACATCATGTCTCCCACCAAGGCACCAGTGAGGTCATGTTTTCTGTGGGAGTAATTGGGGAGAGGTCTTTAAGCCTGCTTTAAACATCAGATTACAGACAGCAAACACACTCAGCCAGTGTTTTCCCCTATTACACTCCCATTTAATGACAGATGCTAACTCCCAACTGTTTATGCATCTTTCTTAAGCCAATAAAAAAAAAAAAATTCACACCATTTTCTATTTACATCAACTGGCATCATTCAGTCAAGTCAGGTTTGCTTCTACCATTTTGCACTGGAGGTACCGTGCTAATGTATAGCTAACTAGCAGTGGGCTAACTGTATGGCTAAATCTTGAGTTTTTAAATAATCGCAATCAGTCTTGTCTATGTGGTTAGGAACAACTTCACACCTGAATTTTTGTTCAAAGTAAATGTTAAATTCTGAAAATGTGAAGTATGTTCACTGTAGACCTGTGTATTGGTAAGAACTGTGTGATATGTATCATGGTACAGGGAATACTGAGACATATTGTGATTTTATAAGAAAATATAAGGAAATTTAGTCATGTGATAAAAACACCCCACCGTGTACATAGGATTGCTAAAGCTAACATTAGCGAAAACACTTACACTGCTTGTTTACATCAGAGAGGAAGAGCATCATGGCTGAAGATTACAACACTGCTATTTGGCGTTTGGGGGTTTAACACAAAATTAACCACAAATCTTTGCATGTAAACTGTTAATAAATAAAAAAAAAATCAATATTATGTTTATGAAAATTGATGCAAAGTTACAGAGCATCATAATGCAATACTCAAGTGCATTGACATTACACCTCTAGTTCTCTGCTACACTCCCTAGAAGCGTGTTCTCTGAAGAGGATGTGTTTACTTATTTTCACTCAGAACATCAACAAAGTAAATGGACAAGGTACACACAATGTTTTTCACAGAACTACATATTAAACATTTAAGTTGCCGGTTGTTGCCTGTTTTATCAATATGGGCTGTAACAGTTTTAGAGCAATTTAAAGGGGGGGGGGGGGGGGGGGGGGGTTTTTGTAGATTTATATATACAAGCCACTGAGATTCAATAAAAAAACCTGTAGGGCAAAATTTCACTACAGCTTCCTCAAATAAATCCACTTGAGCTGAAAGGCATCGTTTTGTTTACTTGACATCAAAGGATATAACTTTCAGTTTATAAACTAAACCCCTGATCACACTCAGTGACTATATGGGATTCACTGTGTAGAGGATCACAAGAGGAACAGAGAAGAGAAACAGACTGCTACTCTCCCCTGCATTCTGATTGGATGAAGCCCCAGGATTTATTTCTGGCTCTATTCCGTTTAATAAGCTTAAAATAAACGTTCTACTCTTATAAGAAACAGCACAATGATTGGTGTAACTGGACGCATTTTCTAAACTCAGATTGCATAAACCGCTGGATCTATATTTAACAGGCGAAAGCTAAGGCTCATTAGTAAGGCTGTGGGTCAGCATAGTGTTGTGAGGTAACCAGCGCTCACAGAGCCAGGAAAGTGCAGCACCACACTAAACACACGGTTGCTAGGAGAAATAGATGCCCATGCAGTGGGCATGTTTCTGCACGCTCCAGTCCTGCCATTTTGGCATGAAGCATCAAAGTGTAAATAAAACACATGTGCAGATGATGCAGGTCACGCATGTGTAATGGAGCTGATAAAGTGCTGAGAAATGCATGTGTGTGTACATCTCTGCGCTGATGTGTGTTAATGCTGACAGTGAATGGAATAATGGTTTCCTATATGTCAGCAGAGTGTTATTCATGGACGGTTAAATCATCAATTTTTCCCATTAAGTTTCAGAACGTCCAGAGTATTCTTCTCATAACCTGCCCTATTTAAGGTTTTGACAAGCACAGGCTGCACATCAGATTTTGTCTTTAAGCCGTGCTTCATTTGTTAAGGTCTATTAAACATTACAGTGTAAGCCTTCCAACTGCTGTTAAATGTTATAACATAAGTCAATTACCTGACTGCACAGGATTAGTTCATAATGAGCCAATAAAACAGATTTATAGAATTTTCCGCTTTCCTCAATAGTAGTGTAATATAGCTTAGATGGCTGCTACCAGAGCCCAACAAGGTACAGCCTTTCAGCCCGGGTTTTAGCCTACTGAAAACACTGCATCTTCAGGCTCAAGTTGGAATAGAGACGAAGAAAGTCAAAACTAAGTACACAGAAAAAACAAGAGTTTTTCAAATACATAAAGAAAATGGGAACCCTAAGAATTGTGCAAGGCCACCAAATTCACCATCAGATAAACAGCACCTAAAGAATTCTGTCTTTGAGAGACGACGATCGGACGACCCCTACTTCAAAACACAGCTCTGGGTTTGATAACACTGGATCAAGAAAGGCTTTGTACCTTCAATCTCCAATGATGTTTCTGATAACCAATTATTTTTCTCTCAACTGCCCTACATTCTTTAAATAACTCCTCCTGGGACGAATCTCAGCTGCACTCTTTGTTTTTTGTTTCCTTCCATGTTCTTTTTCCGCACTGACAGCAGGCCACCAGATGTGAGACTTCTGTCATTCTATTAACCCCCTGATCAAATTACATGCTTGATATTTGGGTCGATTTCTAGTGCCTATATAATAAAGGATTCATTAGGCATTCAGCATTTCAGTTGTGTTAATTTGCTGTTTGGCAAGGCTTAGAGCGCACTCACATTATACAACTAGTAAAACCTGAGGCTATACACAGAGAAGACATGCCTACTTTCAAACTGAAGCTGTTAAACCTGCTTAATACACTCTACTAGCTCTCATATTTAGGCTTAAATGTATTTAGGCATTTCAAAGAGTATCTGAAGATAAAGACAAGGAATTTGAATTTAGAAGGTTTGAAAATATATACATGGAAGATATTTTAAACATTACACACAACGGGATTTATATGCCAAACTTCAGATTCATGATGTGTTCTTAAACCACAGTACTGCTTGCACTTTCGAGTGTGTGTAGATTCTGATCTTACCTAGGAACAAATCTCAAATAAGAGAGTACAGGTAAGTGAGTGTCAGGATATATTCATATTAATTCAGAAGAAGTGTCTTCTACTGAATGGCTGGTGAAAGAGGCCCATTATGTGGAAGGACATTTTGTAACATCGGCTGTGTCTTTAAGGCTTAAGAAAATGAATCCAATGATTGTAAGCGCTTTGAAAGAGCATTCAAAGAGAACTTGGTCAAAACATGCTGGAGGACAAGTCCTCAGAGGCACAAGGAAGTAAACTGTATTCTATTGCCATTAATAATACTGATTTACACATAAAGACACATGTTGATTATTTCAGGTTTTAGAGAGTGAGACATATTCATATTCTAGCGTGTTTGTTTTTATGCTAAGCTCATTAATGCTAATTTTGCAGTTAACAAAAGCTTGCACAGTATAACATTACTATATCTTTTCAAATCAAGTATTTGAGCTTCTCTGTGAGGGACTGGCTGCCTGTCAAGGGTGTTTCCTGCCTAGGCTCCAGCAAAAACCCCCACCCCCCTGACACCCTGAAAAGGATTAAGCTTTTTAGAAGACGTGTGAGTAATAGAGAGAGAGAGACAGAGAGAGTTTTTAAAGGCTAATCTCAGAAACATAACAGCCCAAGATGTAGCCCTGCATTCTGCAATAAGCATGCACAAATCAGCACCTCGAGGAATGTGTTCATCAGTAGAAACAGACCCTTTCTGTACACAATCATCCCACAAATCAGGTTTAGAAGCTGTGGTTTCAGGCAGAACAATAAGGTGTGGAATTCAGCTTCAGAGAGAGTACGCTCCTGCAGGGTTTACTCTGATCACGCGGCTGCTGAGTGAAAGTGAAGCATTAACGAGGTAGAGCTGATGTTTCTGCGTGTCTGGAAGGTCTGCATGGTATACGTTCAATAAAAAGCAGAGTAATCAAGCAGGAAGTGGATAATCTTCACTGTAAACTTCCTGTTGCTGAGATACCCTCAACACCACATTCCACTGCCCCCTCACTCCTCCCCTAACCAGCTCTTTTAACACGTGTGTACAATAGACTCTTTCTTTGGCTTTATTTTATTGCACAAAACAACGATTTATGTATTAAAGCTAACAGCATTGTTAACTCGCTTCGCTCAGTGCCAAGCCATTAGTAATACTGTGCAAGAGCACCCGCACCAATGCTACTGCCCAGCTTACCTTCACATTTCTCACTCTCACCACTTTGTCCTCCACCTGTACTGCTATCCTCCCTCCATCCACACTCTCCCTGCAGAAGACATAAACAACATGAAAACCAATATCATATTTTCCATTAAAGAAAATAACAAATCCAGTAATCCTACTGAATAATAACCGATGGCTTTAATACACTGTGAGCTGAATGTGAGTTTAAAGGAGATACAAACCTTTCTGAATCCCAGTAATCTGACCAGAATGTCTGTGGTTATGTTAGGTCAGATTATGGTCTGGAAATCTGATAAAGAAAGCTGTGTTTTTGGTCAGTGATTTCTCAGTCCACATGTACTCTTACTCAGATTCGTTCTGATTTCTCAATCGCTTTTTTAAAAAATGCCAATGGCACACAATTTGGGTTTGAGTTATGTTTATGTCATGTCTTTTTCTGTGAGTGCACAGTTTGCGAGTAGGCTGATAAGCAAAGTGCTGCAACTTCTTTTACATCCCACTAGTTACCAGCTCTACTCGGGAATTACTAACCCAACAACTTATTTATTTGCCAAGACATCCCACCTGTGTTATAGATTGAAATTGAATTTTTGTCAGAAAAATGTAGTGCACTACAGAATTTTCAGAAAGCCAACTGACCAATTGTTTTTTTATTTTTGTTTTGTTCTTTAGAAGTCAAAAAGAAACAGCACAAATGAGATGTTTCCTAAGCAGCAGTTAATTTATGAATCTTAAGCTGCCTGTTTAAGATTAACTGAAGAATATCATTTTGCAAGGCATCGCTCTGAATCAGTTTGTGTTGAAGCAAATCGTGTTGAATCAAAAACTGTTAAATTGCACTACTTCGCAATAGGAGTAAACCGTAAACCATATCATATCATATCACACACAGTGGTGTTCTATAATGTTAAAAAGCAGACCTGTAGATACAGCAATGTAAGAGTGAGCAATCTGACGTTTAGACGCTAGTACCCTGATCTGCCTGGAGAAGCTGTGCTGTAACCTAAAAAGGATAGGGAGCAAAATGACAGAGTTCTGCTGAATAAATAGGTACACTGTGGCCAAATTTAATGTTTAGGGAAAACTCATTCCACACTTTTTCCTTAAAAAAGTCAAGCTTGTAAAGTTCCTCGGGCGTGATCTTATCCAGGCAGACACAGTTCAAAACATTGAGAGTTCACGAGGCTCTAGGACAGCACTCTGCATCTGCAGCACTGCACAGCGCACTTCAGAGTAGGTCAAACAAAAACCAAAACAGACCAGTGAAGGAGTCCATAAGCTGCACAGCTGAGAGAAAGGAGACACATGAGAGAATGAGTGCGTGTTTATGTGTGAGAGCAGAGCAAGGAGCAGAGACAGCTGTGTGCGCACTCCAGCTGCCCAGTTCGGATAAGACTGATGCAAGCGAGTGAAATTTGAAGCCGGCGCCAAGCTGTGTGAATCTGAACTCTGAGCAGCGTGAATAAGACTGAATTCAAATTTGTCTGAGAGCCCTTTGGGTCTGCAGCAAGGCTGTTGAAAGCTGAGGTCAACTGGGTACGTCGAACTAGGCCCTGCCAGAGGAGGGCCCAGATTTAAGCTCCCTCAAATGAAGGCATGGAGAGATTTGTTTATTAGTTATAGTCTTATAATTTTTTTTTTTTAACTAAACATATTAGGGTTTTTCATCCAGCTAGATTTAAAACATCAAAAAGACCTTCCTCTGTGTAGTGTAGTGAAGGTGTTATAGAATGGCATGTCTTATGAAATCAGATGTATATGAAAATATGTAGAATATAAAGTGTGTATGACTTACACTTGCTAGGCATATTGAGCATTGCTAGACTGCATTTTGTCCCAACTTTTGAAACATGAGGTCATTGTTAGGGCGGTATCATCAGTCACCAATAGGGCTCTCTAAGCCAGCAGGGGTCCCACAAGTATGTTTCTTTTTCCATTTCCATTTCATTTTTTGTCCCCATTTATGTATTTATTCATTTATATTCTTGCACATATGATGCCTCTAGCATCTCTTATAGGGACCTCAACTGAGGCTGGGCAGCACCATGCAGAGATCTCTCTTTCTGCCAACTCCATAATTCAGGCCCTGCCCAAAACCTCAGCAGTCTACCCGCCTGCCTGCGTGCTTCTCTCAGGGGCAGCTGGCCAGGAAAAAGACGATTGGAAATTTGTTTTAAAGAAAGTACATATTACTAGGGACCAAGGACTTCCCATGAGGTGCCATCTCATGAATAGATCGCAGCAGCGTGCACTGTTCTGAACCTTCAAATGAAGTTCAGTTTGATTAAAATAGTAAGGGAAGAGAGGAAGAAACAGGAGCAGAATCTGCTGTCAGCGGCATGCACGCTCAAAACCATTCTCATGAACAAAGACAAATCTCCATTCACACAGCAGGAACAGTAAACTGTGAGGTCACCCTTTGTTATGCACACTTTGAGAAGCTGTTTAAATGTCCAGGCCGGAAAGAGTGGAGCAGCCAGGCACATGCAAAGGCCGGTGCAGTTACCAGCCAGTTGCACCTTCATCTGTTCAGGGCTGCATTACCACTCTCTTCAGCTCAGTCTCAGCCTGACCCCAACATGCTGTTGTAATTTGGCTCAGGATGGTGGGTGGGGCAGAGAGATCGTATGGGGCACACATTTACTAGAGCAGAGCTTGGCTTCCCCAAAGTCTGTTTTTTGTTGGTGCTGTTGGGGAGCTGAAGGAAAACACATTTTTCCCATTAGTGATTAGGACAGAGTGTAATTAAGAGTGTGACGTAATGCTGAATGAAAACGAGGTTTAAGCGCAGACAGTGAACAGATACAGGCTGCGTCCCTTCTCAACAGTCACCTTTGACCCCACTGAGACTGTTAATGCCAAACGTTTTAGTTCAAAACAAAAAAACTACTTTAAATGTACAAAACGCCTAACCTGTACAGAAACCTGCCCATAATGTCTCGGTTAGCGTAACAGGGCTTTAGTACACTAGCGTAGCATCAACGAGCAGGAGAAGCCAAGAAGCCGTTTGTTTCGGCGGCAGTGTTGTGGCTGTCAACGCCGTCCAGTTCAATTCCCACACATAGCAACACTACCAACACCTGACAAACGGGACTTTCAGTTCTTCATTATTCAGTAAGTTATTCGAAATGTCCCACAGAACCGCTCACACAGCGCACTACAGTCATGAGGAACCTAGCCTACATACACAGCTCTCTTACCTTGAATTTAATGGACGGACTCGAACCGCGACTTTCACATTTGCCATTCGTGCCCTGGAGGGAATCGCCGGAGTAAAATGTGAGATTAGAGTCCATATAACGCGATCACATCCCTCATTTCTTCACCCGGATAAAGGAACCGGGGGGAAACGACGAGGACAGGCTTCGAAACTCGTGCCGTTCATCCCTGCGCAGAACAACCGCACGGCATGCGCGCGAGACTGACCCGCTGAAACTTCCTGCAGTCTCGAGCTCGGAGGAGGAGGAGAAGGAGGAGGGTTTCTCCTCCTCCAAAGATTATCCTCACTGCACACATGCTGTTAAGATCCCAAATCACTGTTTTGTGTTTGCAGTGCTTGGCGGTATTAAACAATGGTTACCAAATATATCATTGCATCAGTTAATACCCCAGCCTGCTTTCAAAAAGTGAACAGTGCTGCTGTTCTGTTTCATCAGATTTTCTTCTTAGTCATGTTTATTGTTTTTTTGTTTTTTTTTTCAGAACATCTAGAGCATATGGCTTTAATAATAGAACAATAGTGTATCATATCAAAATTGTAACTTATCTGTTATTTCATCAAACAGGTTAGTGTAAGTTTACTTTTTTTATTCCAAGAAATGGGCCATTTCTATAGGTTTATTTGACAAGGAATTTTGAAACAAATTAAAGGGGCAACTGGAAGGTTCATAAACAAACAAACAAACAAACAAACACTTACCTGACACTGGGTTTGTCATGAAAATAACAGCTGAGACATTTACTTACCAAATTTATTATATTTCTTAATTTTGTCATTAAACAGGTTAAAACCAACCAATACTATTAACATTATGTCCAACATGAACCAAGAGTTCATTAAAAGTTGCACCCAAAAGCATTTAAAGCAACTATGCATACATGCATGGAGACACACACCTAGAGCAGCAATCAGAAAAAAATATGTCCATGGTTAAAGCAGAATCATGAATACAACACAAATATTTAAGATAACATGATGTATGTAAGTGTCTTAAACAACATATCTTTTAGGCCTATGTATGTCACTGGGGTACAAAACGACCCTGTTCTTTGTAGTTTAGAAACTAACTTTGTCCATAAACATAACCTTATGAGAATATGAAGGAAAAAAATAGTTTCTAAGAGCTGTCCTCCCTGGATCTATTGCATCACAGCACTTTCCCATTTGAACTAAAAGCATTACAATGAAAGTCCAGATATCATTGCATTACACATTCTTGAATATCAGTTTGTTCTAGAGTACAAATAACGTTGCCTCTCAATTTTTACCAACAGCACTGACACTTAAAGTGGGACGCCTTACAAGCACTTTACTGATTAAGTCAATTTACACAATTTCTTTGTTACTACATACTTTTTTTCCCTAGTGTCAACACATTAGATGTACTCAACTGCACTGTGAAAGTGTACTAGGCATAACATTTGTTACTAGGCTAGAACCCATTTTGGGTACAAGGAAAAATTGAAGAGGCTGAGTTATGGCTTTTACCCAAAAAGAAATTCAATGTCACTTTTGGCATTGTTTCAGCACACAACAAATATCTGAAGTCTCAAGTATACTATCCATGTTGTAAACTAAGTGCTAACTTTATTCGATAAGTACAGAATCAGTGGGGTTTTTCTGAATGCAAGTATGCTTGCTGAATCTATCACTCATGTAGTGTAAGTGGCTCCATCTGGTGTTCATGGTGAGACTTGCAGCATGTCACTATGTTTGACTGAAGGCACTGGGGAAGCAGAAGTCAACGAAAGCTTCTGAAACTTCTCGATAGATTCCTATGATAAAACAAGGGGAACAAAGAGCTCAGTATCATTTGGTGTCTGCAAACTGCACAAATCTTGTTTTGCTGGATGTGTGCAAGACCATTCTTTACCACTGGCCAGGACAACTCTGACAGCTTTATCCAGTGACGGCCTACTTCGTCTTCTCCAAGAAGCCGTTTCTCTACGAGCAGTGTGATCAAGAGAAGGTAGTTGCACCTCTGAAGACAGATAAACACAGTTTTCAACTTGCCATTAACTACATATTCAGGACATGTAAATAGGCAAAATGATTTGAAGAATCTGTGCTGCTTTCCACACTATCAAAAAGGTACAGTAAAAACTACCATGGTAGGTGGATCACCTGCACATCACTGGCACGGAGAACAGCTGTGAGCGTAGGTTCACTGAGTAGAAGGTACAAAGGTGCAGAGGCTGAAGGAAGATGAGTCCACAGAACAACAAAATCCTCCAACAGAGACCTTACATTAACATCTGCTCTTCTGTTGCTCTCAAATGAGGACACCATGGGTAGCTCTCCCAACACTGTATAAACAGACAAAAACACATGTGAAGTATTACACAGAGAAGATTCATTTCATTTAGTAGTAAGTGAGCTCTTTTCCATACATAATCACCTAGCTTTGAGGCCAACAGGACGGTACAACGCAACAACATCTGCTCAGCTAAGGAAGACAAGAACTGGAAAAAGAATAAATGAATAAATGAGGTTAAAACACGTTTGTGATTAGAGACAAGTAAAGAGTGCAGAGTGGTGACACGTGTAGTATACCTTTCTGCATCTCAATGTCAGCCCCACTTTATGTAGTAGAGAGCCAATCTGTTGAACTGTGAAAACTTCTTCTTCAGTCCTGGGCCCTACTGCAATGCTCAGCACCTCCTGAAATAGTGCAAGATGGGGGAATAAGCCAGAGATAATTAGCAAAATAGTAAGGCACATTTTTTAAAAATTTTTTTATTATAATACATCTACTTTTCTCCTTTGCTTCCCCCCACATAAAAACTTATAGCAATAATATATGCTACACATAATATAAATATAATATATAATGTATGCTATACAAAAATGGCAGTTTAGCAACTCTTGCGGTTTAGCCTTTTCCTCATTACAAAAAAAAAAACAAACAAAAAACATAAATCTTTCAGCCCACATGTGTTTAAAAAAAAAAAAAAAAGGAATAAATAAAAAATTACACGAAAAAGCCACCAATATCTTACATTTATTACTTGTCTGTACCTTTATCTCAATAACAACATCTGATGACAGCGGAGCTTTGTGGGTACAGTCTGGAGGGCACGAGGCCACAGCATCCTTCCCTGAGGAGCTCCCAAGCATCTGCAGGCTCTTGCCTGTTCCCTCTGTATCTGCAGACTCTGTCCTAGCTGGGCATGGCACACTTTTCATGACCCGTTCAAAACTGCTTTTCCACTCCCTCTTTATCAGAGCTAAATAAAAACACATGAATAAAGCATTTATTAATTAATCTATGCAAGGGCAGTATTCTATGTTGATCAGTAATACACCATTTTAGGCCATTGTTCTGGTCATTGTGACTGCTTCCGTACTTGTTATATTGGAAGAGAGCCAGCTACAAGCTTTCTCCGTGGCTAGTCTGGTGGTGATGCTTTCAGCCGTGGTCATAACCTATAACAGACATTAGTTTTGAGTTTAAGGGTCAAGGGTGAATAAATATAATAATGACGACACCATGCAAGGTCACTTACCGTTTGAGATGTCTCCTCAGGCAGAAGAACCCTGACAGCTCTAGGGGCATTTGCACTGCAAAACCTAGAACACATGTTGCTCATTAATAATCTAGACATATAACACAATTACATTGACATATGACTGGAAGAGGACTACAGAGGTAAGATTTGAACCTGGTAGCTCTCTCTAGGGTCTGCATCCCTGCATCACAGAGCTGAGCACAGATAGAGTCATTCAGTTTGGCTGCACTAATGCCTTCTGAGCCCAAACCATCTCTGAGAGTCTTCTCTCCACCCCGCACCAGCTCTGACACCAGCGTGGCCCTGATTTACACATACATGTAGTGATATCCATATTTAGAGGTAAAACAAAGCACAGTGATGGAAGGCAATCAGTTCAAACATATAATAATTAACAATATGAAAAAAGGAATTGTGAAGACTGACTTGATGTGTTTGACACAGTTGGATCCGACTCTTTCTGCCACAAATTCTACAGTACGCTTCAGTGAGGGAGGCTGGTTGTGAAAAAAAGCCTGCTCCAGGTCCAGCTACATTAAAAAGAAGGGTGCATTTAGGAAAGCATGTCAGCAATACATACAGATCTCCTCCAGACTCTCCAGACTCCAGAGGTTTGTGTTTACATGTTAGACCATGTTCTGCAATTACATGGCATGCTATACGTGAAAACACCAGACTAATATTGTATCCTCGCTGGGTATCTGTAGTAGTGTGATTATCACGCAGTACTGTCATCCAGGAATAAACATTTGTCACTGCTAGGGCTCAATATATTATTGGCCAGAACAATAATCAGAGCGGACATTAGGCATTTTTTCAATTATCAGAATCAGCACTTTTTCGCTAATGAGAACATTTGCTGTCATTATGTACATGCACATTTGATGCAACCATGATCAAAAGCACACTTCTGTAGTCTAGCCCAATGTCCCACCAATATCTAGGCATTCACTTGCAACCATGCACTAAAAAGGTAGGCTATGCCCCTAATATGTGCCCTTTCATACTACATAATTCTTTACATAAAACTGTGTAAATGTACGATAATTGTATTTTTTAATTTAAGGTTTTGACCTTTTTATAGATATTATTGACTATTAAATGTCATTATGAGCAATGTAAACTCTGTTTAAAGATTACTTTAGAGCATTAATATTACTATTTTTGCAGCCTATGCTGTGTAAAGCTCAAAGCTCTCCTGTGTTCCAATGTTCTTATACCTATTGAGGTATAAGGTTAAGATGTACAGGACACCTCAATAATAAAAGTCAGAAGCCTGAATATTACATGGAGTTTCTGCTGAGAGCGGGTGGTGGGGGGTCCTCTGGGCTCTGCAGATGTGGGTGTGATCTTGCGAATCAAGCCTCCAGTCTTGGATGCATTTCCTGACACAAATGCAGCCAGCAGCTTGCGAAACTCCCCTTTTGAAAAAAGCAATTTGAAAAATGCTCCATAAAGACCCACATTTATACAAGCATGCAATCAAAAACAATAACAGTACAGAATATACCAGCTATTCAAACAGATGCTTTTATGCAATATATAATTTGTAGGTACTGAACTTACCTAAATACGGGCAACAGGTATAGAGTAGCTGTTGATCCACCAAGGGCAGGCAGTCCTGAATAGCAAACATACATTAAAATAAACAGACCTTTAGGCCCCTTTTTCATTTTTTTTTCGTATCTATTACTGTACTGCTTTTCTATTTTTTTACTGGGCAGACACACGGGCCTAAAACAATGTGCAAATGAAAAGACAAATAGATTCCTCTTTAAACAGACTTAATAATAACTTCTCATATTCATAAGAGTGAGCTCATTAGACTACTGTATTTCTCTTGAAACATAAACAAATCTTAAAAATGTAGAAAAAATAAACTAATTAAATACTTCAGATCTGTAGTTTGGTTTTTGAGTCGAGGCAGAAATTGCCACTTTCTAAACAGCAGTTCAGCCTCAATTGGACAGTATATTAGGCTGCCTATTGTTTCTGCCTTATTTACAACAATCTTAATTTTTATATTACCATCAACGGCCGCCTCTGTTGCTTTGTGGAGTTTAAAAGTTGGAAATACTGTCATACCTCAGCCATCTTCTGAGATATAGTTAGCCTGGCTTACATATCACTCACCACTCATAGCAACAGTAGAATATTAAATATATTCATGACCACATTTATATTTCCATGAATTTATTCCAAACTCAATTGAATCAAGTGTATGTGTGTTTTATCCTGTTATTAATTTACACTGACAGACAAATTAAAAACACTTGAAGAGTCTCAGTAGACTGAGCAGTCTACAACAGATGATTCAACTTATCAATTTGCAGGGGGCAGCCCTACAAATTTTCCTATTGATGTTTCACAAAAACACAACATGGGGAAGTTTTTATAGTTTACTTTGTTGCTGCAATAAACCTCAATATCATTTCAGACATATGATCGTGCTACTGGATTACTAGCATTGATTTACCAGTCCTTGGCTGCTACTGTGATGCTCCAATTCCTCCAGTTCATCTTTTACATCCATGCTAAAAAAGAGGTCCTCAGGGAAGACTGGGATCTAAGATGAGCACAAAAGACAGACGATGCGAGAGAGTGCAAGAGAAAGAGACAATGTGAGGGAATTAGATGGAGAGACAGAAAGAGTGTGAGGGAGTGATTTAGTCATTTAGACTTCAATAGAAACCCGTTCAAGTGTGTTCCAAGCCATATCAGGGCAATGTGCCTCACCTGGAAAAGCCAACCCAGTACTGCTACCAGGAGCAGCTGATTCAAGTAAAACTGCCCCTTATTTAACCTCAGGTGCCTAGAAATACAGACACATATGGTTACAATACTTAGACATAAGCTTACCAGGAAAAAGAAAGGCCTTAATCACAGTACCAGTCCTGTCAGGTAAAAATTATACCAAACCCTTGAGATTGTGTCCATTCCAACCCACTCTACCACAAACAGGTTGCACATTTCAGCCAGAATTAACTTTTTTGATATGTCACCCATTGTTCCAAGTTTTGAGTAAGAGTATGAGTTCCATCATCTCTACCGAACGAGTGCTTTCACAATTATAGTCCTAGTACATCACCAAAATAGGGCCAGCAACAATAGGGCCAGTGATGATAATATATGTTAATAATAAATAAATGACAGCTAGCATAGTTCGCATCAAGTCATCTCATAGCACCACAAAAAGTACCACTTTTCCCATGGCCACCGAGGTTAAAAAAGCAGAGACATCAGTAAAATCATATCTGAGAAAATCATACACAATAAGAAAAATGCTTGGAGTAAAATTTGAGAGATTGGTATGGAGACCAAATTGATAAGGCATACATAAGAATAGTGCCAAAAGTACCACACATCTCTGATGAGGGCGAGGCTAAAACTCACGAATCTCTAAACTGTATGTGGTGGTGAATTCCACCACATGGTGAGGCACCATTTGGCACACAAGCAACCAGACTACACCCTAACTATTGGCACATTGTTGCCACCTACAGCATAATTTTTAGCTGCAGTAACTTACTTTAAACTTTCTTTATTTATGATTTAAGATTTCTAAATATTATTTTTAAGGTGATTTGAGTATATCAAATCTAAAATAATTTCAGATATTACTAAATAACAACAAGTATTAAAAGACTGCAATCCCTGACAGGAATGGTGCTGTCAATAAGCCAACTGAACGCTTAACCAATTAATAGACAGAAAAAAATAATGCATACAACTTTTTTGAATGGGGAGCTCATCATTGATTATTCATGTTTTTGTGTGTAAAACACCTGTAAAGCTGCAGTAGCAGACCCAGCGCAGTCCTGTAGCATGGCAGAAATGGGCCAGTGTAGTCAAGCATGGAGAGGAACTCCACCAGCCAAGGAACCGTCAACACAGTACGCTTCCTGTGCATGCAACTCCTTAACACTCCACAGACATCCAGTACTGGAGCACTCTAAAATATACAAAGAAGATAAATGCACTCCTCCACATGTGAACATTTCACCAATAACCCTCATAAGACTTCTAAAGTAATTACATTTGTCTGTCATGCCCTGTGGATGCATACCTTGCTGCGGAGAGTGATGGCAGCCACCTGGATCTCTCTGGATGGAGCCTCAGAGGTCTGGTAGGGCAGGAAGGAAATAAAGCCCAGGAACTTAGCCAGCAGTCGAGCCACAAGTAGTACAGAAGAGAACCGCTGCTTCTCATCCTGCAGAAAGAGTAAGAGGGGGGCGGCTCAGATTTGAAATATTGTTAGTTTGGGTAAAGGATAGCTCAGAATTTTAATCACTGTTTAGCCAACTACCACCACAAAATAAATAAAAGCATCAGAACACAACACCCCAGTTACACTACTATTCTGACAGCCTTGATCACATGGTTCCAACCTGCTGCTCCATGTCCCTATCTGCCTCCTCCTCTCTTGCAGAAGAAGTGGCCTCAGGACCCAGGATAGACACTTCATTCAGTTGCAGCAGCTGCTGACACAAGCCATCCTTCAAGTGCTGGTTCAACTGGCAGCTAGAGAGGAGATGAAAAAATGTTGAGGTGCAAAATATAATATTTGCAATTAAACTATAACAAAAGATTAATGTTAAATACTTGTTAATTTATTGTAAAATAGGGCTGGTAATATTCACACAAAAGAAAAAAAGTTTAATAGTTGGCTATAGCCTTATAGACAGTGTCACAAACACCGAACTGTCCTTAAAAAAGAAAAAAAAAAGAAGGTAGATGTAGTATTATTAAAATACTGTTTACTTCTAAAGAGGTTGGAAATAGTTATGCAAAACAATTTTTAACAGACAAACACAATAAGTGGACTGCAGAGAGTGAAAAAAGGGGGAAAAAAAAATGTAGGCTATGGGTTACATTAACACCTACAATATCCTGAATTCTGCACACCTCATTTTAAGAATTTAATCACTTCACCACACTGCAAATCAAAATAATCTAAACCAAATGTATTAAATCTCACCAGCTGGCTGTCTTCAGAAAGTCTTTAAAGAACTCCTGGTGCCCAGGAAAAGATGGTGGAGGACAAGGTCCAGTTAGAGCCTGTGGCTGAATCAGACGCTCCTGCAAGCGTTTGAGACGCCCCAGACTGTCTGCTCCCACCATTCCTAGCAGGTCCGCATCTGGAGCATCACCAGGAGATCCCAGAACCCTAGGACCCTTACACATCTAGCGCAAGAAAGAGACCAAACATATAGTATGACATTGACAAAGTGTGTTGATATTTTATCTGCCCATGCAGCATACTGTTTACATAAGTTTAAATTAACCAATGAATAAGAATCACAGACTTTGTTTGTATGTGAGAGTACTCAGATCTAAAAAGACAACAGAAAACCATTGTAGTAAATGGCAGCAAAATTCTTTGCCTGGTGAAAAACAACCCCTTTACAACCTCTTTGATCTGAACAAGAACACTCCTACAAATGTAATGTGTATCCTGATCAAAGTCAATAATCAAAACAAGACTTTGACAGAGTAAATGTAGAGGGTTTATCACAGGACATATATATTTGGTGTTAGGAAGACTAGATTGCAGTTGGTCAAAAACATCTAAAAAGGCTTGCACAGTTCTGAAACTTACAGACAGATTAGCTTAACTTGTACTAAATGGAACGAGAACAGTGGTATAGAAATAATAGAAAGAGAACAATATAAAGAAAGGGAAGGAGCTGCTTTTGGTACAGAGTATATCACCTTATTAGTCGAGCATGGTGGAGGTAGTGTTATAGTGGACATGTATGGTTATCAATGGAACTGTATCCCTTGTACTAATTGATGATGTGAGTACTGACAAAACAGAATCAATTCTGAAGTGTAAAGCATTACAAAAGAATCAGCTTGGCCAAGTGAAAAACCTGGACTTAAACCAGTCAAGCATGTATTTCACTTGCTAAAGGTAACTCTGAGGGTAAAATGCACCCAGAACAAACAGACTGTAGACACATACATACATGCATGCATGCATGCATACCCCACTATTATAGCCTGCAAAGAAATAGCAAGTGAGCAAATGAAACTAGCTGTGGCTTACCTGGACCAGTTGTTTCTGGAAAAGCCTGGCAAAATGACAGTGATTTCCTGCTGCGGTCAACTGACTGACCATTGCCCTGTGATAAATAAATCCAAAGAATTTACTATATTTACTATTTAAAAATCAGAAAAGCATAATCAAGTAATATTTATAGCCTGCCTAATAATTCATGCATGAGTGCTAATACTCTTTAACTCTTAACACATACACACACATATATACAGTGGGGAAAATAAGTATTTAGTCAGTCACCAATTGTGCAAGTTGTCCCACTTAAAAAGATGAGAGAGGCCTGTAATTGACATCATAGGTAGACCTCAACTATGAGAGACAAAATGTGGAAAAAAATTGAGAAAGTGCTTTTGTCTGATTTTTAAAGAATTTATTTGCAAATAATGGTGGAAAATAAGTATTTGGTCAATAACAAACAAGCAAGATTTCTGGCTGTCACAGACCTGTAACTTCTTTTTTAAGAGGCTCTTCTTTCCCCCACTCATTACCTGTATTAATGGCACCTGTTTGAAGTCGTTAACAGTATAAAAGACACCTGCCTACAACCTCAAACACTCACACTCCAAACTCCACTATGGTGAAGACGAAAGAGCTGTCGGAGGACACCAGAAACCGAATTGTAGACCTGCACCAGGCTGGGAAGACTGAATCTGCAATAGGCAAGCAGCTTGATGTGAAGAAATCTACTGTGGGAGCAATAATCAGAAAATGGAAGACCTACAAGACCACTACTAATCTCCCTCGATCTGGGGCTCCACGCAAGATCTCAGCCCGTGGGGTCAAAATGATCACAAGAACGGTAAGGAAAAATCCCAGAACCACAAGGGGGGATCTAGTGAATGACCTGCAGGAAGCTGGGACCAACGTTACAAAGGCTACCATCAGCAACACACTACGACGCCAGGGACTCAGATCTTGCAGTGCCAGACGTGTCCCCCTGCTTAAGCCAGTCCATATCCAGGCACGTCTGAAGTTTGCTAGAGAGCATTTGGATGTTCCAGAAGAGTATTGGGAGAATGTCATATGGTCAGATGAAACCAAAGTAGAACTATTTGGTAAAAACACAACTCGTCGTGTTTGGAGGAAAGTGAATGCGGAGTTGCATCCAAAGAACACCATACCAACTGTGAAGCATGGGGGTGGCAACATCATGCTTTGGGGCTGTTTCTCTGCAAAGGGACCAGGACGACTGGTCCGTGTACATGAAAGAATGAATGGGGCCATGTATTGTGAGATTTTGGGTGCAAACCTCCTTCCATCAGCAGCAAGGGCAATGAAGATGAAACGTGGCTGGGTCTTTCAGCATGACAATGATCCAAGCACACTGCCAGGGCAACAAAGGAGTGGCTTCGTAAGAAACATTTCAAAGTCCTGGAGTGGCCTAGCCAGTCTCCCGATCTCAACCCCATCGAAAACCTTTGGAGGGAGTTGAAAGTCCGTGTTGCCCGCCGACAGCCCCAAAACATCACTGCTCTAGAGGAGATCTGCATGGAGGAATGGGCCAACATACCAGCAACAGTGTGTGCCAACCTTGTGAAGACTTACAGAAAACGTTTGACCTCTGTCATTGCCAACAAAGGATATACAACAAAGTATTGAGATGAACTTTTGTTATTGACCAAATACTTATTTTCCACCATTATTTGCAAATAAATTCTTTAAAAATCAGACAAAATGACTTTCTCAATTTTTTTCCACATTTTGTCTCTCATAGTTGAGGTCTACCTATGATGTCAATTACAGGCCTCTCTCATCTTTTTAAGTGGGACAACTTGCACAATTGGTGACTGACTAAATACTTATTTTCCCCACTGTATATATATATATATATATATATATACACAATTCTCACCTAACTCTGTTGCCAAGGGCTGCTTCAAACTCCCAGCCAGGCTCCTTATGATAGTCCTCCCACTCTCTCAGCAATTCATAAAATATATCTCTGTAGTAGCACACATACACAAATGACACATGTAATTAGTATGAAGCAGCTTGAGATTGAAAATGCTTGTTGTTTGTTGGCCATCTGCACCAAGTGCAGATTTTAAGATATACTCTACCTTTGCTTTTTAAAGGTATGAAAGGCTTTGTCACTGCTGAAGTTAGTGCGGTTGTCAGTTGCTGGCTGGAACGGTACTGAATGAATGAAGGTGGTGGGATCAGGAAGCATCTAGAAGTCAATATAGACAAAATGCTTTTTATTAAGTAAAGCTGCATGTGAAGTCATAATAAATAAACAAAAAATAAAATAAAAATAATAGTAATAAAATCTAGATTCTTGTCTTCTTCTTCTTCTTATGAATCTAGCATTCCTATAAATAAAGCATTCCTTTTAAAGTTATTTCATACATCTGTTGTCTATGAACTCTGTCTATGAACACTTCAAGCGTGGAACACATGGGTCTACAGATGAAAAAGGAGAAAAATGACTTAATATGCTAGGAGTGAATTTCAAAACACTCCCCTAATAATGCCCACTTGTTGTGAAGAGCATGAAACTAATTAGCCAGGTAATTTAAGTAATCACTTAATTTAAACATTTGTTCAAATGTTTCAGCCAGATCCATTGCTAACAACTGTGCAAAATCAAGCACAGAGCCATTGCAATCAAAGACAGTAGGATGGGTCATACTGAAAAGCTAAGTGACTAAGCAGTGGCACTGTTATTGGTTGCTGTTATGTTAGATCTCACCCAGTCAACTGTAAGTGTTTTTATTGCGAGTATAAAGAATCTACAAGCAACAAAAGCTCAGCTACAGTAAAAGTTTGGCAAAGACCCATTCCAGTTTCAAGTTTTATGCAGGCACAAATTCCCACAGATGCACCAGAAGTGGAGTGGAGGTGAAGGCTGTAAGAGCTGCATACGGATTGAACCATACATGGTTCAATGGGCCAATGGTTTGAAAGACCTAACATGCTTCAATAGCTCTCAGCTGTCCAAATACCTTTGTTCATATAGTATATTTTATATAGATATTATACAGTACACACACACACACACACACACACACACACACACACACACACACACAAAATTGTGAAATTTTAATGTAAAGCCCAAAAACCATTCATCTTTAATCAAGAACTATGAAGCCCTAATATTGAATTTAAAAGTAATTACTGAAATATGTATAATTGCAACTGTTTTCATACTTTGGCTGCGCATGTGTCTTGAGTTTGTACCAGGCGATCCCGCAGGGCTGGAGAAAACACTCCCACTCTTTCATTCTCCGCCAGGAGGCGCAGTGTGCAGCGATCCATGTGTGAGAGCAGCCTGACAGACAGAATGCAAGTACAGGGTTAGTCAGGACACAAAACAAAGACAAGGCAGACATTCGGTGTGAAGACAGGATAAACATACTCACCCAAACTGATTCTCCAGAACCTGCACTGCAAAATACACACAGTTGTGTACATTACCGAGGTAAGGCCTTTCAAGGGCGTCTGAAACATGACATGGGCCAGAGGAAGCAATAAGTTAGAACAAGTGGTGACAAAAAATGGCTGACTGATGAGAACATGATAGTGGTACAATAACCTGTTTTGTCCACATGTACACCGGGATCCTGTTCCACACTGCGTGTGGTGAGCAACTGCATTACAAAGAATAGCTCCAGGAACACACAAGGCACAAAGTTTTCTAAAATGACAAAAATTCCATAAATAAAAGGTCACATTTCATATAAAAAAAATACATTTAAAAGTCATAAATTAATATTTCAGTGCAAAAATAAACAATGCATTGATTTGTTTTCCATAATGTCGTTGGTTAACCAAGACATGTTTTATTTCTTAAGCTCGTTCCTTTCTTTTTTGACCTAGTGCTATAAGGCTAAGGTTATTAATAAACAATTTAAGTTTACAATACATCAACAATTAGCCATGTGCAAACTGTATGCCTAAAGGTCGCACCATACACAATTTTAACCACCTTAAACATATAGGTAAATATTTTTTTGAACAAGCTGCCAGTGGGACAATCACAGTATTGAAATGTGTATATAATATTTTACATTGTGTTTATCCAAAGGACCTATCCAGTAGAGGAAGGTTAGGGCCAAAACATTCCTGGCCAGAGTAGAAATATATCATTATTCATCATTGTGCATCATTGTATATCATTAGAAAACACCAGAGACAGACTACAGAAGTCAGTGCTGTAAAGATTTATTCAGTCTGCTATTATTGTAATCACCATGTGACGTTTATTAGCAACATTAGCTGCATTTAACAGCCGTGTTTGTATTATTTTCTGAGGACGTGCGTAACCAACGTCATCAACATAAAGGAGGTGAGAGGAGGCTAGGCTTGTGCCCAGTGACATTATCAGAGTTAATGCAGAAAGGGTTAAAAACTAGTTTATTTCTGAATTTAAATATTTTATTGATTTATGTATCGTTTCTATGCAAACAGGCATAGATTTTAAAAACCATCAACTCCTCTAAAACTTAACCGAGTTGTTTAAGAACCTCAAACAGACTTTTGCTGTTCGGCACTGTATGGCATACAATTATGTGTAAAAGATACAAAATACACCATTTAGCCAAAACACTTATTTCAGACATCTTAAAATCTGAAACTATACTTATCTTACATTTAAAATAAATTTACATTTAAAAAAATTCCCCAAACTATTGGTTTAAAGTGTGCCATTTCCTTACTACATTTTTCTACAACACCCCCTAGTGGTATCTCACCTGAAATGCAAACACAGTACAGCTCTGCTAAAATATTTAGCTCCTGTGCATTTGTCACTTTGGTAGGGTCAGGGCAGGGCACCTGGGGATCAGGAGTCCCTTTAGTGCCTGGTCTCACTTGTCTGGTGGGGGTGCAGACACCTGGGGTAGGCTTCAGGGGGGAGCAGCTTTGCTGTGCAAGTTTAGATCTGAAAAATGGAAGCAACAAAGTATCTATGATACAAGAACAGAGCAGAAGTACATTTGGAAACGACTTCAAAATAAAGAAACTGAGGAATATAGAGCTGAGAACTGTGTTGAGAAAATGTGTTCCCAAGTCTGAATACCTTTCTTTCTTTAGTAGCTCCCTCTCCTCTTGCAAACAGAGGGGACTCGCAACACTTGGTGCTGTACTCATGGACTCTGGGATTGAAGGAGGACTACATGGCTGGCTGAGGGGTGTGGAGGTAAAGCAGCTCTTAGGTTTTGAGTTTGGCCGCTCTGCACTGACAGGAGTTGGGTTGATCCGCCGGGATGGTTTAGTTGCTCTTAAAATAATAAAGGCAAAAAAGATTAAAATAATAAAGGCACATTTTTAATGTCATGTCAGTGATATAACTTTTTAGCAAGATACAAGGGATGAATAAGACTAATATCACATTTGAATTTAAAACTTCCATTTAGAGGGTAAATTAATTAAAATAGAACAATCTTTGGAAATTTGTAATAACTGTCACAATACATACAACAATTCATTAAATTCTCAGTAAACATTTCAATGCTTTAGTTTATCAAATAAAATACAAAAGAAAAGTGAAAACAAACAAGGTTTTAAATCACTCACATAGGTGAGACATGGGATGTTCCCACTGGAGGAAAGTCCTCCAGATTGTTAAAGTTGAGCTCTACTTGTGTAGGAGGTGACACTGACTCACTAATCTTCACTCCACTTTTGCCCTTCCTCCCTGCTCCATCCCACCAGCCACCATCTTCCGACTGGCCACTACGTGCCCCCATCTGTCGGCTTGAGGCAGATGCTCCAAATGGCCCACTCCTCCTGCGCCCTCGATGCTGTTGCAAGGTAGGGCTGGGCTGGGTCTCTTGGGGTGAAGCCATAAAGTCAGCAAGACAAGGACGCTGGGCAGATCTACGCTCAGAGGGAGTGTGTCTCGCAGCAGGACTCCATCCTGAGCTGAAAGAGGGGCTGCTGAAAGTACTGATGCCAGCAAGGCCCTGAGAGCCAAAGGGCAGAGTGTCCACCTGATTTGGGTTATCCAGCTGAGATGTGTTGTTAACAGGTGAAAAGAGCTGGACTCGACTAGTGCTGCGTGATCCTTGTCCTGTCGATGACCTGCTTCCCCTGCGTTCACTAGAGGAGCCCTGGGCCCTGAGAGGCCTGGTAGCACTGGGTGTTTTGGCAGGGGTAGCAGGCCCATGGGTCAAAGTGTTACTGCTCTGGTCCCTCAAAAAATTCAGAAGGAAAGGCACAAACTCCTGCTTCCTAACTTTATGCAGCTGACAATGATCATCATCTTCACATCCCTGACATAACACAAAAATGAGCCGTGAGCTTGTATAAGAATATTATATCCCATATCATTCAAGACAGAATATACATTTGGAAAAGACTTAACTGCAAGACATCAACACTATACCACTATACCTTGTAAACAACATGAAACTGACATAGCCTGTTAAACGTTTATTTAATATACATTTATTGAAATGTATTCTAAATGTCTCTCAAAAGTAGGTAAGTAACCTTACATAAAAGCAGCACCCCTAAAAAGACATGTCTTTGGAAATAATAACTTAGTAACCTACATTTATTTCAGGTTGCAAAAGTACTCGTCGCCTCATTAGCCATAGCTTGGCTAGCTTAGCACATTTGTTGCTTTCAACTAGCCTAAGTTGCGAACCTGTTCCATTCTTCTTCCTATCTATGTTATGACAACACAATATTACTTTCTCAAAAGAAAGGTATTAGGTGTCGCTATTAAATACACGATGAATTCCTTACTTTTTGTCCTCTCAGCCAGTTTAACGCCCTGTTCAACTCCACTTCACTCTGCAGCAGCGATTCCAAAAGAGCCGCCATTCTGTACGCACCGAGATGCTAGAAACAAGAGGACGCACGTCAATAACAAACGCAATTCTTCAAAATAAAAGTCCAGTTTCTGCTCCGTTCTGGAATAAATGTTACGAAAGAACATAATACACTAATATTCTTAAACAAAAGACACCTGATAGATCAATAAATAAATGCTATTCCTCGACTGAAAAACCAGTACGTATCTAATAGCATATATCTATTATGTGTGACTGTAGCCAATTCAAGTAGAGTGTACTTACAAAAGTGCTACAACAATTTTTACACCTAATGTAATATAGTGAATACATACGTTAAGGAGTGTCAGAAAAATAATATATAACTTTTCTTGAACGTGAAGCTATTTATGATTCCTCATACGATACTTATTTAAAAACTCAGCTCATTTTACGTTCGTAAGGACAATATTTAAACGAAAAACCACTACGTGTAATAACTACATAATAAACACACAGCAAGCCACGAAACAGATGGGCTGTTTCGTGTTCTGCTTTGTTCTAACACGTTTTAAGCCTGGACTCGTGCTTTAAACGTCGATCGGTACTGAAGGGCAAACTGTTTAATTTTGCCAGCTGAAGTAGTTCGACCAGTTTTGCCGCGCTCTGGTACCAACTTCCTTCGCTCTTATTCTAACCTTCATTACTGCGGATTTGTTTTGACTCCTGCTCAGGAGAGCACTCTAGGAAGACATTGTAAAGGCGGCGCATGGTCCATCAGAGCTCTGGACTTGGAATTTTGCTCACCAACTTCCCTAGGCGTTTGTGTGAGCGTCGGTGCGTGTAGGGACATTATTATTTCCACGGACAGCGCTTTGCTATTAGTAGCAACAGTCCAGTGGTAACGTTATAGGTGCAGCGTCCCAACCTGTCCTTTACCTTCGAGTATGCAGCTGTTGTACGCGTCTTTCTGCCCCGATTCCCCTGCTTGTCTTATGGTAACTGCGCTTATGGATTAGTGCGAGTCGCTCAATTAATTACTTCAAGCTGTGGACCTCTAATTTAGCCGCTGCGCTTGCTGCTAGCAAGGAAACCGCGGCTGGCGCTCCGAAAATGCCGTCTTCGATGGAAGGCTTATCCGGAGAAGGTGACCTGGTTACTGTGAAACATGAACTTACAAACGGTAAGTCGAGGTTAATAGGACGTATGTGATTCTGACATGCAGGTCCTTCAGCTTGACAGTCAGTTTACTCGCTAGCCAAGGTAGCTAGCGTTGGTGCGAGCTAGCTGTAACTGTCATAAGCGGCACTGGCAGCACACATGCACGGGGTAGCAGATAACGTCGTTATACACTAAAACATCAGTTCGGGTTGTCAGCAGATTTGACATTAATGTCTGCCGATATTTATGCTTTTCTGTGATCAATTATAACTGGAATTGCTGTAATATTCGCAATATTCTGGCCTAGCTAGGCAGAGGCAGTAGACAGCTCCTTCTCTGCCTCTGGCTGTCAGTCAGAGACACTTGAGAACCTGCCGCTGCTGCGGTGTTGGTTAGCTCACCTTGGGTTGCTGGTAAATGTGAAGCTGGCTAAATATGAGTTGGTGTGTTTTTTTGCATGCACTGTTAGCGTATTCGCTAAGGTATGTGGTTTGCTGGTAGTTTGGGGTAGCATAACTCCTGTCAGATCAGGGTGGGTTGGGCGAACTTTTCCCCAGCAGTACCAGTAGCTAACTGAAGGCAGCTAACTGGCCTCACGGGGCCTCGCCTTTTTTCAGTCAGCCGTTCAGGCGCCTGTCAGACCATTATAATGAACTGGAGACTGAGCTGGATGAGAGGCGTGTTAATGTTATCAGCTGTTCTCTCCACTTATTACAACCCACCAGTTTGACAGATTGCTGGTTATCTGACCACCGCAGTAACGTAAAGGCTGAATGTGGCTGAATTCTGTGAAGTATGGTCGTTTTAGCGGAGGATTTTAGCCGCAGCTCTTGTATTATTATCAGATAAGACCAGTCTGTTGTGAAGTGTTGATTTGTTGATACTGTGATACGCTTGGCTTTACCAGAACTAGGGTGCGTTTAGGTGCAGTGTGGAGAACTCCACTGCTTTTCCAAGTTTTCTGCATGGTTCAGTTACTGAGCCCACTTGGTTTTCTTTCCAGTGGTGGTGATATTCCTGAGGTTGTGATGTTTACATCAGATGTATGTCATGTTAAGCCATTTTATTTACAATCCAGACATTCCCTGCATCTGTCTGCTTAGTTTTATAGGGGATATAAAATGGAAAACTGTACATCGCCATAGTTGGGTAAATGAAACTGACGTATCGTGACCCTCAATGTGTCCCTGCCTTCAAATACAAATCTCGTCTTCGTAAGAGTCCGACTCCGAATCCTAGACTGTTGCTTAACAGACTTGACTCATTAATATTTACACTTTCAAACTATCTGGACAAATCTACAGTTCTGAGCTGTGAAAGGGATGCAGAAGGGTTGAAATGGACTGTGAGTGGGCTTGATGTTCAACTTTAAATGAGGCTGAAATTTGCTTTCCTGTTTCCCAGATTCTTAATCAAATATTTCGGTCCACCTTAAATGCTACAGCCTGTAGAGTGCCAGAATGTACCTGGCGCACCATTTAGCCTAAGGTGGGTAAGATCCTAGACAACTCTAATTCAAAGTTGGTAGTTCGCTCTGCACATTTTACTCCAGGCAGTTTTCTCAAACCTTAGACAATACTGAGCAGCTTTGCTTAGTGTTTAACACTAAAGACACTAAAAACAGAGCAAGAGTTCCTTCTTACTAGTGTCACAACCCCAAAAGCAACCAATAAATAGCAGCCATGTTGTGTGATGTTATCCACTTTTTGACAGTTGAAATCAGATCATCTTAAACTGAAAGTTTCATCATGAGTAACTGAGTAACTACTTTGTGTTGGTGTCAAGATCATAAGCAAGTATCTTGTGTAGGTATAAAACGGTACCTGGGCATTTTTCACCCTGACCAAAGTCACATAACCTCTACATAGGATACTTTAAAATGGTACAGATTTCCATTCTCTGGCAGTTTTGATTGTAATGTTGGTAATGGAATGTCTGAAAAAACAATATTTACAACATTGTATTCTTTTAATTGACTATTTTGTCAAACAGTGTCCACCTCGCCACCACAAAATTATTTAGAATATATATTGTAAGCCAAAATGTTATCTGTAAACTATCATGAAACATGGTTCATTTATAACTATCCCATGTAATAGTCTTCTGTGAGGGAGCTTATACAAGAAATGAACTAATTGACTGGTTCATATTATTACCACTGTGGACAGTCCTGGCTTCCAAAGTTTCCCTTGGACAGATCATTGCACAGGCCCGAACGATGTTGTTTATTCTCTATCCTCTATCAAGAAATGGTTTCTCTTTATCCTCTGTGTAATGATACTGAGAGATTGGAGGAACTCTATAAACTCCATGATATAGAAAGAAAATAAAACCACTGTCTCCCAAAGTAGCAGACCGCTTCAAGAGTCTATAGCAGTGTTTCCCAACGTTGGTGTCAGAGGCCTCCTGTCCTGCAGATTGTGGTGCTTTCCCTGTTTTAATGCACCAGTTTGAACTCAGGAAGAGCTTGTTAATGATCAGGTGTGCTGGGAGCAGGGACAACACTGAGTGTGCATAGGAGAGGGCCTTCAGGACCAGGCCTGAGAACGAGGCTATGGTTTTGTATTCAGGCATCTTGCTAATCAGCCTTTCAGGTGTTTTATTGTGTTTACTGGTAGTATTATTAGGCTAGCCAATTGATCTATACCCTTACATCTATGAATATGTTCTCTTTATGCACCAAAGGATTCTCCCCTTAAGCCTGAATGCCAAGATTTTTGGATGGTGTCAGCAGTAGGGCTTGTACCATGGATACCTTCCATATGACACTGTCCTCCTTAAGCATGAACAGTTTCACATTTAGACCACTTAGCTAGTATTCATAACCTTTCTTTTCAGAGCTCAGTAGACCAATGCAGTGAATTCATCTTTCCAAGTAAACAAATGCTTGTATTGAGAATTAGGAGCAGTGAAAGTGTGTGAAGAGAGAGTAAAAAGAAATAAAAAGAAAAGTGCTTGTCTGCGGAACAAGCCAAAAAAACAAAAAAAGAGGAATACCAGAAATAGCAGAAAAAATGAAAGTGGCAAATCTGCCTGGGAAAAAAAAGAAAGAAACTACAGGCAGATCTGAACAGTTAGAGGTGAAATGAGAATGGAATAAACTCTTTCTTTAGGGATGGACTCTTATCCCCAAATGTCCAGTCTTTTTGGAATCATTGGAGTGGAGAACTAGTTGTATTGATTTCTCTAAACATGGAAGCGAGAGCATTTCTACGTTGTAGTTCCTTTAAGAATCCCCTCGCGACATTCCCCTATCCTCCTCTACAGCCTGACCTTGAATAGGTGCTGCTCATTTGTTAGATCATCTCAATGGATATTATACACAAAAAGGAGAGAATGTGACTAAATAAATGCTCCAGCTGGTTATTAATATTTATTTAATGTTAATTAATATTAAAATACAATCATTTGGGCAATAAACATCAAAAGGTGTTACATTAATTTTGTAAATTATTTATGAAATTACACAGTTGACTATGAGACGATACAATATAACCTTTATTGTCAGATTTCTCTGAAATTTGTCTTGATTTACAGCAGCTCTATTACATAAACACCTACAGGGGGGTCCAAATGTCTAAGACCACTATTGAAAGTGCTTTTGTTTTGAATTCCATTCTAGCTTATTTCAGTGTCTTTCATTGTAAATGATACCAACACCAGAATATTTAAGTGAGATTTAAGTGAAAAAGTAGAATATTTGAAATTTTAACATAAAAGGAATTTTTTTTTTTCATATTTGGTATGTACTTATTTTACTTTAATAACAGAGCGCACTCAAGCTGGCAAGGACCCCACAAGTTTGTGCAAAATCTTCTAATCAGTTGATAAATCCACATGAGAGTAATCTGAACATAAATTTAAATAGTGACCTACAAATGGGGCCGAATTTTGAAAAGCTCTTCTTAATTATTTTTAACTTTCTGATTTTTTATTTTCAGGTTTAAATGAAAACTCTCATGTGGTCTCAAACTCTTGGAACCAGCTGCACCTCCCAAACAGCCACAACAAATCGCAATCACATAACGCACTTTATGGCAACTAGAAATCGTTACACTCTGCACACCATTTCCAGATTACCCTCTGCTTCTCAGTTACCCCAGTATTGTAAAGTGGATGTGTTGCTACATATGTACTAATCTGAATAAAAGAGTTCCTGAAAGCTTTTAAAGGAGCCATCGAAAGCATTTATTCAGCGTTTTGAATTGTTCTCTGGAGTCTGCACAGAAGGTATGTGACCATGGTCGGGTTGAAAAATGCCCAGATGTGCTGTTACACGCCCATTTACTATGATTTGGCCCTAGAATAAAGCAAGCTGTTTTTCCTTTTTTCGGTGAGATTGTGACTAATTTGATAAGCTCTGCTCCGATTTCTGTTTTGCCCCTTAAACACCTTAAATACGCCCTTTAAACTTGCTGTATTCTGAGGGGGTGAAAACTGCAAAACGCGAGTGCTAATCATCCAACTACTAGTAACATTAGCATCACCCCCCCAGTAGGTTTGGTTCCTTCCCAATGTTTAATTCATGACTGTGGCCTTGCATGAGAAACACACACAGGTCAGTATGCAGTCTATACTCTGACTTTAATGTTTACTCACACCTATGACACACTCTGCATTTTGTCCAATCAGAGAGCGAGTTGCTGCGGTAGACAGAGCTGCCACAGAGAAGATAAAAAAACAGCAAGCTTCACATTTATTTTGTGAGGTTGTGGCTTGTGTTAGGCTGAGTTTATTTCCTTCTAATATCAGATGTGCTAGTAGCGCTGCCTGAGTCTAAACCACATTGTTGGCCTCAGCAGTTTATCAAGCAAGTCATGAAGGACTGGAAACACTTTAATTTAGTAGCACACATCCACCTTTAAGTAGAAACGACACAACACCACTCTTTCCTTTCTGATACAGATATCACCCATATCAGATATCACCCATATCAGTCTTTTTAATGAGCACTTTCCTATAGGGCTCTGTTCACAAACATACACTTCACCTATATAAACTTGTTATAACAGCTATGTGAATGTTTATAATCACTTATTCCAACAGGGTTCATTTGTTATATGGGTTGCACTGGCAGTTTTAAAAAAAAAAAGCAGCCATTATTACAGGTAAGGTTTATTGGAATAAGCAGTTGTTATAAGTAGGGTTGTGTCAGTTGACAAGCTCATGTAGCTTTAAGATTAATATTAAGATTTTAATCCCTTATTGATCCCACAGTGGGGAAATTTAGTCTCCGCATTTAACCCATCTGTGAAGTGAAACACCCAAATACACACTCACTCGTGAACACACACACTAGGGGGCAGTGAGCACACTTACCCGGAGCGGTGGGCAGCCCTATCCACGGCGCCCGGGGAGCAGTTGGGGGTTAGGTGTCTTGCTCAAGGGCACCTCAGTCGTTACTGTCAGTTCAGGGAATCGAACCGGCAACCCTCCGGTCACAAGGCTGGTTCCTCCAGCCCACGACTGCCCCCCACATTTATGAAGAGTATCCTACAGTAAAGTATTACTGTTTTTTTAAATAGCATTTAATTCATGACATGCTCTCTGTATGGTACTGTCCAGAGGTCAGAGACCACCCTTCATTTATTTAATGTCTAAAGTATAAATTATTCATTTATCAGGAGATATTTGTAGGGAAATTAGGTATAAATTGATCCACTGGATAAAGGAAGGGGGAAGTCAAAGAAACATATTTTTATGGATGTGGAGACTAAAAACTGAGGCCAAATCTGTAGAGCACCAAAGTTGTCACCATGTATAGCCTTCATCTTTGAGAGAGA
The DNA here is from genome assembly GCA_024036415.1 of Prochilodus magdalenae. Taxonomy (NCBI): domain Eukaryota; kingdom Metazoa; phylum Chordata; class Actinopteri; order Characiformes; family Prochilodontidae; genus Prochilodus; species Prochilodus magdalenae. The sequence continues at coordinate 122,962 of JAMWET010007422.1, read as the reverse complement.
GGAAGAAGCTCCACTCTTCCTCAGATCTGAAAAACTCTAATCTCTATGAGAAAATAGCTAAACACTTCAAAAGGTGTCAAAGCAGCTGCTGCCTTTCTCTGAATATCGGACCTCATAGTCCAGACCTCAGCATCACTGATTGTGTTTGGGATTCCATGCATCGTGAGGAGCGGAAAATGTAAACAACTTCTAGGATTGATCTTTGGAGGTGTGGAAAACATTCTTAGAGGTTAATTTAACAAAACTAAATGGAAGTCTTAAAATGGATGTGGAGCAACAAATGTTGAAAATTCTGATGATATTTGGAATTGTTGCGACTTCTTTTAATTTTCTGTTAATTCCATATGTTCTGCATTTCTTAACATTAAAAACCGGACTGCAAATGAAGTAAATGAAAGCTGTTCTTTAAGGTACACTCAAACACTCTGCTACCCCACCCTTATTGATTGACTTACTTTCCCTCACATTACGTTTTGCAGTGCTACAGACAATCCTGGGATATTTCTGGATAGATTTGACATAAGTTGTTTAGATTCATTTATTTTCCCCCTCGATGCCTAATTTAGTATTTCGTTTATGGAGGGACATTTAGCTGTTCTAATAAAACTGAAGTGAGGGGGGAACTATGTCTTTGCTGATAATGGCCCTAAACTTTGGAACAGTCTTGCCAGGGACATTAGACTCTGATTCAGGGATCACTTTTAGGAGACAGTTTAAAGCCCATGTTTATAGTTTTGGCTTTTCTGAGCTGCGATCACAGGTAGCGTGCTTGCTGTGTTTAATGTTTAGGATGTTTTAGCTTGTTTTGGTTGGTTTTAGATAGTCCTAATGTGCCTAAGTTATTGTGATTATTCTGCCCTTTAAATTAGCTTTGGTCCTCTGCCCACTGCACATCCTACAAGATTCGCACTTCATGTTTGTGACGGCAGTTTTGAGTTTATGTTTTGTTGCTATGCTGAAACAGATCATGTAAAATAAGAGTTCTACTGGTTTACTTACTTTCAGAAATACTCCACTTATGGCATGCTTTCTATTTTAGTATTTTGTTTTCTTTCTACATTGTTAAAGTCAGCGAAAAAAAAGGAAACTGTGCAGAAAAACCCCTTATTTGTTTCCTGTATGTTATGTGTTAACTTTATCACACATAGAAAATCAACAAAACCTGTACTTTGACTATAAGCTTTCCTTTGGGCTCTGTTTTATTCCCGTGGTTAATTCAGTGCTTCATTTTTTCAGTGCACAGTATATGTATTTGTCATCAATTGCATTGACAATTTTCCTAATGCAGTACTAGGCTGTTATTGAGTGATAAGAGATTAGTCGCAGTGTGCGGTTGATGCGGTGTGCAGCACTCTCATCTGTGCGTGCATGGAGCAAGCGTGACAACAGGAATTCACCTCCGTGGCCACACTCGTAACAGACACATGAAGTAACACATAACCTCACTGCTTGTACGCTTTAGACGGCACGCTAACATGCAAGCCGTCACTTCTAATCCTGACACATGCTTGTTTATTCCCTATCGTTATGGCTCTCTCTCTTTAGCACTGATGTTCCCTGATGTCTAACACACTAATTTATGTATGCAAAGGAAGAAAATCAACAACATTTAAGTTATGCTCTGAATAGTCACAGGCTAAACAATGGCAAAACAGCATTCTGGCTATAATTAGGAGCAAGAGTCTCAGATGTTGTTGAATAGTTACCCTATTATATTCCCTAAAAAGTTTTTGTCTTGGGAATTGTATTGGGAATTCCACCATTTTTTCAGATTTTCTACATAATTCATTATTGTAGATGCAAACATACTATTTTGCAGACAAAGATAAATTTTGAATATGTTGAGAAGTTATTAGTGTGTATGTGGTGTTGACTGAATCATCTTTACACTGAAACAAATTTTAAAAAGCCCAGGTTTGATTTATTGACTGTTGCATTATTAAATATGAGTTAGTATTCAAGCGATTTAGAGTGTTCTGATGTGAATTGCACCATTCTGGAAAATCATAGCCAGTAATAATCCACAATGGTAGTGATACAAGCAAGACGTTTACTGTTTAATGATAATGTTTCTCTACAGCACACCATGGTTACTTTTCCATGAAAAAAAACACTGGAAGTTTGTATTTAAAATATATTTAAATTTGATTTGTGTTGGAAGTCACATGCAATAACTTCCTATGTTTATTAAAAGAATTGCTTCATTTCTCAACAGTGATAACTGGCAGCACAGAAATAGAAGTCCTTTGATATGCACATCTTTGTCAGATTACTGCACCATGTCATGAACTAAGCTCATCCACACAGTTAGAAACACATGAAATACACAGTGCTTGAAAACGATTTCTGTCACTTGTCAAACAAGCTGGAAGCTGGTATAGAAGCATTTAGGCTCAGGGCGAAGTGTTTAAGTCTCTTGTTCCTCTTGTTCCTCTCTCCAGCCAACCTGACAGGTCATGTGGAACGTGTAGGCATCGAGAACTTTGAGCTGCTGAAGGTCCTGGGGACAGGAGGTGAGTTCCAGCGTGATTCTTAACACCATACCTGACTGTGTGTCTTCTTGGTTGGTTGTGGCCAGACTTACACATTGTTCATGTTATCCACACAGCCTATGGGAAAGTGTTTTTAGTGCGCAAGGTGAGTGGCCATGATTCAGGCAAGCTGTACGCCATGAAGGTGCTAAAGAAAGCCACCATTGTGCAGAAGGCGAAGACGGCTGAGCACACGCGCACAGAGAGGCAGGTCCTGGAGCACATCAGACAGTCCCCGTTCCTCGTTACCCTGCACTATGCCTTCCAGACAGACACCAAGCTGCACCTCATCTTGGGTAGGCTCTTTCTGCTTCTGCTCTCCAAGTAGGGCTACATGACAGACTGAATATTAGCATGCCTTGCAGTATATTACACAAGAATGAACAAATGTTACATGATCATGAGTGGCCTGCAAAATGCCTGTTTTGTTTAAATACATTACCTATATACAAGCATTAGCTAAAGCATTCATCCGGAACTGCGATTAGTCTAAATGCTCACAGTACAATAAAAAATGTTTTACATCAGCATTGCCAAAATTGGAATAGGGATTAACAACTGCCATACAATGTAGCCACGTCAAGTTCACAATGAACAATATGTATCACAATAATTTATCAGACACAATGCACTAGCAGGCCCATGTTTAATCAATTTTAAGTGTAATATATGCTTATTCTGATCATTATTTCTCACTAACGGCTCATTAAAACAGGCAAAGTAACGCTGTTCAGATTTTAACTTTTCTGTGTTTGTAAGTATTTGATTGGGAATTGGAACTTGAATTAATGTAAAGCCATCCTTTGCATTTTTGCTATGTATTTGTCATTGTTGGTCATCAGGACTAAGAGAGAAAATCATAAGTTAATGCTTATATCTCACAATACAGAATGCAGATATAAGGGTTTTTTATTAGTTAAATAATATTATATATTAATGTATTAAATTGAATAGCTTACATAATAATTAATTTTCTAAGTGACTGCAAAACAGCTAGAAAATATTATACTTTGCACCATGATAAGTTTATAATTGATCTTTATGGTTATCCATACAAAATGAAATGTATTGAATATGTACAGTATTACAGGATGCACCGATACCGTTGTAAAAAAATGATTTAGGTAAAATCAGCATATATGAAGCTTCTATGAAAGGCTTTCACTGTTCTCCAATGATTTGGATTTTCTGTTTATTGTAATTTATTAGAATGGTTTATTTTTGAACAACAATACGTTTTTTAATTTGACAGTTTCAAATACTTGTTGTCAGTGCTCCTCTTTTGATTTGATATAATAACTGCTCGACTCAAGTATAAAATAATATCTCTAGACCGTTAATCAAGCCTGAAACATTGGTCCAAACCCTGATAGAGCCTGAACATGGCATTGTAAGTTTATACCCAACACGTGCCTGATAAAATTCAGCATGAAAATACCCAACCGACCAGCCCATAACCACCTGAACGTCCAAAATGTAAAGTTTAAATTCTACTTTAAAGACTTTATTCATCAAGCAATACTTTTCACGCTGTGTTGTTATCACACTGTGCAATAGTCACTCACCTGTTCAGTCCTAAAACTCTTTGCACAATGTGAAATTCGAACCCGACACATATTTACAAAGATATGTCCAAACCTGAGGTAAGTGTTTGGATCAGATTGGGTTCTAACACACGTTTAAAGCTTTACTGTATCAGTATCCTTTATTTCCGTGTAGAGCCACTATTGGATTTGTTACCATTGCGGTATCGGTGCAGCACTTATGATAATATATTCTGTTTGGATTTTGGAATAGACAGCAATAAATTCTGCTTTGATGTGGGCATGTTTATTCAGGATCATTTTGTTAACAGAATTGGAGAGCTTTCTCAGTAGCAAAAACTAAGCCATCTGCAAGCAGCAGTGAGTTTAGGCTGATGCCAGGCTCTGATTGCAGACTATGTGAATGGGGGAGAGCTCTTCACACACTTGGTGCAAAGGGTCCGCTTCAAAGAGCAAGAGGTTGCTTTGTACAGCGGCGAGATCGTACTGGCACTGGAACATTTGCACCAGGTAAGGAGCACAGCAGTAGCTGTGTGAAGTAAGCAGATTTGAATCCTTAATTACCGTGTTGACGTTTTGTTTCTGAATCCAAGGATTATGTCATATAATGGTTTGGCTTGACCTTGTTTGAGAGTTAATGTTTAAGTAGCTCCTTGCTTACCTTACGGGGCCCTTTACCTCCCCACTGTCATCACACATCACTTCTGCTCCATTTCTGATGTGGCAGGGTATCCAGGCCGGCCAGTTTAATGGGCACAGATATAGCTGGAGTGTTCTCAAAATTTCTCCAAGGCTTTGTTTACTGAGAGGGAAAGAACACTATTTTTGCTTCTTGCTGATTCCCTGCACAGCTGCAATTACTGACGGGGGAAATGCTGCCCAGGGGGCTTTCTGCTGGCCTGGTCCAAAACAGACAGAACAAATTAGGTTTTCATTTTCATTGCATGCCACACTGTTTATCAAACAAATGTGGTGTTATATTACCCAAGTGAATCATTTTAAACCCCAAGAGCTTCATTCTGGCCGCTGTTGTGATGATGCTGTTGTCATATTCAGTTTTCCCTCAGCAAAACAGGAAAGAAATAGGAAATGACAGCAGTTTTTCAGCTGTCTTTTTCATAAAAAGGCAAAACGATTATGAAAAGATGCCTTTTTGTTTTTAAGCTAGGGATTGTCTACAGAGACCTGAAACTGGAGAACATTCTTCTGGACTCTAATGGACACATCGTCTTGACAGACTTCGGCCTTAGCAAAGAGTTTGATGAGGTGAGGCAATCCTGTCACTACAAAGGGCTTGTTAATTGTCTGTACCCCAAAAGAAAGCAACCTGACACAAAGGAGCTCCTGGCTCAGGAGACAGGACTTTCTGGGATGTCAGACTACATTGATGAAAGTATTAAATTCACTTAATTCAAATGTGTACATCGATTACATATTAGTAAAATGCATTACACAAACAGTTATTCCCAAAAGTCTCTCTCTCTCTCTCTCTTTCTCACATATACAAGTGTGTGTATGTGTATGTGTATGTGTGTGTGTGTGTGTGTGTATGTGCATGTGCGTGTGTGCGCGTGAATGTGTATGTGTGTGCGTGTGTGTGCGCGTGTGTATGTGTATGTGTATGCATGTGCGTGTGTGTGTGTGTATGTGTGTGCATGTGCGCGTGTGTATGTGTATGTGTATGCATGTGCGTGTGTGTGTGTATGCATGTGCGTGTGTGTGTGTATGTGTGTGCGTGTGTGTGTATGTGTGTGCGTGTGTGTATGTGTATCTGTGTGCATGCGCCTGTATGTGTATGTGTGTGCATGTGCGTGTATGTGTGTGTGTATGTGTGTGTATGTGTATGTGTGTGCGTGTATGTGTGTGTGTGTGTGCATGTGCGCGTGTATGTGTGTGCATGTGCGTGTGTGTGTATGTGTATGTGTGTGAATGTGCATGTGCGTTTGCGTGTGTGTGTGGAAATGATGTACGCATTTGAATCAAGTCAGTGGAATGCATCGGTTTGCAGGTTCAAGGTCGCACGACTCGCAACTTCATCTGATCTACTCATCAGACTATTTTGCACAAATGTGTGGAGTTCCTGCCAGCTCAGGTGGACACTGTGATTAAAGTAACAGGAGGGCACACCAGATAAACCAAATCAAAATAATTCATGTAAATATTTCAAAGATTTTCTCTCAATTTATCACACTGATAATATCATTTGTGAAGAAACAGCATAGGTCAAATTAGCTTCACTTGTGAATAAACGTGTGATTTTTGTGTATTTCACATGTGAAATATGTGTTTTTGTGTATTATGGTTTCCGGTTGTCAGCATTATATTGTCAAAGGAATTCTCTATTTGGTTTAATAGAAAACAACGGCCTCACAATATACTGATGGTTTCACACTCTTGGAAGATATATTTTCCTGTTGAGTAATCTTTCAGCATTGCAGCTTGCAGCTTGCAATCATCAGATTGATCTGGTTGAAGAAGGGGTCTGAAGCACTAGTGAGGATTCAGAATGCTCTTTAGCAAGTTGCATGTAATAACACATTTACAGCAGAGAGGTCCCGTGTCCTAAAATGACAGTTGCCGTGCTGCTGTAGTATGTTTATGTTTCCAGTTTTTTAGGGTTTTAGGGTTAAAACTACATGAATTGAGACATCAGAGTGGCACAGTGGAGTTCTGCCTGATAAACACCCCTACACTGTTACACTGTTAAAAGTGTTAAATTTACATTGATGACTTTGCAAGGGATATAAAGTGTCAAACAAAAGGAATCTTTAGTTGACTTGTTTAAAAATGTTTACAGGGTTCACAGCCACAGACTCTCCGGGCTGAGGCTTACAGCCCATTAAAAGAGCATTTTTCTCTGTTAATGGATGAGTGTTTACTCCTAGCCAGAGACCACCCAGACTCTGCATTTGCAGGTCCTGGCATGCTCTGCTCTGTGGAAGTTAAACAGTGCACCTTCAAAACCCATAGGTACAATACGCAATGTTGATCTTTGATGTAATTCATCTTTTTGTGTTGCTGTAGGTCTGCATGAATCTTCTGTACAGTTGAGGCTGTTCATTCTGACTCTAGTGTAAACTGAGAAACATGTACGTGCAGCTGAACTAAATGCCATATCTTTGCCTTATAGGTAGAGAGGGCTTACTCTATCTGTGGCACAATAGAATATATGGCCCCGGAGATTGTAGAAGGAGGAGAATCTGGACACGACAAGGTACAGTCTTTCAGATCCCTGCTTCCTTTGTGCTGTGTCTACTGATGTATTAAGTACTACTTATGTATTTAGTTTACACATCTAGTGAAAAAAAATGACACTTTCAATGTATGTTCTGTATTAAAAAGGTCCAAGTCTACACTTATGACCAGTTTTTGAATGTCCTGCAAACCTGCAAAACAAAACTGTATGCACAACATTCAAATAAAATTGTCTGGTAGCTATTAAAAGATCAATTTGAGAAGTTAGAAACGGTTAGTATAAAATTACATAGCACTTCTGTTGTCATGAGTGATGGCTACAACTCAAAAAGACATATACATGTTATTAAATATGTATTAAACATAAATAAAGTGTTTGGTAGAAAACCAGCATGTGCTTTTGCTTATGTAGGCAGTGGACTGGTGGAGTCTGGGAGTTCTAATGTACGAGCTCATGACTGGAGGCTCTCCTTTCACTGTGGATGGAGATGAAAACTCCCACTCTGACATAGCTAAGTAAATAAACACAGAACTTCTTACCTGATTTTACATGATGTTTACCTGACCAGCGCTTACCATATGTGAAGCTTCGGGGTTCCAGCGTGCATGAGGCTTCAAATCGTGGATGTTCATGAACATGTGCTCTCAAAATCATCCTTAAAAACAGTAATATTTTAAGTGGATTTTAGGAATTTGTTTGTGTTTGGAACAGATGTACATCCGTTTTAATAAGTGTTTTAGTCCACATTCCACGTCTGGCTGCACAAGACATGCGCCTGCGTCTGTTAGAATAACCATGCCTCGATTACTCCTTCAACCTCTGATTACCAACTTCAGCTTGGCTTTTTTTTCTAAACCCATTTAAATATAGCCACAAAGATTCAGTCATTTTCTATAGTGCTCCAAACTGCATTCACATCCGTAATTTACTAAAACATGATGATATTGTTGCTGCGTTTCTTGCAATAAACAGATCTGGTGTTTTGCTGTCAGTTTCTGAAGCTGCTGTAGAACTGTTCAGTTAACAGTTTAGTCCCTCCATGTTCTTCCAGACACAGAATCACTTCTGCTCTTTCAGCCAAATATCCCTGTGGAAATCAAAGTGTTTGTTGTGCTCTGAGGAGAGGTGACTTGAATGCCTAAAACAAATCTATTAATAATTACCTTTATGTACATGTATACAGCAATCAGCTACAACAATAAAACCACCTCAGTGTATCTACACTCTATCTATTTTGTTAGCTCCACTTACCACATAGGTGCACCTTGTAGTTCTACAGTTACCCACTGCAGTTTATCATTACACAATTTTTACTCCTGAAACTGGCTATGTGTTGTGGTTCCGGACTGTAAGACTGTTGTGTTACTACTTTATTTGCTTTGTGCATGCATGCTGTTCGATTCATTTACATAACGTTTTGGCAGCATTGAAAACCAAAAGACAGTTTTGTTTTTGTCAGTTCTAAACTTGACGGTCTCTTGCTTCCTCATAGGAGAATCTTGAAAAAGGATCCTCCTTACCCCAAGGACATGGGGCCTCTGGCCAAAGACATCATTCAGCGACTCCTTATTAAGAACCCTAAGGAGAGACTAGGATCCGGTCCCTCAGGGGCACAGAATGTGAAGAGCCATGCATTTTACCAGGCAAGAAGAAAACCCTGTTAGAAATGTTAACGTGTGGAGTCTTGATTCAGGACAATACACCAGTACTGTGTAATTTGGACTGAAAAAACAAAACCACTTTTGTCTAATTCAGAAAATTAACTGGGAGGATTTGGCTGCCAAGAAGGTGCCTGCTCTTTTCAAGCCCGTGATCCGGGATGAGCTGGACGTGAGTAACTTTGCAGAGGAGTTCACAGAGATGGACCCCACTTATTCCCCTGCCGCACTGCCTCAGAACTGTGACCGTATCTTCAAGGTGAGGGTCAGGGAGACCTGACTTTTCATAAACATGTAAATGTGCACTTGCTTTCGTTCATTTAATCTCTTTTAAATCTTTTCATGTTATTTTGCGTAGTTGGGCTTTGACTTAAAATGCTAAACTCATTTACAGTTTATGATTTGGACTGATTTTTGCACAAAGATGGGATTCTTAATAAGGTTAGTTTGCGTGATTCTGGAGTTGACCCTCTATTTGCCTTTGCAGGGAAGTAAAGAGCGGTATTTGAGATTCTATAATGATCATGTAAATAATGTAAGCCTGGCTGTCTGTGTTGGTATTGAAATGAGCAGGAGGGCTGTTTAGAGACATGTAATTATGCTGATGTGGAGATGGATTTGAGTATCAGATGTGAATGACTATTTTTGATGCGACTTGAACCATAATGTTGCCTATAACATGATGCCAGATGATGTCGGCGGCATTGAATGGGATCGCATCTATGATTGCCTTCTGGATCCTCCACTCCGCAGGATCAATAGCTCCATTAACGACACTGTCATGCAATGAAAGGTCTGCGTCTGCTAGAATAACCGTGCCTGCCTCGATTACTCCTTCAACCTCTGATTACCAACTTCAGCTTGGCTTTTTTTTCTAAACGCTCCCCTTTCATGTACTGTGGAATTTTGATCCTTCGTAATTTGCAGGCGTTGCGGCGATTGCGTCTGCAGTGATAAATTTCAACTCGCGTCTCTCGCCCACCCCCCCCTTCCCCCCAAAACTCTTCACAAAACCAAATTAAGTTGCATTAGAGGACCGTGGTGTGATTTGAAAGGCAGAGCAATCAAACAGCACGGCTTGGCAGTTAAGAGCATTTCACCCATTCATCCTTCCATCCTTCCGTCCATCCATCCACTCCTCCACCCAATGTGGCACCCACAGCTGCAGGCTGAGTGTGTGAGGGGGCTACTGCTGTCTGAGGCTTTTATGCAGTGACAGCAAGGCTAAATGCCACAGATGATGCAATTATCACAGATGGACAACAAATGTGACTTTGTGACTTGAGCGCTCGGCATGAGCGAGGAGAAAAGAGAGAGATCCCACAGGCCTTTTTCTCAAAAGTTATGGCTAGATGGCTTCTGGATTCAATATTAAATCCAGCCAATAAAGCTTGCTATTTCTCGATCCAAGCAAATAACCTTTTTTAGAAACACCCTGATGTTGATCATGTTTATTGGACCTATTTTTACATTTGTTTCATCCATAAATCTGGTGTTAAAATCAAGCCACCTGAAGATTGTAGGGTTGTAGCTAAAAGTGTTGCTGTAGAGTACTGTACTGTAATCCTATCTTATATATCTATATGTAAAACTATCTTTTTGAAGGTGTGGAACGACGTCCCTGTAGATTTCTTTAAATAACTGAAAGCCAGATTACCTAAAAGAATAAAAGTTTTCTGTGTAATTTTCTGTTAAATCTCTCATTTCTGCTTTGTTCTCTGATGCTGAATGATGAATTTCTTGTATTTAATGGCCAAAATTAAATAAACCAAGAGTGCTCTCTGCAGAGTGCTGTTTTCCTCAGTCTGTCTGAAATATTCACTTTTGGTTTTGTATGTGTGTAACTGTGCGGGCTTGTGCAGGGCTACTCTTTCATAGCGCCCTCCATCCTGTTCAAGAGGAATGTGGTAATGGATGACCCTGTTCAGCTGTGTGGTGGAGCAGACAGGCCTGGATCTGCTGCAGTAGCACGCAGTGCCATGATGAAGGTAACTCAGCATGCTCTCTCTCACTATCCTAAGGAATTTTGAGATTTAGGACATGCAGCATGTTCTATTAGACCATGTTCTCTATTTTGTGTTTCCTACAGGACTCGCCGTTCTACATCAACTATGAGATGAACTTGAAGGACACAGCACTGGGGGAGGGCAGCTTCTCTATCTGCAGGCAGTGCACGCACAAGAAGAGTGGACAGAAATATGCGGTGAAGATTGTTAGTAAAAGGTACTTATACAGTGCAGCAGATGTTTGGATGCCCCATGGTTAATGTCATGTTTAATTGATTAAAAATAAGTAAACTACAAAGTACACTTTGCATGCTTTAATGTACAATCATTAGAATTACAGTTTATTATTTTTTCTCCCACCTTCAGAAAATAAATAGTATTTACGAATGGCAGAAAATGCCATTGGTCTGGAGCATTGGTAGAGAATGGGTTAACGTACTTTCATTTAAGCTCTATTCAAACGGGATTAGTCCTACAAGAGGAGAAGGGGCAATGTAATGTTTTACTGCCGTTACTCAGAGTGAAAATTTGTAGTTGAAATAACCTCAGGTTATATTAATTTTGATCTTGTACATTGTTTATAAAATGACATCATTCTAGCTATAGAGGCTCAGAGAAGCCCTTACATTTGTTCTCTCTGGTTAAAACCAAGTCGATATGTAAATTTATTTTCTTATCATGAGCTTGATGATATGCAGTGAAGCTGTTTCTGTGAATTCCCAAGGTAATGGCTGTGCTTATGATACTGCACTTACTTCACACAGTAATGTGTAAATGGTTAACATACACAAATAACAGCTAAATTAATTCTCTTGTCTGGAGCGAAGACATAGCGTAAATCAAGTAGCTGTGGTAAACTGACATTATCCCACCTCTCTGTGGAAATCTAATCTCGTCTGAATAGATTCCATTAGAATAGATTGATAGAATAGATTTAATTTGAAAATGGAACAAAATGTAATTTGACTAGGGGGTGTTCAGAAAGTTGCATCTGGGTGTAAGGAAGCACCTATTTAGGAATTGCGAGCTGTTGCCAAAATCCAATATTTTTATATACATTTCTGATAATGCCAATACTTATACTGAACCAAATATCATATGTATATAGTAATATAAATAAAACCCAGCCATTTTAGCCCAGTATATCAGTATCATTTAAACAGTATTGTGCTCTGGAGTGTGGACAAGAAATACTTCAACAAATACCGGTTTGTAATGTCATTTCCGACTTTAAAGGAATTATCTCCAGATACCGGCAGATATGGTTGTGACATCATTGTGTATGCCTAATATCAGAAGACCTGTGTATAGATTAAGAATATAAAAGTCTTGGATGAATGGTCTACCTACTGTACCTGCCATACCTACCAACCTACCATATTACGACCATAGTAGCAATGTGATTACTACCAATATGTTGCAGTGATTCAAAAATATTATGCTAACACAATTAACATTGCATATCTGGACCTATTTGCAGCTGACCCTTCGGTGTGTCACTTTTAACTCTTGTATGTTTTCTCCCTTTCTAAAGAATGGAGGCACAAACACAGAAAGAGATAGCTGCTCTCAAGCTATGCGACGGACACCCCAACATAGTCAAGCTACATGAGATCTACCATGACCAGGTACTGTGCATTGTGTGTTTTGTGTGCGTGTGCATTTAAGAGATGCAGAGAGGCTATACGGCTGTGAAGCTGCTCTAGGCATGCTGCAGCCTCATTCAGTCAGGGGAAGTAGAGCACAGTGAATGTTTCTGAATCTGCTCTCCTCAACATTGCCCTACATTTAAAGTCCAGACTCCACTGTTTCGTGACCTTGTAAGCGTCTGACTTATTTTTCTGTTAGCATTTAGTAGCAACCATAAATACCAATTAAATAGTTACTGTAAAACTGCATATATATATATATATATATATATATATATATATATATATATATATATATATATATAAAGATATAAAGATATAAAGAATCGGTGCTGTTTGTTTAAGGAAACATAATTTATTGTTAGTATTATAACAATTATTGGTTGATGTTATAAAAAGTACAATATAAATTGCATAAATCTCTGTTAATTATTCATGGAAAGACCTGTTAATAATATTAGTTAACAGTATGTACAAGATGCCATACTTATGTATCTGAGACAGAGTGTGGTATATAAGCTGCTGCAGCCTCTGCCTGTAATGTGTGCATTTGTGTGCAGCTGCATACATATCTAGTACTGGAGCTGCTCCGAGGAGGCGAACTGCTAGAGCGGATCCGAAGGAAGCAGCACTTCAGTGAGACGGAGGCGAGTCGGATCATGCGCAGGCTGGTGTCGGCTGTGAGCCACATGCACGATGTAGGCGTGGTGCACCGAGACCTGAAACCCGAGGTACAGGCCCTCCATCCACCAGTACTGCAGTTAAAGTGACGATTCTGTGAAAAATCTAATCATCAGTTCAAGTCAAGTGGTCCTTATAGCTAAATAGAATTTATATACATCAGAACAAAATGTGGTTCTTCACGGCCCATGGTGCAACAGGAAACAGCACTACATTACACAGGACTGTATAAAGTGCAGATACACGAAAGTGTGAAATAAACAAAAAGCATACAGTTACTGACTAGACAGGAAAACACAACAGCGTTTTATATATGTGAGCGGAGACCTCTTACATGGATGGCCGTCAATGTGGCATATGACTGCATAGGTCAGGGCAAACATTGTTTGCTATTAACTAAACTGAAGTTTTGAACATGTTTAATAGTAGCTCTGAAAGAATTTAAAGGGGATGATGTGGAGTCACAGTAGTGAGTTAGTTGGAGTCAGTTAGCTGTAGTCAGTTGGTGTGTAAAGTTTCCTTCTTTAGAATTTTGACTCTAAGCTAAGAAGCTGTCATCTTCAAAAAGTGCAGATAAAAATTACAGACCCAGTTCAGACTTTAAGATGGCTGCTGCTACTGTCTTTCAGGAATGCCATGTTCTTTCATCTATTTTATGACATACAAGCAGCAGTTTGTCAAGCAAGTACATTTCTCATACCAAACGTGTCTTTATGATTTAGTGCAGTTGTGTAAATCTGATTTCTTGCCAGAGTATTGCTTTAACTCTGAACTCCACCCTCACATATGCCTTACTTTCCAGGCCTCAAACAACCTGTTAAACAACCCAGCAAATAATGGGTGCTGAATATAGACGATGTGATGGCATTAGTCTCCTTTTGACAGTATCTTGGCAGATTGTGTGATTGCTGATAAGCTATTTTTGTGAATGTGACTGCTGAGGGCGTGTATGTCCTAGAGCAAAGTTTATACAGTAAAGCCAGCTATATTAAATGAACGCCTACATAATGTACCAATGTATACTATGTAGTTTCACCAGACTCCAGACCAAGTGTGTTAATGTAACTCTGTAAATGTAGGATATTTACTTAATTTTACCCATTGTGTTCTTATGTTCAAATGGGAGGTGATGTCAAATAACAACTCAAAGCAGAAAAATATAATTAATAATTAATTAATTAAATTTAAATTACTATTTTATATATATATATAAGGAGCATTTAAAAAAAAGAAGAATTCCACAAATATTACCAAATATCTTCAGCCTCAAATTGGTCATATGTAGCCATTTGGAGTAATTACATGTAAAATAATATTTAAATTTTAATGGCTACATTGTGAAGGAATTTTGATCTGTGGGCTGTCTATCACATGCTGTTAACATACCAAGGGATCGTATATGATTGTCAAATCATTGCTTTGTTATATTACTGTGTAAATGTTTGTCCAAATGTAAATGTGCCCTATGAAAAGACCATACTTCATTTTAAACTACACTTGATGAAGTAAAGTCTGACTGTTGAGTGCTGAAGTTTAAGTTCAGCCTCCCTGTTTTACCTCAGAACCTGCTGTTCACCGATGAAAGCGAGAACTCAGAGATCAAGATCATTGACTTTGGCTTCGCACGGCTCAAACCCCCTGACAATCAGCTTCTGAAGACGCCCTGCTTCACCCTACAGTACGCTGCTCCAGAGATCCTCACCTACGATGGCTACGACGAGTCCTGTGATCTCTGGAGTTTGGGGGTCATACTGGTAAGAGTGTGCTACCATGTTTGCACAGGGGACACTGGTGTGCTTGCATTATGACCTTGTGGTCAGCTGTTGGCAGGAATGCAAGCAGTGAGCTTGTGTTACAAGTGTTATCTTATTAGGCAGACACAAGTATGCCCATTGCTATTAGGTCTGCAGCTATTGCATTTTGAGGAGACAACAATTTTTTTTAAATAATTAAATTAATTTTATGATTCATTATTATACCAGTATTTTCAATAAAAGCTACAGATGATAAATAAACAAAGAACTAGGCAGATTTAGCAAGAATCACCAAGGCCATTTTTGCTGTGGTGAGGTAAACAAAGGTTGTATTATTTACAATGTTCACAAAATTCATTGTCCCATAAAGCATCGTAAAGTCAGCTTTCCCAGCTCGGGCAAGTGATTTTCAACACTGCGGCTTTGAGTTAGCATTTCACTTGCCCCAGGCATTTGGGCACTCATTACCGTGGAACCACAGGCCCATCAAAGTCCCACTGCTTCAGTGAAAAATTATCTTCCCATGAAACACGAAGGAATACCAGAAGGTCAAGACAGAAATAACCTGTTTGCTTAACATTTTTGCACCACAGTTTAATAGTTTAGCCTTTGTTGGCTTTTTCCTAATATGTTTGAGACTATAATGTAAAAAGAATGTTTTTAAATGTGATTTAGGCTTAACTAGCGCAGCCTGACTTTTATTTCTGGCTTGGTATATTTATTTTGATTTAATATCTAAACCATGACTGATGATTTTACAATAGAGTAATGTTTCAGTGATCAGTTGCTAACAACAGTGTACTATGATTTCAGAAAGTCCATACAAAGGTCATGTGGTAGTTCTGTATAAGGAATGTAGTAACGGTGAATGTACTACTGTACTAATGTGGAGTGTGGAAGAGAATCCTAGTGGCTAATCTTCAGCTGAAATATTAGGCCAGTTTAGCTGCTTTCCAATGAGCCTGAGCTCAGGGGAGAGCTCACTTTCTTTTGGCTCCTCCTCGCTTTTCTCTTTCTTTATGTGCAAGACTGTGGGAGTGTTACTCAATGCTGCAGCCCCCTGGGGGCTGAGCAGGGTAGTGCACTGGGCACTGATGAGATGCTCTCAGACAGGTTCAGAGAGGCCCTGCAGCACTGAGTGCGAGGGAGTGAGTTTGTGCATGGACAGTTGCAAAGCTGATTCTCTATCTCTCATTACGAAAGCATAAAAAAGGAAGCCAAGAAACAACAGGAAGTGAAACTTTTCTTTGGTTTATATAATCCTGGCTAGCAATAAGTAATGGCATTTTCTGAATCAGTGTCAGACTGTTCCATATCCAGTTTGCTTTTAAACTAGCATAGTTATATAATACTGATTTGCCCAGGGTCAGAACAGTGCCCGTATTCATGCTGTATGTTTGTGTTGCAGTATACTATGCTGTCTGGGCAGGTGCCCTTTCAGTGTCAGGAAAAGAGTCTAACCCACACCAGCGCAGAAGAGATCATGAAGAAGATCAAACAGGGAGATTTCTCATTCCAGGGAGAAGCCTGGAGGAACGTATCTCAGCAAGCCAAGGACCTCATTCAGGGTGAGAGCAGCATGGTTACAACAGGGCGATCAGCCTAGGCTTTCTTAAACAATTTGGGGTAAATCTCAGATTCGTTTTAATTATTGGTTATTGGCTCACAATCACTTTTAGTTATACGCAGATTTAAATGTAAGATTTATATAAAACAGTACTGGAATAAAGTGAGACACAAAGCTTGTGGGTGGGAATTTTAGGCCTTTGAAAATATTTTAGGATGTTTGATTTGGCGATAAATCGAGCAGCATGTTACATTTTCAAGAGACCTTTCTGATGAGATTAAATATGACCTAATCCACAACCAAAATAAAAAAAAAACATTTCTAGGTTTTTAATAGGGGTGCAAATTACTTTATTTAAATTGTAGTGATATTTTACAAGTCTACATGTTTTGGAGGTCAAAAAATTATTGAAAGATTCCTAATAACAGTGAAATACCTGGTAGACCGCCGACCCTGCCACTGCCCATTAAATAGTACTATACTAATAATACTCTTACCTCAAATATGAAATAACACAGATGTTTCTGTGAGAAGGTTGTGTAGCTGCCAAGAGGCTGTTGATGAGAAAAGGGAATAGATTATAAAAAAAAAAAACTTGCAGACCAAGCTGCTGGTCAATATTCACATACCCGTGTTCCTTTGAATGAAGGGTGCTCTCTGATCTTTCCCCACCACTGTATTTTATTGAATACCACAAATAACCATGAAACTCAGATATTAATGCAGTTGCATCACCACCTTCATGCAGTTTTGACCCTGACTGGAAAGCTCCTATAAATGCTGGGACTTTCTATATTAGATACAGCATTTAGTCTGTCTGTAGGTTCAGTGGGGTATGTTCCTAAGAAGTAACAGGCTGTATATGTGCATATGTGTGAACAGAGCTCCTGACTGTGGACCCTAACAAGCGGATAAAGATGTGTGAGCTGCGTTACAATGCTTGGCTGCAGGACGACAGTCAGCTCTCATCAAACCCCCTCATGACCCCTGACATCCTTGGCCTGTCCACTGCCTCTGTACACACCTGCGTCAAGGCCACCTTCAATGTGAGAGCAAGCAATGGGTTAAAGGGAAATGTGAAAGAGAGGTGAAAGTGGGTTGTGCAAAGTTGTTTAATTAACCAACACAGAAACCTAGGCTTCATATCCATTTATTAAGTTTAACGCTTACTAACTTCTAGGGTTGTTGGGTGAATATTATTTGGAAGGTTAGAAAGTAAAGTGTGGGCCTGCATGTAGCCTCTTGCATGTTTGAATTGGATAAAAAAAACCTATGACTGTACATGCAGTCTGTTGGTTTACCTCACTTTACATTAATTGACACTGAAACAAACTAAATTATTCAGACTCAACATGAAATATTTATTGACTGTAAAAGACACTAACCAAACCATTATTCAGGCTAGATTAATTTCGTCAGAGGAGGTTCACAATGCAATGTAATTAAATTTGTGAGAGATATGAATGGCCCATTCACTCAGTAAAAAGAATTTGTTTTGGTATAGCTTGGTATATCTTTTGGTATAACATCAATGAGATAAGATCTATAAGATAATACATATTAGACTGTTTTGTGAAGCAGTGTAATGTCCTTCGCAGGCCTTCAACAAGTGTAAGCGGGAAGGCTTCCGACTGCAGACAGTGGATAAAGCTCCCCTGGCCAAACGCAGGAAAATGAAAAAGACAAGCACCAGCACTGAGACGCGCAGTAGCTCCAGTGAGAGCACACACTCGTCCACCTCTTCATCGCAGTCTCAGGAGAAGACGTCACCAGGTGGACAGATGTTAACCATGCCACAGCCACCCATAAGCACTCCCCTAACACTGGGGCCCGATGATGACGAGCCGTCCCAGAGCCAGCCCCAGTCTGCCTTCACTTTCTCTGAGTGAGACACGCATAAAACAGCACCCGATACACCTTCTGTTTGTCTCTTGGCCCTCCCTCTGTTACACATGGTCCTAGCGCACTCCTCTGTACCGAGCATGCGAGGGCAGCCCCAGGCAAAGCCCTGCCCCTTTCTCGAGCCCTTTGGCTAGCAATAGACGAGTAAAGCAGGGCCCAGCAGCGTGGGAGAGTGTGAGAATGGCTTTGATCGCTGACTTGGACCAGGCCTAGTCCCACGCTCCTGACCCAAAACGACCAGGCCTCCGGCATCTGCTGTGTCTCACACACTCAGTTTTACTCTGAGAAGCATGAGACCACCTACTAACTGTAACGAAGGGTCCAGTTACTTGCGCTGTTCTGCCACTTTAGGCCAAGCAAAAAAAAAAAAAAAAAGAGAGATATCAGTAAAAAAGAGTATTTATTCTAAAAGAATATAGAACATATATAAGAGGAAGTTCATATAATGAGCTTTATTGTTTATATGTTAAGTTATTGTTCTTATATCAGACTGTCCCAGTCAGAAGATGTCCTTGTGAAATTACTTGTGAAGTCTGTTCTCACTGACCACTGTGCAGGTCAGAACTACGTGGTACTGTAGCTTTTGCTTGATTTTACACAGGCCTGTTAAGTCTGAAACTTCTTCCGAACCGAGTTCAACGGTGAAGTAGCAGTGATTTGTTTGACTGAATTCAGACAAATCTTTTTTTTCTACCCTTGACAAGGAAGGCCAGTTAACAGCCTGTTTCGAATTTGTAATTTGGCGTTTTAAGCAGTTAAAGCAGAGGTGTTATTTTTGAGTAAAGAGGGTTATTTTATACTTGAAACTTATTCTAAAAAAAGGAGGAGGAAAAAAACACATGTAGAGACAACCACTGTATGACAGCACGGGAAAAATAGTGTTGGGAGGATGCAATCAGCCCGAACATTTGTATTTTATTCCAGTTCCGGCTTCGGATTTTCCCTAGCTCGTTGTTTGTGGTGGCTTTTAATTGATTGGTGAGGATTCTGGCTCTACTTTTCGGTATCCAGAATAACTCAAGTGTTTTAAGAACCTGCATTAAAGGTACAAAAAGAGTTCTAACTTGATGTAGGGATGTCCCAATCCACGTTTTTTGCATCTGATCCGATTCAAGTACTTTAATTCTTAGTGCTGGCTAATAGTGATCCAACTGCTAATGCCACTTCAATTGAACATATGGGTTTTACGTGCTTCTACTGGAATGCTGCTCATAGTGACAAAAAGTTGACTCGAAGAATATTAAATGCCTTCTCAAATGTTATGTGCCAGTGTTTACAACGTGAAACATCATTACATAACTGAAATAGTTAAACACAGCACACATCTGTATCTCTGATGTTGGAAAATGTGCTGGATAATGCCAATTTACATGACTTCGACAGTGTCAGTCTATGGCAATGTATAACAAGAAGCAGAAAATATAATTAACACTCTTTCCATTATAACATGCTTGGAACAGATCAGAATCTATTGGGTCGGAATGGGACGTCCCTACTTTGGCGGCAATTACGCTGACAAGAAAGACAGCAGTCTGAAAACAAGGTTCTATAGAGGCTTACAGACATACAAAGGTCTATAGACAGAATTGATATTACACTGGTCAGATTGAAAGCCTCATCGTCCATTGTAAAATAGAGAGGAGCAATTCAACAAAGTGGCTGCTGAGCTTAACATAAAACTCAATGTACCTTTAAAGTTGTATGAGCTAACTACTGTATCATAGAAGTGAGAGAAGTAACTATATGATGTGCCAATTTCTGAGTAATAAATTACCAGAGTGGTTTTCATAGTAGCGTGTAGAACAAAAGATAGCTTCACCTGGCGATCAGGGCTCATATGCATGGTCAGTTGCCTCTATATTTTACAAGACTTGTTTAGTTTGCTGAGCACTTCTCTCTACCTCCCATGCTAAAAGTCAGATGATTGAATCAAGTTCCTTTTTGTATCCCGAGTCCAACTCCAGTATATGTTGACTTGTTGTCAGCACACCAGCATGCAATCGCTTGAAATGATTCTCCTTATTATAAAATGCTTGGTCCAGTACAAGCACATTCTACTGTTGTAAGCACTACAATAGCTTCCTACTGGTAACCGAAAGCACTAAACTCATTAACGTTGTTGACTTGCTATGCAAAAAGAGACACTTTTCTTCCGTCAGCATTAACTTTTATCAAAAGCCTATCTGCCAGGGCCGTTATGCATTATAAACGAGCGAGCAAAAAACATCATCCCTCATGAAGACTCATTAAAGCTGAGCAGCCAGGATGTTCAGACCGTCCTTAGTGGTTCAACCCTTTAAACTTAAAGGCCCATACGGGAAGTATTCCAATAACTATAAAGCTTGTGTATTAGCTGCATAGTGCTTACCTAATGCTTTATAGTTGCTAATGAATAATAACCTCTAATGTCAAAAGCTGAACAATATGCCTGCAGTGTATAGGTTTAAACAGTGTCTCTATTTGTGCACTGAAGAAAGCCATGGCATCCACAAGCTTAAATAAAGCAAGGCTCATCTGGCATCTGCTGCAGATACACGCCAATGCACATACTGACAACACTGGTGCTCCTGCTTATATGACATTGCAACAGCAATAAGAACATCTGTAATGCAGTTCACTTTAATGTCACAGAGAGTTTTTCTGCAAGGCCTGTTCAGCTCTACAGCATTGCCACTCTGTGCCACTTCCCTGGAGCCCCATCATTACTGCTCCACTCTTTCTGTTTTTGGTGTATTAATAGACGGGATGAGAGAAAAAGAGAGTGTGTGTGTGTGTGTGTGTCCTACATTGAACCCTCCTCAGGGAGTGGAGGCTTTATTAGTTGCTTTGCTGCGGTCCTGTTTGTCCTCAGGGACATTAAGCAGCCCAGCTTGTTCTCCCACTGCAAAGGACACAGAGATAAGCTACATGGGAACATAGAAGGAGGATAAAGAGTGGACAGTCGTCGAGGTATACAAAGATACTGAGATAAGGGTGGACAATATGTTATCAATATGATGTCTAGGCTGATACCAGCAGAAAATGCTGAATTAGATGTTGGATGGATGTCAGTCCAATACTGTAACAGATCTAGCGTGAAATCGTTTACATTGCTTGATGACATGTTTGTTAATGTTGTGATTGG
Organism: Prochilodus magdalenae; assembly: GCA_024036415.1. Classification (NCBI taxonomy): domain Eukaryota; kingdom Metazoa; phylum Chordata; class Actinopteri; order Characiformes; family Prochilodontidae; genus Prochilodus; species Prochilodus magdalenae. The sequence goes on along the minus strand of JAMWET010007422.1, from coordinate 101,350 downwards.
ACACAGATGCCAGGTAAAAGTTAATACAGAATTGGATAAAATAGAGAATGAATTAAGTCCAGTCCTTTAAAAGATTTAGCTTGAAATAGTTAATGCTATGATTCCATGTGGAAATATAGCAATATTTTATCACTTGGTCGGACACTGTGTGTATTTCTTCCCATGGGGTAGTAAAGAGCAGTTTAGCATTACAGCCCACTAGTAGGTGCTCATTTTAAATGACGTGCTTCAGTTAAAAAATACCTCATTTTAGTTAAAAAGGAACATCGGATGAGATCGTTATTGACAGATGCTGAAGTAAATTTGTATTAGTATAGGAAAAGAAAATGTGGCATTGTGCTATCCCTGATTTCTACTATACTAATATATATACATACGTATATATATATATATATATATGGATATGAGTAGGACGTTAAAAAGAGATATTTTTGTAAGGAAATCAGAATGTACTGTTGTTGTCCACTGATAGTCATTTTGTTGCACTGGTATGAAAGATTGGATGTCCTGCAACCGAGTTAGCATGGTTGCAAATTTGATGTAGTCATATCCTACCTGCCTAGGTGGCTACCACAACAACAAACAAACTTTGTCCTATCTGGTTAAGTAAAAAATGCATTTGTCGGGAACACAGGTATCTGTAGATTATAAACCCAGCTTACACCTGTACATGTGATTATTATCTGGATTTTACCTGGTAAGGTATTAGCCACATGCATTTACACTTGTTGAAATTGTTTTCAAATGCATCTCTGGTGAGGCAGACTGAAATCCTGTGTTGGACGAATATGCAAATATGCTTCTTACGAGGCAGCCATTTACCTGTTTGTGTGTCAGTCTGCAGATTGTTTTGCACAGTACTCTCTGTCTATATTGCTAAGTAGCTTATGATGTACTGCAGGGCGAGGAGTTTCAGGTGTACTAGAAGGGTTTTGGCTGTGGAATGTGTCTTTTAGAGATGGATGTGTTTACACTGCTGTAATACATGGCTCAAATGCGTCCCAGACAACCGCCTGACGTGGTTTGAGCGATCAGATCGGTATCTCTTTTAAAGACGTTCCATGTGCGTTTACACTTGTGCTTATATGTGGTTTGGTCTTGATCTATCCAGATATAACCCTGATCCTCAAGATGCCTGAAGTGACACAGTGTACACACTGTCATAGACAGCAACAGCACCAACCTGCAAACTGCATGGTAACAAGTAGTGACAGGGCTAGCTGCAGTTTTTATAGCATCATCCCTTTTTTATTCATTATAGCAGTTATTAGATTCTTTCCTCCTGGTTCCTTCTACTTTGCTTATTTCTGAAAGTCCATATAGTGGATTTACACAGGCGCTTGTCATTGTGGCTCTCTGGTTTTGTGGCACATACCATCTATTATCACAGACCTCAGAAACGAATACTGTGGCACATATCCTGTAGAGTGGAAATGTATGTGTATCACAATGTGCATATCATCCACCCTTATTGTGAGAGTCAGGCTTTGATAAAGATGTGCTTGAGCTGTTTAGACCTGATGTCAGGGCATGCACTTCTCTTACAGGCTGAGAGGTCAGCACTCTGCTCTACTGTTTCATTCATCTGTAAAGCACTTCTGTTTGGAGTCCGCCAGTGCCAGGAGCTTTAGGTTTGGCTGGCTGTGTGAGGGTTTCATGTATAGTCTAGTGGGTACCATTTACCATTTGCTGAGGTAGAGAGAACACATAACGTAACTGCGTGCCCTTGAAAAGAGCTTGTTCTCTTTGATCTGAGCACTCCTTCATCACAAGTTATTGTTGGCCTACTTTAATGCTCTCAGGAGCTTGGTTAATTGTGTGGCCCTTTTTTTCCTGCTATTGTAGCAGAGGGCCTAGTGTGAGTACATATCTCTTCTGTGCTGGCAGCGGTCAGTACTGCCGGCTCACTCTTTCATCTACCCGCGGAGGTGGAGTGATGCTCCACGATGATGTGGGCAGAGAGCGTGGACATATCTCTCAGGCATTCTGCCCTGCACACTGCAGCCTGTTTAGCATGGCTTTAGAGAGATTGTGGCTCTAGTATGGCTTCTTTATTGGTATGGGTCGTGCTAAGGTTTGCTGCATTGTGGAATGCATAAACTGCGTTAGTTGGAAGGGAACACTGAAAAAAGCAATGTGTGGCTTTACAAAATACAGACGTGTGCATCATTTCCACATGAATAAAATACATTATGTCAACAGAACGTTGTATTTTAGTATGATCACCTTGGCTATAAATTCTGTTGATATATTGTACTCATGTAGAAATGTTGAATCTGGGACTGTAACTATCGGCTACATTAGCAGTGGAGTAATCTAGCAACAGCAAAACTTCATTTAATTCAATTTTGTAACTGCAAACATGCATTAACGTCAACCTGCTGTTGTGCCGTTCCTCTCTTAATGATGAACACAAAAGCGCTTTGGGCGCTAATATCTTTTCCTCCTATTCCATGTGGAGAATGAATCAGCTGCCCTAGATGGCTTTATAAGTCAATTCAAATATTTGTTTTTTTAATGGATCAGTATTTTGAATTGGGTAATCATGATGAGCTAAGTCCTAGATAAAGCAAGCCAATTCAATGCATTCCTTTTTTCAGTGAATATGTGGATTTAAACAGGTGGTTTAAAGGTTTTTTAAAGTGGCTTGGGAACACAAATTTACCTCTCGTGCGCTTCCACAGGCCATGGATGGGACTTTTACCTGAAAAGGTCTTGCTGTACCTTCTCCCTTTTTTATAAAAGTGAGTGAGCAACGTTGCTGAGTAATTACTCAGTTAAAAAAAAAAAAAGCACAATGGGTTTGTGTGCTAAGGTGTTTCTGTGTGTGGGGACTCAAGCTTTTTAAGGAGGGTCGTTCATTGTTTTAGGGTAGGAAGAAGTCCAGACTTGGAATGATTTGAGTTTAATCCAGCTGTGTAAGCTGCCTGCACTCCCACACTGTGTAATATTGTCTCTGAACTCTGGAGCTTGTATACTGCATCTCTTTTGAAAAGCCTACTGTTCTCGCTCCAGTATTGGAAGACGCTGTAGCCCCAGGTGGGCCAGTGTCTCCTCTCAATGTGAAAGGGAAAAAAAATCATTCACAGAATTTCATTTTATACATATTTCATCCATTTGAGTTTGTTTGTTTGCCAAAGCTTTGATCTATAGCACAGAAGCTCGATGCAAATCCTCAGCTTCTCATAACAACAAAAACAAGCTTTAAACTTCTGTTCTTTGTAATCGAAAAGCTTCTGTTTAGTTTCAGGAAAATAATACAAAATAATAATTTATAGTGAAATTGAGAAGAATCGTGCTTCCCTGTGGCAGACGTGTCCAGCGGTAACTGCTGGGCCACGCTGGTTTATGCTGAGACACACATTGCTGTACTTCTGAGTGTTTAACTGTCATAATAATGGCTCAGTGTGTATCATTTATGGATATCAAACATGGAAATTTTTCATCACTGTGACCTCCTTATAGGTTGAAAGCCAAAGAGGTGACTCAAACACACTCGCTGTCTTCATTCACTAGCTACCCACGTATTCTCAGCATAAGAAGACAAACGGCACATCTGATTTGCTTGAGTTGAACAGTTTACTGCAGCCTAAGATGTAAGTCATGCTCTTCATCTTTGCCTTTCGTCATTGCTGAATTCCCATTTTAAAAATTGGAATCATTTACCACTTATATACAATGCTGATTTAAATACTACATATTATATACAAGTTTAGATGTTTAAGTGAATAAATGTCTATTTACACTCAAATCTTTGAGTGTTTGAGTTCAGTGCTATACAACAGGGCCGACCAAATTCCTTGTGTGGGGTTTGTGGTGGACTGAAGGACCAAATAATATATTTTATAAATTTAGATTATAGTTTGTACTTCAGAAATGCTGATTTATAAGGAACATATGGATTAAATTTATATTTATTGAAGTTCTATATAGTCAAAAATATGGTTCCTTATTCCAAGGGGATGGGCTAGAGGAACGTTCAAAGGGTTAACATCCTCCTTGGCAATCTTTCGGCTGCTTTAGGCTGCCCTGCTGTACAGCTTATTTCAGAACCTTCTACAGCTCTGTTCTTCATTCTGGACACATCTGACATTTATTCATTTTTACTCACAGCTTCACACAGTCCTTGAAAAGCTATTAAGGTTGAACAAGACTAACATATTAGAATCATTTTACACTTGTCTGTAAGCTAATATGTTTCATTCTGGGAAAAAAAGAAAAAAAAAAAGATTCCAAACTTTTGAATGGCAGTGTTCATCAGAGTAGGAACACCATTAATGTAGCGGATGCAAAGGGAAACATATTCAAAGGGATGCTGAGGCTGTTGTACAGCTAATTGTGCAATCAAGGACCGCCACCAAGGGGCAGTGTTTACATAGATTTCGGTATATAGCTTGCTTCGAGGGCCATTTCAGCTTGACCTACTTGAATAGGAGAAGGCTCTCCTGTGTCCTAGCTCATTTACCAGTGCTCACTGTGCAACATCAGCTGTTCCTGCACAGGAAAAAGAAGGGAGTTCTCACTTCACAGTTCAGTTTTATCTTATTATTACATTCTTTAGGTTATCTAGCTGGGCTAGACATCATTTCTTAAAAACGTATTTAAAGTGTGTTACTGGATTGTTAGATGAACATGAAATTATATAGAATGTATATATATAGAGAGAGGGAGAGCTCTTCATATCTATATATCTATATATATATGTATATATATATCTATATATATATATATCTATATATATATATATATATATATATCTATATATATATATGTATATATATATCTATATATATATATATCTATATATATATATATATATATATATAAAGAGAATATTTATGGTGGGTCTTGATGTATATATTTTGTAAATGCTAAGCCATATATATGAATTACATAGAAACATCTCAACCTCCTTCACATATCAAGACGTTTTCTCTCAAAACAGTGTTCTCTCAAACAGTTTTCCAAAATATGAGAACATTTATGATTAGACAACTTTAACGTTTTAAAACTGAAGATCATAAAGTTTGAAGTTTGTCATATGTTTGGAAACTTGAGATGCAAATTAGATTTTTCCTGGAATGAGTGTTCAGAACTCCCAGTGAGTTGAATCAACTTGGATTCCTTATGACCATAGGAGAACGCACTCCATTTGTTCGGTGGTATTGTTAGCAGGTGTTTTTTTTCGCTTGTTTTGTGGTTCACATGTTGGAGGTGTTTATGAAAAGAATAAAGGGCTTTAAAGTTTTGAATACCTATGGAACAAAACCCATAATCATGTTACCAATCAACTAATGTAATAAAAATGTTTAAGTTCACTGCAGTGTGTCTGTTTATTCCTTCTTCTTATTTATTTACTGGGATCTCAGACTAGCTTGTAGGGTACAGCAGTGTTGATTTAGACAAGGGCAGCCCATGACAATGTTTGGTTTGTCCTGCCAGAAAGTTACCCTAATCCCACCCCCTCACCCAGTGAGAGAATAAATTAGTTTTTTTACTATGGAACTAGTTTTCTTCTTTTTAAATTTCTTTCAAATGTATTTATAAGAAAACATTCTAGGAAAAATATGTTTTTAAAAATATCCAGCCTACTTCAAATTGTATATTGTCTAAATTGTCCCTTGACCCACGAGGAACATTGCACTTTGCGTTAAAAGGTTGGGAACCCCATGGTTTAAACTAATATGACAAAATATTTTACTAGAAATTGTTTGTTGTTACAACAAGTGGATCTTGCATATTCATACATTTCGTCATTTTAAAGCATGTGTTTTATGTACTGCAGTGAGTCAAATGCAAACGTTTTAACAGCTCTGCTAAAATGATGTTTTGTTGATTTCCTAAGTGAATGTAAGTGATCGCCTGCTACACAGAACACAATTTGTCACTGTTCTGCAAATGTTCACAATTTGTATTTGTATTTTGTAATTTGTATTTATTTGCTAAGTGTTAGTAACATATTAGGAAAAATTAACTCATAAAATAAAACAGAAAATGTTCCACAAAACATTTTTTTCACACATTTTTGTATTCTTTCTTATTTATTTATTTATTTATTTATTTTCATTTTTTATTCTTTACATAGTACATACATTTCCTACATCAACTGAATACACCAATAGAATTGGCCCAAATTTACTTTAAATAAAGGTCTGGTTACATTGACTTACATTTATATAGAACAAATGCATGTTTTTTCCTTCTTCTGTAAAGTTAGCATTTTTGAGATATGAGGTTTTGCTCCAACAATTGCTCTGGTATTGCTGAAATATATATATTGCAATAACATTAATATTGTGTTGTTTTTCTGTTTTTAAATTTTATATATATATATATAAACTGATAGTATACATGCAAAGTACTGTGCAGAACTGTATTCTCTGCAGAGGATGTAACCTCCACTTAGATAAGCAACAGAGCATGTAATTTGAACAGATGCACAAACATTTGCATACAACTGCATACATTTAGAATATACATACTGTTTGGTTATGCAGTCAGTTTTATGTACAGTGCATCCACCATTAGAAAAAATATAAAAACTGTGAAGTAAAAAAAGGATCACGTTGAACAGTTCTCTTTTCCACTTTTGGATAATATTTTATTAATATTATTATGATAACTTGTAGGACTACAACAGTTTTATTAAAGACACTGTGTTTTCCCCTTCTTCCTGAATAAATTTGCCTGAGGATCATCAATAAGGAAAAATGGTAGCAGGTTTTCTCCATGGAGGCCCATCAGAAAAAAATCTGAGCTTTAAACTATAACCTTTTATGGCTTCCTCTTTGGGTATCTGATTAAAATGATCAGAACTATGCTGTTCATTTTTTGAGCATACCAGGGAAGGGTTTTAGAGCTGGAGTTTGGGGGTCTAAGGCGGGAACCTGTGGAATTCTACACAGGGCCACATTTGCTATTGTTGCGTTGCGGTTTTTTACTGGCCGCCCTGCCGTACGATGATGGGGCTTTTTCTATTCTTCTCTCTCAGTTCCCGTTCCCAAAGCGCTCCACATTCCAGCGGCCCACCATAGGAGCTGCTTTAGTGAGGGCCTGCTGGCTCCTGGGTGGCCTCTTGTGCAGGGGCTGCATAGGGGAGGAGACGATGTCTTATTAATTGACTGGGTATCTTGGGCAAAGTGGAGGAATTTGGCCAGGGGAGAGACTGAGCGAGCAAGAGCGAGAGCTGGACATTGTATCTGCAGGTCTTGGCTTTACTGTGTATTTCCTTTTGGCTTTCTTAACCCAAAAGGAATTGCCTCTGCGTGCACACTTTACTTTACATTATAACTACCTAGATTACAGATAAGTTCCATAGTGGTTACTGAATAAGTTATATGTTATAATAGTTTAATAATAATAATAAAGTGTGTTATGGTGTTATGATCAGTAGTGAATAATATGGGGCTATACTGCTTCATTAAAACGCACTAAAAGATATATGTTTGCATATTTTATGAAAAGTACATAACGTTGGATCAAGCTTTCTTAAATACTCACTAATCTCGTATTTCTGACATGTTAAGCTAATTCTGCCTAGTGGTCAACAGATGTACATCATCAGTGTTTCGGTTTTGACGTTCATATAAAAGGTGGTCACTAGCGCTTGCTTGGTTTGACTGGCTAATGCTGGTCTGATGTGATCATATATATTGCAGTTTGGGTTTCAGTGTAAGTTAATGTGATTAGATTTCATTCCAGATCATTCCTTTAGGGCCATTTCTGTTGGATGAAGTGTTCACATAATGTGAACTGTAGCTGGTGTTGTCCAATGAGTAAAATTATAATAAATAATATCATACAAAATACAAAAATGTCAATATGACAGCGACGATATGCCATGTAAAACTAGGAGTGTTTGCTATTCTCCTAAGAATAGGCCCTCTGAAAGCTGCGAGGGTGACCTGGGCCTGAGCGGAGGGCGTTTCTCTGGAGCAGGCTGTGGGAATGGCCAGTGTAGTCCTGGGAGCTGTGGAGCCAGTTGAATGGCTTGCTGTGGCTGAGTGTGTCAGAGGGATGTGATTGAGTGGGATGTTCTCAGGATAGGGCAAAGAGGGGTGTTTGGGGGGGGGCAGGGGAGTTTTGCGAGCGCTATGGCTTCCCATGTGGTCCAACCCCCCACCACACGTACCACCAGCATCTAGATCCCTAATCCTGTTACATGTGTCCCCATTAGCACTAATGGGCCTTGCTATTGTCTCCCTGGGTGTCAGCCAGAGTCACCAGCCGGGCCCTGCCATGTTTGGGCTCCTTCCCACACCCCGCCATCCCCATGGCAATCGAGCGTGCAGACACACACACACACACCCCACAGTGGGTTAAAAAGTCAGAGAAGAAGATACTCATGAACTCCTAAATATGGCAATACATGTATATATTACTCATCTGTTTAGCTAGTTTGAGGATCTTCAGTCATTACATGCTGTTCTACGTTCATGTATGATTTGTTATATATCTTGTGTGGTTTTAATGGGTAATATGGCAGTTATGCAAGTTAGTTGGATTTTTTTTTCTACTTTTTATAATCCACATAATCTCAAACGCATTCGGTGATGCTGAGTTGTCTATCTGGACACTCGGGCAGTCTGTCCAATGTCCAAGAACAGCAACGGCTTTGATACATTTGATTTCCAAAGTTCTTTTTTGTCCTTTTCTCATTAAAAGCTTCTTGACAACAACACATGTTTTCAGACCCACATTTTGTCAGCAGGACTTTTATATTATATCTATAGCAGTACTTCATATCTTATCATTTCACAAAACTTTGACTTTCCCTCTTTTTTTGCAGGTGGATCATTTTATGTCTAATCTTTTCAGAAACATGAATAACTTAATAACTGTTTTTACTGGAAATCAGAAGTCTATAATAATAGTAAATTTACCAGCGAGGCCATAAACATATTACTTTTTAATCAGAAAAGGCCTTTTTCCCCCCCAAATAATGTTGGGGTAATTTCTTATCATTCATATAAAGTTTACATTCAGTGTAAATGACAATAGGGATTTTCTAATTAGGTAAAAAACTGAACATTGAAGCTACAAGGATGTGGTTCCATAGACTCCACAGATCAATTGACCACACTGCATATTTTTACAACCTTCGTGGGCTCTGCCATAGTGCAATCGCCTCATCAACTAATGATCAAGTCCTCCAAGAGCTAAATCAAGTGGAACTGAGTAGCAAAATGACTAAACTGTGAGCGGTGAGCTGATGGAGTGGGATGGAGTTTTGTATGTTTAGTTTTTATTCTTTTTCCAAGTTATAATGACAAACAGTGTTTGGGAGAGGGATGTTTGTGCATGCGTAGCCGTCATGGAGCAAGTGGCTGAAGAGCTGGATGGATGGGACTGACCCCAGAGCAGCCACGTCCACCCCCTTGTTTCCTGTTCTTTGTGGCTCAGCACAAAGCCTACTCTGCTGTGCACATACAAGCACACACACACAGAGGCAGCGCTGAGAGGATGAGGCAATGTAAAGCGACACAACCCTTCTCGAGGTACCCGAAAATTCCTTCTCTCTTCTGTCCACTATTCAGTATAACAATGAAGCGGAGCCAAAACCTGCTTGACTGAAGAACACTGCCAACTGATGTATCAGCAAGTGAAAACAGGCAACAAGCAGTGGCCCAAAAAGTATCTGGACACTTCCACTACTGGTAAACTTCATAGCACAACATCAAACAGATGGCAGACTCTTTGTGCAGAGAAAGCCTGAAGAGGAATTCCAGCCACTCCTGCAAAGACCTGAACATTTTCCCACCTGCTGTCAGTGAGCTTGTGATCGTTGGTGGGTTCATAAACCCAAAGGCAAATCTGAAGAAGTCTGCAAAGAATCTGCTTAAATAATAACGATCCGTAACACAAAGCCAGTATGGCACAACTGTTTTGTAGACATGGTGTGTTATACACTTCTAATAATGGAAGAGCATCATGAAACTACTGACCTATTTATTACGGATCTCAAAGCTCTCTGTAAAACTCGGTATTGGGGCAGATCAAGCCAGTTTTAACTGCTCTGTGTTGGCATTTCTGAGAGTGAACCTTTTTACATCAGCGGTTACACGCCATACAAGAGAGAATGGTTTGTGGCAGCATGCAGCTAAAATGTCTGCAGAGTGGAAATATTTTAAACAGAACAAAACAAATCCAGCAACCACATGCAATATCTGCAATGTGACAGAGCTGAGTTCAATACCACCAGTTTAATACAGCAAGTAAAATCTCAGCTCAACAGAATAAGTGAGTTTGGATCCACAGTATGTGTTACCCTCTTGACTACCACATAATTTAAAAAGCAGCAGCATGGATGCAGAGCTATGTGTCATATCGTCGCTGTCCAAAGAAAAACATGTATCTCCATTTTTGTTGATTTTTACTTTTATGCCTCATTTAATAGCATGAGCTGATGTCTACACTCTGTGGAGATTTCATGAAGAACGGACCAACAGAAATGTCCCAAAACCGTTTGGAAGTTGTCTGGTTCTATTGACTTCCATTCAAATTAAATGAGTTTTTTCGGCCACTCCTGAAAAGTTGGCGTTTTTGAGATACCTGTTTTTCTTTGGACAGCGACGATATGCACTGGATGAATTATAACTGTTCTGTGTATAACTCTGCTACACTATTATTTAGGAAAAGTATCGGATACACACCTGATTTTGGGAGGTACTTACATTAAATGACCGGCAAAACAGACATTCCTACTATTTCTAAACATTCTTGCTTACATAAAGTGATCTTATCAAATGAAATGATCTCACTGGAGTGACAGATTTCAGTTTCTAAAATCTTCCCTTTGATCATTTTGACCTAAAATCAAGGGTGCCGTAGAATGCATGTAAACTGTTCCTGATGTCTATGTAGAAGGGACATGACTTTGTTTGAGGTGAACAAACCAGATGCAAGTTTACACAAGCATTTACAATCCTATGATTTGGTCCTAGAATGAAACACGCTGTTTTCCCTTTTAAGGTGATCTCATGAATAATTTAATGAGCTCTGCTCCAGTTTGCTGGTTTACAGCAAGACACTGTGATCATCAGACAGAAGCCTACTTTATAATGTTGAAGCTTTTAGAAGCTGTCCGGGGGGAAATGTACCAAACAAACTAATAGCTATGAATTAACGCTGTCCAGGATCTTCTTAAAGATGCAGGCACTGTGGATGGCTTCCTATTCGCCAGATTGCAGTTGCCTTTGGGTGGCAGTTGCCTTTGTTTAAAGATGTATATCAGCCACGACCAGTTTGGTTCTTTGCAAAGAGTATGAAAAGTGTCAGCAACCTCTTCACAATCTGGAACAGTAGATTTCTCCACATAGTCCTTCATTTTGGTGGCTCTGTTGTCATGTGTAAATATTAACAAGTCAGTACTGTTACATATTTTGTAATCATCTGTTTTACTGACCTATTCTTCAAATCTGGGATCTGTATACGACGGAGGAGAGAACAGTGTTTGAGCTTCATGTCAGTTCTATGTACTGAACTCTCCTTATTCAAGTATGCCAATGTAAAGACAGCTTTCCATTCTATGCCAACTTTAAATAAATGAAGGGTGGACTCTGTTTTGGCTATTGCACTGTACTCTGTTGTCTACATTTTGGATGCTTTTACTTAACCAGATTTCTCAGGAAAACCCTTGGAAAGCTCCTGCCTGCGATTACTCAGTTTAGATCTCACCAAGAGCGTGATCTGTTGAGTATAGTGCTTGGGAAAGTCTCTAGTGTGTCATTGTTAAGAGAGTCGATGCTGTTTCGCTTTCTGTTGTCGCCTCTCTGGATTTGAGTGCCTCTTTGATTAGGACATATTAGATATGTGACTGGAGGTCAACAATTTGGCTAATGCATGCCATGAATGGGAATTCAAGTAATTTGTAACATGATGCTGCATTAAGTCAAGCTCAGCAGTGCCTCTGGTGATCTGTACTGGTCTGTTGTGAATAGTGTGCTTGCTGAGAAACAGACACAACAGGTGGAATAAAATTAGAAATCATCTACTGAACAGAAATATAATCAGCGATAAAAAAATCTATGTTGCTGGGTATGTGCAAATAAAGCCCAGTGGATCTTTACTATAGCAGTCTATTACAAATGGCATGCATTGACACAGACGCAGCAAGTAAATAATACATATAATATCTGCCCAATGGATTATCAACATCCTGCAGTTGATTTGAAGTCTAGAAATTATATAGCTGGATGAATAAATCTGATTGTATATGTGTGTGTGTGTGTGTGTGTGTGTGTGTCTGCGCGTGCGTGAACCGTAGCTTGCCCTCTGTTGATCTGAAGTACTGGATGGTTACCATGACAATAGTGCTCAGCGAGGGTTTGAGGAACAATCACCTGTGAATCCTCTTGCCCCGGCTGCAGTTAGCTCTGGGAGCAGATGGCCTTTTCACGGAGTCTGATATGTATTACAGCACAGATATCTCCCCCTAGGATATACTATAGCTATCGCTCCCATGATGAAGGGCTTCATAGGAGGCATTTAAAGATCCCCCCAGACAAACTACATACAGAAAGACACACAGAGAACGACACAAAGATGCCGAAGCACCCAGAGCTGAGTTAGTGTGTTAGAACAGGGAGACGTATGAAATGCATTTATGAATGTTATATTTGCATAAGGACATATACAGCCAAGCTTTGCTTTTCAAAATTTATGCTGACCCAGTCGCCATGAAGTGTTCCCTTAATGTAAAGGCCAGGTAGACATCTTCAAAGTAAAGTACAAACATCACATATATAAAACAAAAACGGACGACGGCGATAATGCTATAAAGCACTGAGGGCACATTCATGCATTCCTTTTCATTGACCTGTGCTTCACTTGGGCAAGCTTGGAAAAGACTAAGTCCTCATCAAAACGCACATTGAGACCCCGGCTGCGGCCCCTGATGGCTGAGTTGAGGCTCTCTGCCTACTGAGCTCATTTGCAATGCTAATAGACAAGAGACAGCTGCCACTGTGCCCGAGCACAACCTCACCCAGTTCACCAGAGAGGGAGAGGGAGAGGGAGAGGGAGAGAGGGAGAGGGAGAGGGAGAGGGAGAGGGAGAGAGAGAGAGAGAGAGAGAGAGAGAGAGAGAGAGAGAGAGAGAGAGAGAGAGAGAGAGAGAGAGAGAGAGAGAGAAACAACGATGGCCAATAAATAGGGTTGGCTTATTATTCCTTGGGTCTTGCATGCATTGGGTCCTTGACGGATTTCAATGACAGTGGCAGAGAATGTGAGGGAGAGAGAAAGAAAGAGCAAGCAGGAGGGAGAGAAAGAGAGAGAGAGAGAGAGAGTGAAAGAGCGAGACAAGGAGTGGTGAGGCAATGTAAAAGAACACTTCTCTAGGTGCCTGGAAATTCCTTCTCTCGTCTGTCCACTGCAAATCCAAACCTGCAAAATGATGCATCAGCAAGCAAAAAGATCCTAAATGCTGACAACAAGCAGTGGCCCCAAAAAGTCCTCCACTACTAGTAAACAGTACTTATGTTCTTCAGGTTATTTTACAGCAAAGATACAAACTGATGGCAGACTCTTAGTGCAGAGAAAGCCTGGAGAGGAATTCCAGTCAGTGCTGAATAAGACCTGAACATGTTCCCGCAGTTCTGTCAGCGAGCTTGTGTTCATTGAGGGGATCATGAACCCAGAACTGTATAAAGGCAAAACTGAAGCAGTCTGCAAAGTGCGTGCTCAAATAATAACACACCCACCTCCTTATGAGAGGTCTATTAAAAGTAATGCCTAATTTGGTTTCTTAATACAGTTATGTTCTTTAATACAGTTTTAAAGTATGGCACATCTTTTTGGGGAAACTGTATATAATATATTTCTCATTACATAATAACATAAAATTCTTAAACCTACTTATAGACATTTTTTGTGATCTTATCAATTGAAATGATCTTACTGAAGGAACAGATTTCTGATCCTTAATGCACTCTTGTAACAGGCAAGTTATGTAGAAAAATCATTTCAGTTATATATCGTCTCTGTCCAAAGAAAAACAGGTGTCTCCAAAATCGCAACTTTACAGGAGAGGCTAAAAACTTCATTTAATTTCAATAGAAGTCAATGGAACCAGACGTTTTTCCAAGCGGCTTTGGGCCATTTCTGTTGGTCCATTTGTCATGAAATTACCACATATTGTAGACAGCAGCTCATGTGACCAAATGAGGCATACAAGTAAAAATCACCAAAAATGGAGATACATGTTTTTCTTTGGACAGTGACGATATGTAAACTAAGCAGAAATGACTTAAAATAATTAAGACAACAAACAATTAGAGTGCAAAAGTAGTTTTCATTAATGCTGCAACTTTTGCTGAGACTGAAAAATAGATCAACTAGAAACACTTTACAATAAGTATTGAATAACTGATATTGCATTGGTCAATTTAAAGTTATACATTAACAATAGTTAACGAATGCTAAGCAAACATGTAACTTAACATGTAAACATGTATGTTTAATTAAGATTAGCTAAGGATTGTTACCACTGTTAGTGTATTACTGTATGTTAACTAATGCACTATTTTTTTTTAGTTCATCAATACTTAATGTAAAGTGTTACAGAGAAACTTTAGATGACATGAGATAGGATAGACATGGTACACCGGACTGAGCCCTCCAATGAGACACCGAACCAAAACTGAAGCATCTGATCAGACTGTAGAATTGGTACTAGCCAATAAAATCTCAGGATGCAAGCATCCAATCAGAAAGCAGGACTGATGTAATCAATCAGATTGCAGTATTCAACTAGCCCTTTAGAGCACCTCATTAAAATAGCAGATTAAATTTCATGATTCAAATAGCCAATCAGACTGCAGGAGTCAGCTAGACAAAGACAGTGTGAAAACTGCTATAAAACTTTCTGATATTACTGTTAAATCACTGAGAGTTGGTGAAATAATTACACATATTAATCATTTAGCAGGATATTCTGTTCTCAGCTTCATTCCACAGTTTCACTGGGCCCCTCATTTACCAGGCACCCAGAGAGAGAGAGAGAGAGAGAGAGAGAGAGAGAGAGAGAGAGAGAGAGAGAGAGAGAGAGGGGAGAGAGAGAGAGAGAGAGAGAGAGAGGGGAGAGAGAGAGGGAGAGAGAGAGAGAGAGAGAGAGAGAGAGAGAGATAGAGAGAGAGAGAGAGAGAGAGAGAGAGAGAGACAGAGATAGAGATAGAGAGAGATAGAGAGAGAGAGAGAGAGAGAGAGAGAGAGAGAGAGAGAGAGAGAGAGAGAGAGACAGAGATAGAGAGAGAGAGAGAGAGAGAGAGAGAGACAGAGAAATAACTTGAATGAATGAAACATCCCCACAGAAACGGTTTCTGATCAGTTTCTGTTCTGTTTCAAACAGAAACCCACAGCAAGGTCTGAAAAAGCCAGCGAGTTGTGCTGTGTGGTTTGGTGGAGGTAACTCATCAGCAGAAAGCTACATTAACAATAGCAAATTTAGAGAGCTCTTAATTTAGCTCTCATTCGCTTGGGCAGCCGTATAGGCTATGAGTGGCTCCCAGAGTGATTGCACGAGCTCTTGTGGAGAAGAGAACACTTGTGGATATTGTGGGGAATAAAAAGCATATATGCATATCTGTGAGAACAGCTTTGTAATACATGCGGTAGAAATAACTCCATTTACTTTTCTCCAGCCGTAGAGAAAGTCACGACTCACCAGCTGGTTAATGACCGAAGATTTGCAGTGCTGTTCCTTTGTTGTGCTCTCTTTCAAACAGCGGCTAGTAACAGCACACTAGCATATGTATCAGAGTAAAACAAACATTGCGTGCAGTATTTGTTCAGTTTATATGGATGAATTAAAGGTTAAACGTTGGATCATTCTATTTAATGCCACTTGTTACAACTGATACTGCACTTTTATATATATATATATATATATATATATATATACACACACACACATATACACACACACACACACGGGTCAATTATTACAATATAATATAATATAATATAATATAATAGTAATGACACATTTAGATCATAGGGATGCTAACTTGATAAAGACTATCAACTATTTTATTTCGTATAATTAGACTTTGACTAAAATTATAGTTTACAGCATGAAAACCCAAGAAAGACTGCAGGCATCGTTTCCCTTAAGCATTATTATTTATTAATACATTTATTTACTGACTTTGTCGAATGTGACCAAGAATAAAGGCTATACTTCCCAAATTTTCACAAAATAATTTTGGAAATGTTGACTGCATCTATGAAGTGAAATGAATGTAGCCACAAAACCTGGGAAAAACTAAGAACAAATGAAATGTAGTGTTAGTGTGTGCCATCAGATTATGACACGTGTGTGCAAAAGTGTGTGTACTCCTGGTGAAAGAGCAAGTATCCTCCACAGAGAACACATTTTAAGGCAATGTTTATTTGCTGAATTAAACATATTGCTGTCTGGAGACAACTTTGCAGGAGACAGCAAAAAGCCCCCCAACTTTTAATGCAAGTTTATGTAAAGAGCATTCATTCCCAGCAGTTTTGGAGCATTTCCATTGGCCCATTCCTCATTACCTTATTCACATAACGTAATGGGGTATGTAGCAAAATTCAAATTCACTGAAGATGCTTATTGTTCTTTTTAAACAGCAATGAAATACAAAAACAACACGTGGCCGGTACAAAAATTTATATTTGACATCAGTTTTAAATTGTGCATTTAAATGTGTAGTTCGCTGCACTGAAGTGTCCACTCACGCTTCAATATCAACAAAAATCTATTTGACCAGGAGTATGCAAATCATTGCATGCAACTGTATGTCATGCCAATACACATAACTTCTCACAAAACCTGAAGACATGTTAATGCAATGTTTGTGTGATGTTTGTTACTTAGCAGGCTTTAAGTAAAGCATTTCAGAGTTCTGCTTGTGTGAAATCACAGATGAGCTTTACACACTCACTATATGCTCAGATTAAGTCTAAATCAGAACCGGAACTTTAAATGCCACTGACATTGCTGTTTAGTCCTTAATCCTAGCTTAGTCCACAAAACCGCCCCTATATGTTTGTTGATTGAGAGAGAGGTGTGTGTGTGTGCAGGGAGACTCAGAGGGAGTGGAGGCCTCTCTTCACAACTCTTTCATTACTGATGTAATTACACCGGCTCTCTTTAGTGCGTGCACTTTCCCCTGCTAATCATGTTTACTCAGGTCGCAATTGGGAAATGAGGTGGAAAACGACGTGTGTGTATGTGAGAGAGTGAGAGTGTGTGTGTCCTGGGCAGTGATACTGGGAGGTAGGACCTGCTCCTCTGTCTCTCTCTCTTACTCTTCGTCCATTGCCGTCTCTTTCTTTGCCCCTGTCTCCACCCTGTGGGTGTCACTGCTCTGCTCTAATCCCTGCACAGCACCGCCTGGATCATTATAGACTGTCTTCTGGAGTCAGTGAAAGGGGGAATTAGCTGGGAACACAATTCCGGCAACCTCTGTGACCCTGGGACAAAGGCTCAGCTGCTGGGGGTCCCAGCCGCCTAAACCAGCCCATATGTCCGAGACAAAATTGTTACAATGGTCTACATAAAGGAAACACGGTGGGTGGGAGGGACTGGCTGTTTGTGTGTGTCTCTGAGGAATTATTTAATGTTCTGGACAATATTTAATGTTCTGGACCAAGGGATAAGAAGCGGTTGGGCCACGTTTGGGCCACTCAGCTGTCCATGGATAGTTACTTAAAGAAGCACTTTTAAAAATATAGGTTGTGTGAAAGTTTCAAAGAACCCTCATAGAATTTTAAAGTACCAGTTAAGCGTTCTCCTATAACCACATGTCCAAGCCAAGAACTGTTTAAGAAACTTCATTTGTAGGAGTGTAATGACGTGAAGATCCATCGTGTTTCAGTGAATTCCATATAGAAACTTATTTTAGCATTTTATACTTTGTCATATTGAGCGTATTAAAGGGTCCAGATCATGTAAAACTGAAACAAGTAAGTTTGTTGTGGTTAGTAAACATATACCCCATATATAGGACAACTAAGCAGCAAAAACATCCCATGTAGGCTTTGTGATGTCACAAAAACGAACATATTTACATATAGCCACCTACTGAGCTCCAGCAGATTAGTCCACCCATTCACATTGAAGTAATAAGGAGCGATTTCAGCTCAGACTGCTTTTTGTGCAAGGCCCAGAATGGGGAAGCCTATCAGAGCAGAGATCATTTACATATATAAGTCTTAAAGGCCTGGTAATGAAAGCAGTCGCTTAAAGGGATTAAAGGTTATTTTTTTATTTTTTGTGTGTGTGTGCATAAACCTTCACAAACGTGGAGAAATGTAGGCGGTGGATAAAGGAGGGAAGAGCAGTGGAATATCTGCCAGGTGTGTGGATGACTTCCTTACGTTGTGAATCAGTCATTAAATGCTATGTATAGTTCATGTCTGTGCAAGGATATTGTAGCAAAGACGGAACAAAAGCACTAGGACAGTTCCCGGGATTCTATCATGGAGCTCCATCTCTCTCTTTCACTGTCTCTTGCTCACTCACTCTCCATGCTGTCTTTCCCGAGTGGCCCAGTGCAGCTCCCCAAAGCCATCCTGCTGTGAGGATGTTAAGCAGCTCTTTGTGTGTGTGGAGAGCAGGGAAATCCTCTCTGTCTGTGTCTCTCCCTCTCTCTCTCTCTCTCTCTCCCATACACACACACACACTGAAGTAGGCACTGCTCCAGAAAGGCAGGGGCACGCTGGGTGTGCAATTGTATCACTTACCAGGGGGAGGGTTCTGGAGGACGGTGGGCTTGGCCCATGACCCTCTGTTCCACTGTCTGTTCTACTGGTCAGTTGGATGTAAATGAGAATACATGTGTATTGCAGCTCCAATACACATTTTCTCTAGGATTTCGAGATCCAGCCAAGATTAAGCTCAGGCTAAGCTTCTCAGCCTTTAAAGGTGGCCGTTTCCTCACTGTGCTGCTGAAATTAAAGATACTTTATTTCCCCAGCTGGTTAATCTAGCAGCTTTGGCTTTTCCTACAACTAAACACACTACAACATGCATATTATGGTTTATTTTCACAAAAAATATTATTATATAAAAATAATATGATTCATATTTATGCTATAAAACCTACATAAAGCTTTCCACTGTTCATCTGTGACCATTAAAATAAAGAAAAGGCTCTCCTGTGCTGCCAACAAACACCTTTACACTTACCTTACATTAGTACTCTAAGCAAGTGACTTATAGATTCTCCAGGTTTTGTTTTGTGAGTTTTCACCTCTGCACTGAATGTATGAAGTGTTCCAGGTATGTTTTGTTTCACCCATATTTGTGACATACACATGTTAAAGGGGAATCGAACCACATTTGCTACATTTCTGCTGAATTCATCAGTTTGGATTTCTACAAGGTTTTCGGAGTGGGTTGATGTGAAAAGATGCACTGCAGAGAAGGAAACTGATTCTGGTAGTGGTAGTGATGAGAAGCACATATTTAGAATGGGAACTAATGGCACCTCTGAATAAACGTGTTTGACTTTGAGAGCATTTTGCCCCACAATGGTCTGCATAAACCTATCCACCACAAGTTATTAATACAGTGCTGTAGGCCAAAATCCTTACCCAAAACTACCATAAAACAATGTCTCAGGCAGTAACAATGCATTCATAACAATTTCATGGAGTAACTTTGTGTGGTAGCTCTCAGATGTTTGGTTTGTATCATCACCAGTGTGAACAGTAACCCAGACAGCAAATGACCTTATCTGTATTGAGGTGCCAGAGCGTTAATTAACTATTCAATGAAAATAAGTTACACAAAATGATAAGTCAGCCATTCATTTTATTTTACTATTTAAAACCAAATGTAAATTAAACGTGTATGCAAATGAGCAGTTCGATACGCCAAAATACTGCCATTTCTCTGCCAGAGATGGAGCATGTTTTTAGACATGTGTGCCAAATACACATGTAACAATGAGGCTTAGTTTTGGCTCATACGCAGTGTGCCAGTGAAGATTGTGGGCCTTCAGTGCCATATGTTCGCCAAACGTATCTGGCATATACCTGATGCCTGTGTAAGTTTTCTAGTATAGTATTTCACATTACACCACTCCAAATTAATTTTTACATTTTTATTTTTATATCAGTAATGCAAAATATTTGACAAGTCAGTTTAATCGGCCCTTTAATTTGATTTAGTTGTGGACAGAAAATGATCACATAATGTAGATACAGTGGGTCAACATTTAGTTTGATGGAACTATTGTATTGTACTGAATGATTTGTACTGTTTTGTTGGGTCTAGTAAAGAATGGCTGGTGTTATGCACATCAATGCACACATGCACAACCCCGGCCAAGAGTCCAGTGCTGTACTGTATAGCTTTATATAGCTTGCATGGCAAAGTTCTTCCTGTTCTTTCCTGTTCGTAATGTCCATGATCACCTTATCTCCCATCGGACCACAGGTGATGGTACATTTCTGCAATGTACCTCGATGGTGTATCACTGCTCATAATACTATATCAGGTTTATTATTAGACCCAGGAGAGTTGTCACTGCTTACCCTTGCTCTTTCCTCTCTCGCTCCCTTTCTTGCTCTCCAGTGTCTCCTCTCTCCTCTTCAGTCCCTTTCTTATTAGCGGGCCCCCAGCTGCGTGGCGGCCAGGATCAGAGGCTGCCTCTATTAGCAGGGTCCATTTGTTGAGCGATTGAATCGCTCTCAGCCCTCTGCTCTCGCACGGCCTCTAACCCTCTCTCTCTAGCTCAGCCTGCCATAAGGGCCTCTCACAAGCCTGCCGCACAATGGAGCCTGATAGAAGCATTCTTCCTGAGATAAACCAGATGCTAGGCAGGTATGAGTGAGTGTGCGTGTATGAGAGAGGTGGAGAGAGAGAGAGAGAGAGAAAGAGAGAGAGGCAGGGAACATATGATTTATTTACTACCCTGTTTTATTACCAGGTTTTGAGGTCAGCTTTTGCTGAAACAGAGTGGCAAGTGCAAATATTGACCAGCAGGTGGCATGCTTGTACAAGTACTGAGAACATCTCCCACTTCTCCCTCTCTCTCACCCTGTATTTCAGCCAATGTCTCTCTCTCTCTCTCTCTCTCTCTCTCTGAATAACACATGCATATACAAGTATGGCTGTCCAAAACGCCCACTCTCTTTACAGGATCTTGAAGTTACTGTACCTGGAGATGGACAGTCAACTCCTATGACTTTCTCTCTACTTCTTCCTCTCCCTCTATACCCCTCTTCATTTTCACTACCACTCAAGGATCTGTCAACAGCAGTCACAGTGCTGGGCACAATAACACAGTTAACACAGTTAAAAAAAATGAAGTGGCCAGTAAATACAGCTTCACTCCCAAAAGTTCAGCGCTGGCGAGTGCAAACCATGACCCCATCACTTTTGTGCTGAAATGATGAATGAATGGAAAGATAATGTGTGTTTCCACTATAAATCTTACCATATCAAGCCTCTTCTCCATTACTAGAGGAGAACTCGAGATGGTTAGGAGACTTTGGTGAAAGAGCTCTTGTAGCCTCTTCTCTCTCTCTCTCTCTTTCTCTTTCTCCCCCCCCTCTCTCATATTCTGGCCTGCACTCAAGAGAAGCATTTCTGCTTAAGGAGAGATGGCGCTGAGGTGTTCTGCATGGCTGCATCTGAATGTCTTGCTTTTTTCCGGTTCTGAGGGGCTCACTTGACCGCCCCTTTCTGGCGCACTGAGAGACAGAGGAGAGAGGTTAGAGAGCTGCTCAGGGCTGTCACTCACACACACGCTGACTCCTCTGGGAATCAACCACTACTACCTCCACACCGCGCCACACAGGACAACAGACAGGACGACGCCTTAGGCTCCTGGACAAAGGGCCTCAATCCAAAGTAGTTAATAAGCTGAGCTGCATTATTTGGGTTATGGCAAACACTGTATGTATGTAATCCCAATGTAAAACACAGTCTTTTATATGGAACATTGTATATGGAAGTGACACCACTGACTGCAACACCCCTGACAAAATTCCCAAAATCTGAGCTTTTCTGAAAAATACAGTCCACTGGCACTTTAGAGTGGTTCAGGGTCACATTGTATGCAGAAAATGGCACATTTATTTTCTGTGCAATACTAATGACAATATTACTGTTCCACAAAAGTGTTAGTATTTTAGCTGTTTGTCAGAAATACAAAAAGAAAAAGTAAAATTCCACATAAATTCCTACATTTTTTTTGTTGTTGTTTATTTTGATATTTGTTAGTATATTTTATGTTGCTATAACACTACTGACAAAACCCTGAGACAAGACTAAAACACTAAAATGAATGTCAAAAATAAATTTCAATATGGAAATAAATTTCAATTTTAATGCACCGTGGAAGTCACACCCAATAATGAGCATTACACTTGTTATTTCACATTTAAATAATATTCGTTTAGTAATTGTAAATTCAATGCTGTTTTTTTATGCACTAAATAGTTTGTTAATATTTAAGCTCATTTTAATGGTTTCACTGAATTAAGCACATTTACACTTTACTATCACAATCTTTTAATGGAAATGCCTCTAAGTTGTCATTACAATGTAATGTACTTCCTTGTACATTGTCAAAAAAAGGTCATGTCCAGATGTTGTCACCCAAAGTGAAAAACAACCATCAAAACTACAACAATGTTCTTAACGTCCAACAGTGTGCCTAAAATGAATTTTTATTTACACCACATTCATTTTTTGCTTTTAAATTGTCAATTTAAACACAAAAGCCTGGCTAAAAACAACCCTGGTCACAGCCTTAATACCTGGAAAAGGTACATCCATTTCTATTAAACAGAAAAGTCATTCTGAATCAACAGCCCTTTGCATTCTACTTCTTAAGAGCTGATGGAATTTCTGCTCATTTCAAAACTATGTGGACATGCACTGAAATTACTGTCTGTGATAACTGATCATACATGTGTATGCGCGCCACTCAATGCTGATTAAGTTGTAAGAATAGATACTCTTTGGCCTACAAGTGTGCCTACACTATAGATGCACTTTGCAAGTATTCAGGTATTAGCTGCTGCATAATTTATCCATCAATGTAAAGGTCACCACAGGACCACCACTGAACAGGTATTATTAGGGTGGCATGTCAGTGAGTGTGGTTCTTGTATGCATGTATAAGGCGCAGTAGCCTTGCTGGGAATTTTAAACACATCAGTGTCAAATAACCAGCTGTCAGCAGCCCTGTGGTCAGAGACTGACCGCGGATGAAGGGTTTGAGGATTTACAGTAAACAAATCCATAGTCTCTTAACCGCACACTGCCTAGGTAGGTGTGTCTGATAGTGGTGGTTCATTTCTCATGTGTTTCAGCCTCACAATTCATGTGCACTGGATGTAGGTAGATATTTAATTTCTCTGAAATCCCGTTGTTTGGCTTGTCGGTACATGAGGTCTTGTCCTCTGCCGTGTCCTTTGATCGTTGCTGTTCCTCTGTTCTCTCAGACTCTATCTCCATGGAGATGAAGAAGGCTCAGTGCCCGTGCACAAAAATAAACCCATCTGGGCCCGTATTCATAAAGCAAGTCGGAGGAGCACGGCTGGTCTAGGAAGCGCTTTTCTGACATCCATCATCATAAACAGGGAAGAAATCTCATCCTAAATCAATATTCCTACTTGTTCTTTATGAATGGAGGCCCTGGCCTTGTCAGAAATTCGTAGCCCTGTGCATATACCCGTCCTAATGGACATTATGCTTTGTGTACATTATGTGTTCAGCCACTGCCCTTGCTCTGGTTGATGGAACCTTGCAACCTTCATGCAACAAAATGAGGCCACAGAGCTGTCTGGAGGAAAATACCTTGCTTTCTGTTACTTGTAAAAGGCCTCTCTGGGCCTTGGCCTACATGACCATTAAAAATCCCTTTCTTTGTTCTGAGAAATCTACTTTTATCCCTCTACCAGCCCCTGACGCACTGATGAGACAAGAGCGAGATTCAGGGTAATTGTGGTTGATTGTATGGCTGTGCCGCCGATCAGGAACGGAAGAAAGGTTTACATATCTGAGGTCTTTTCGCGCCCCCCAATGTGCTGGTCTGTGGAGGTTTGTAATTTGTCTACCTTTTCACACCTGAAGGTCCTCATCTCGCCTTTTTCTTGAGAGGAAACAAAGACCAAGCTACATTCCTATAGCCAGTTGAGGAGACATGAGATTTTTTTCTCGCTACACCAGCCGCAGCTCTTTTTTTTTAAACAATGTTTGCAGGCCGTATTTACAGGACTAGAAACTGGGACTCAACAATTAACCCTTTTATGTGACACTAGATAGAGAGAACTGAAGCCTTGAGGTTTAACAAAGTGCAATCATGTCTATGGAAGTCTTAGGGAAGACTGAAGGGTCCTTCTGAGCTGTGTCGCTTAAAAGTTTAGGGGTGACTCATAAACCATTTTCTTCATTAATTTAATTTTACTCAAGGCTGTCGAGGGTGTACACACCATCTCGAATGCCCTTGCTCCAAAACTTTAAATTGCACCTTGGGCCGGACTTCGCCAACTCCTCAGTTAATCCTGATTGTGATTTAGTGTGATTGAGAGGCGGCAGAACGTAGGTGTTGCCGAAGGAAAAAGACAATACAATTAAATGATTAATGCGCCACGGGACCACGACAATTAAAACTATTATGGAAATTAAAATGACATTATGTCACAGCGGAGAGCTGATGATACCCGTGTTGTCTTTTTAAAAGCAATTTCCATAATTCCAATAATTGAAATCATAGCATATTCATCCATTTACCGGGTGAGGGGGGCTAAGAGCGGCCACTAATGAAACCCAATCATTAGCATCCAAACAAAGTAATTGGCTAGTCCTTTATCTTCAGAGATAGGTGACAAGGCACAATCACCCCCCTCCATCAGAATGCAAAAACAAGTAATTAAACCGCAGACAACAATGTTCCCAGCTCGCTGCTCCTGTGCTGAGCACGTTTGAAAACAGCACTGATTGCCTTGATTAGAAACCTTACTGTATCCTCTGGTGTTGTTTGTGCTTATACTTTTTAGGGATGGGTTGCCATAGGACGATTTGGTGTGGAAGCAGAGGGGCTGAGAAAGGGCACTGATTTAGATGCATATATCAGTGTTACATTCGACATATGATTAAGTTTTATCAATTAGTTCATGTCATAATTCTATGTTCGCATTACAAGATTAGACCTATGATATAAATGGGCGGAACAGTTGGGATTCCAAAAGGAAACAATGCCAGCGGTAACTACACCCATGTTTACAAACGAACATAATGAATGTTGTAGTTTAGTAACCTCTTAAACTCATACCTTTAGAACGCTGGAATAAAGGGCCCTGTATGGTGCAAAGTGCAAACAATGTAAATACCTCAAATAACCTACAAGGTACAACAAAAGCTGTTTCCATGCACACCAAAGGCTGAGACTGCTGGTCTAACTAAATTATGCTGATGTAAACAGCATGAGTAGAATGACCCAACAGAAATGCTCAAGAATGACTGAAATAGATCAAATATCTTTACATTAACTTACACTGAAAGTACAGAACATCTGTTGCCCTCTTGTAAAGTTACTGTTTAGGAGAGAATTGTTTTTCTTCGGACAGTGATAAATACATGTGCTCAAAAGGCATAAATCTTAAATAAAGTTTTAAATAACTAGGGCTAAATGCATATTTGTACATTTTTAAAACTTACTTTCATATTTTATAATACTTGTACTACTACTACTACTACTACTACTACTACTACTACTAATAATAATAATAATAATAATAATCGATTTGAGTGTCAGAGCAAGTCAATGCACCTTTCAATGGTATAACTAAAGGTTACAGAAGGGTACCACCCCATTTGACTCACAATCCAGTTCTTCAGTCCTGAAAGTGCTTAACCTACATATTAGTTTCATAGTTGTTCCTGAATAATAAGCCTACTGGTTAATGTTTAATGAAATCAAGCACTTGTCCGAACAGCCCGGCTGGTTGTCTCCATTTCACTATACAGAAAGCATCAACTGAGCATCAAGTTCTTTACGGTCTTGCTTTTGCACAATGCTTTTACATGTGTCAGAAGTAATACCACTATTACTTTTACTGGTATCTAAGAGTAGCCAAGAAGAGGCAGGAGGAGTAGAGGAATGGGACGAGAATTCAGATCATGAAGACAGTTGGAGAAACATGTTTGCATAGACAAAAAAGATCTTGAGGTGCATCTACGAGTTCATTCCTTCATCTCCTCATTGGGCATCTGGGACTTCTCACCTCTCCTGAACTCAAATGCCTCCAAGCAGGGAGAGCGTCATGGGACCCCTCTTGAGGAGAGTCAAGAACGAGAAATCGGGGTAAATAGTCTTCCCTTTTTTTCATTAGCACCTTTCTATGCTCCATCTTCGCCCTGCTCTTCACTTTCCCATCCTTCTCGGCCTCCTGCCACGCTCCTTCTCCTTAATCTTCACCTTGCTCTTCACTTTTTCCCATCCCTCTCAGCCTCCTCCTCACGTAACCTTGTCTTTTTCAGGATACCCTACCACGCACACGCAAGAAATGAGAAGAAGCAACATGATGGTGGAAGGCCGCATGTCGTTCCCTCGTTTTCTCTTTTCCTCTCCAGCTCTGCTGATGAAGCACTGACCCCACAGCCTGCAATACCATCTCCCTTCCCGCACACAAAGGCCTGCCTGCATTCTCCAGAGACGTGCTTATTTTCTTTCCCTCTTTTTCTCGCTATGCTGTTCATTTTTCTTTAATGTTCTCCCTCACTCCCTGCATACCGCCCCTTCCATTTCTTTCTCCTCAGTGAACGAAAAAAAAAAAAAATGTCCTTGGGTGTTTTTTCCCCCTCCCTTGCCCAGATGAATCGGTTCACGTTTGTACATACTTGATCTGACCCCGTGACAGGCAGACAGTGTGTGTGAGTGCGAGAGGGCATAGTCCCATTATCCCAGCACTCTCCTATGGCTTAGTCGAGCTGAACCACAGAAAGTGAGCCACATTCGCGATGAATGCGAAACAAGATATGAGTGAGCTATATCTAAGGCATATGCCTAACTTGGACAGATGGAGAGCAACCTTGTGAGGAACTAGGAATGAGCAAATGATGATAATTAGTGGCACTTGTGGACATAGCAGTACTGGTGATTCATACCATGGAAATCTTACATGCAACCGCAAAATCAATAATGATTACCTTTATACATCACGATACCTCAATTACAACCATTTCCAACTTGTCTTACACATGTCTGTTCTTATTGTTCCAAAAGCAGGCAAGTGCACAACAATTTAGCCACAATCGTGAAGGAGCCAAAACTCCACCACAATGAAGAAAGACAAAAGAAGCCTGTGGCCCTCAGGTTTGCTTACCTGTTAGCATGAATGCTTTATAATTGCTGGTGATTTTTCACTTGTTGCCATTTTCGCACACCTGAAGCAAACTCCCAAAAGAAGTCGCCAAAGAGCCGTGAGAGCATAACAGGAAGGTAGAGAGAGAGAGAGAGAACAGGGAGCAGACAGAAAGAAAGGCTGAAAGAATGTGTTTGATTAGAGCTAGCGCTAGTTAGCGTTTAGCTGCAGCGCAGAGCAGAAGGGCCATTGTGTTCCCAGTGCATTCTTGAGTGTTGCAGCGCACTGGATGAGTGTAAGAGAAAAGGGGAAAAATGTGCAGACTGACATTCTCTAA
The DNA here is from genome assembly GCA_024036415.1 of Prochilodus magdalenae. Classification (NCBI taxonomy): domain Eukaryota; kingdom Metazoa; phylum Chordata; class Actinopteri; order Characiformes; family Prochilodontidae; genus Prochilodus; species Prochilodus magdalenae. Next base: position 73,708 of record JAMWET010007422.1, on the reverse strand, counting down.
TCAAATACAGCAATCAGGAGCTCAGAAGCAGCAGCATTATGCCATTTACAACTCCTTTTAATTTATAATCAAAAACTGAGCTGCACAGAGAAAGAGAGAGAGAGTGAGAGAGAGAGAGAGACGGGGGTCCAGGTCATTACATCTCTCTTTTACAGGACCGATGAGAGCAATGAAGAATTAATCAGTGGCCATTAGGCTGTATTTACTCACCACTGTGGGGGATGTGATCAATCCTGCACTCACTCTAAAGCCCCTCTCCGTCTCTTGCCCTCTTTCTCTCTCTATTTCAGTCATCCCTTTACCGTCCATGTGATGGATAATCGGATGCATATTTCTCCTTGACCTCTGTAATGGGGGTCAAAGCAGAGGCAGGTGCAGTGTGCAGACTGAGCTCGCCTAGGCCTTTTTATGAGTAAGGGTGTTTGTGTGTGACCTCAACCTCAAAGGGTAACTGTATGTTAGCCGATATAACAAACAATGTAAATTCGATGAAAGAGTTAGTGTTCCTCCCCAGACAAAAAAAAAAAAACTGATCTATTCCTCCCTAAATTGCAAGTAAGGTTTTTTTCAGATTTTCTAGTGGCCATTAAGCAAGATAGAGTTTAATATAGCAAAATATTATAATCAAATAAAATGTATTTTTTCTCCCGCGTGTGAACTTGTTAGCGAGTGATGGGGGATGAAAGTGGAAGAATGAGAACCGAGCCATGAAGAGCTATAACTAGCTTTTAATTAAAACATTCTAAAAATGAAATGAAATGATAAGCTAAATGTGAAGAAGTAACTGTTTTAATTATGTCAAAGATATCTATGTACTACGAACCAGCTAGTCCCAGCCTGCCCAGTCGGTTAGCACTGCTCTGATGATGTATTCAAACCTTTTGTCAATCATGTTGACGGTTCTGCTCCCACTTACATAGCCAGTGAAAGGAACACTAAATGCAACAATGGCTGAAGCTTCTGGCAGACGACCATTACAATGACTACCACTGCCGGCTCTCAACAATCCATGTTCAGCAGGAACCACAGTTAAAACTGGTCTTGCCTTCCACAGAGTCGCTCTTGGCATGTCAGTGGATGACTGGTAAGTTAAGCATCAGTTAATATTATCACTGGCGAGGATGGTCCGCATTTCTTATGATAGGAGGGGACACCACAACTTTCTGGTATTATGTTGCTTTCTAGAGGAAGTCATCTTACACTTAGGTCCTTTAAACTCAATGAAAGTGGTGTAGATCGAACAGGATCTCAACAGACAGTGTAAACCATATCTGACAGGATCAGAATATTTTGTCCCAGGGAACACTGGGTAAAATATGCAACACTTGTTATATTAAACATCCAGGAAAGTGGGAATAAATATAGACATAAATATGATAAACAAAGCTTAAACTTCTGGCTTTTTTGAGAACGTTTTGGGGATGGCTAACGAGCAGCTTGACTGACAACTGTCTGTCCAACACTTCTAGCCTGCTCCACCACTTACACAGAACCAAAATCACTATTCAGCTTTCATTTGATGACAACTGGATGAAAAAAAAAACTAAATACGAACTGACATGCAGATGGACGGAAGAACAAACAAACAAATGAAACATGAGACATGCAAACAACTGAGCAGACAACCAAAAGGGTAAAGCAATGACTGGAGGAATGGACGAATGAACAACATTTATGCATGGATGAGGACATGAATGGGTAACAAGCTGTTACAGACAGGTGGTCTAGATTGCCAGCTTTCAGTTATGCTGGGTCAGCTAGCTAAGTTTCTCTGACTCTGAAACTGTTTCTTTTTTGAGTGGGTGGAGCAAGTGACATTAGCCTTGTGATTGGTTAGGAAATCATTAAGCAAGATACTCAAGATTAGGACCACCCAGTGTACATGATGAGGAAAGAAAGGTGCTGAAATGCAATATACATTTAAAAGACTGTGGGAAGGTGTTCATAAGTTCAGCAATTCTTTCTACATGTGTATTGCGGCCCAGAACAACAAGAATAACTTAATTAGACAGAAAAACACAGAATTAGGGGCTTTAAGGCAAGGGGACATATAACCAAGTTTTAGAAGTGCTTCGTGTGACCATTTTTCATCTAGTGAGTTTATATGAGTTACATGGGACTGAATGGTTTGTGTGCATGTACATACGTGTTCAGTCCCACAGGAAGCAGGGCAGGTCGACTCTTAAATCAGTCCCTTTAATCTCTACCGAGGACTCCTCTGCTCGTGTTAGCTCAGGCCAAACACACAGCACTAAAAACATCCACAAATCAAATGTGCTCCCTTCCCCCAGCACTGCTCCAGAACCAGTTAGCTAACTCTTAGCACTAAACAAACGAGTGACCACTGAGCTAATGCTTAACACAGCATGTTTTTCCGACCCCAGGCCAGTCTTCAGAAGTGCCAACTTTTAGAGGTGGTCAAGCACCACTGAAAAAACATCCACACATCTCTCCATTTCTTTACCCCTCCACTGCCCCGAAGACAGTGAGGTAACATAGCGTGTATATGCCGGACCGTGTCTTCAAAAGTGCCAACTTTCTGCAGAGTGCAGGAGGGTTCAGCGAGTAGAGCGGGGACTTGAAAGGCCTGGCACCGCCATCCCACACCATTACAGCACAAAACCTCTTTAAACTGCTGATAACAGCACAAAGGAGTCACTAGCATACTCTCTGTGGCCGATAGGAGCAAACAGTTAATGATGTTTACTCAAGATTAGCAGCCTCTCTCTGCTAAACCAGGCTCAGTCCAACAGCAACACGGACAGAAAGAAGGAGAACGTTTGTTGTTTACATGTTTGTTGGGTGTGGCAGAGGCCAGGAGCAATGTCACCATCAGAGCAAATGATTGACCCAAGCTGACCCAAAATATGTAGCCGCCCCGTCCCCCTATATATTAATGACATTTTATAATTTCTTCAGAAAATAATAGATTTTAGGAGTTAAATATGCATTTACAGAAAAGCCTAAGTCTTCACACTAAGGTTAAACACAATGTGAAATAATATAGCGTCCAGGGTGTGTATAGGTAATCAAACAAGATAAGCTTGACTTTGACATATGGCTAGTTCGGACATTCACTGTAGCATATACAAAACAAAGTCTCAGAGCTCGGTTTTAATGTTCACCTGAATCTGAACATGTAAGTGTGTGTTACTGGTAAGGAGCTGAATGAGCATAAATACTGTGTGGCTTGGATCCTTGGGCCGTTGTCTTAGCAACCTGTAAGTGTCTAGAGGAGGGATAAGGGTGGCTGGTTTGAATAGCAAGCAGAGGTGAAAAACTTGGCAATTAAAAGCAACAGAAGTGACAATTAATATTGTGAGAGCACAGATAGAGTGCTCTGCCCTTTCGAGCATGCTTCACACTCACCCCATGCACAACTTAGCGCTTTTCTCCTCTCTAAACCATCCCTGAAGACCTCTCCAGTCTTCCGCTCTGTGCAGCTGAAGCCGTGTGTTCTTTTCTCTGCGCCCTTACTGTAGACAGGCACGGCAGGTGCCTAAAAGTGATAGAGCTGTGGGATGGTCATTCTCAGGTTCCCAGTAAGATGACTGCTACAATTTAGAGACAACTGGAACCTTCTGAATAAAATATTCCCTTTACTCTACAAAGATCCTGCAATCAACATCCTGGAAAGAAAAGCATGCATTTCACTTAACAACCAGACTGCCATTATAAAAACAGCATTAAACCATTCTCTACTTATACACACACACATGCTATTTTACATCGTCTTTAGTCTTCATGTCTTCTATCAAAAATCAACAAGTAAAATTGTAAATGAAGATGGCACTCATTTGATACCCAGAACAGAACTGGGCTGATACTACCATGGTAAACTGAATATCCGAAGGAAGAAGGAAGGAATCCAACCCAATTCTGTATAACACAATCTAGTCCAGCAAAGTAGGCCACACACACAATCTTACAGAAAAGCTATTTTAAAGTTACTGGGGTGGTGCCCTCTAGGATACATCTACAGTTCTCCTAGCTTGGGAGCATGCAAGGTGCAAAATACAGGGGTTCCGGGGGGAGGTGGAGGCAATTAACCCTTTTAGAGTCTCATATATATATATGCAAATATGCTTTGATAAATTATAAAGTTCTTCAGAGATATATATATATATATATATATATATATATATATATATATATATATATATATATATATATATATATATATATATATGCTCAAATACAAAGCAGTGACCAGTCATTGTCCATCCTGCAGCACCCACAATCGGTGAGCTTCCATCCTTGGCACTCTTTTACCCATCTGGTCCTTCATAGCCTAGCAACTGTATCTATGCTCAGTATACCTCTGAAGAACTTTATAATTTGTCAAAGCATATTTGTAACTCTGAAGACCTACCCAAGTGGAAGGAGTGAATTGTTACTCATGTCTAAAACAGGAAAAAGATCTTTAACATAGAAGACCACTTCACCAAACTAAATAAACACCAAACCTGTTGCCAGTAAAGCTAGCATTAGGACCAATATGACAAGTGCCATAGCAGCTAGCCAACACAGAACCATCAAAACACCAAGACGTATTTTACACACTGAGAGGATGACTGTATCAAATATAGGAATTGACTGCCCCACCCTGTCTTGACCACTAGCATTTTAATTGTATTGTTCAGTTTTAAAATATTAAGATTCCTGGAAAAAAAATAACATAAGCCAAAATACAACAAGGTACAATTAGCTTTATTGTACTTTTGAGGGAACATACTGTCGCCGTCCAAAGAAAAACAAGTATCTCCAAAATATGTAGCCACATGCAAAGTCGCTTTTATGTAGAACGCTTATATTATATTACATTTCAATTTTAAATACCTCATTTTTCCCCAAAGCAAAATCAATAAAAAAAATGTGACTTGCATTAGAAACAGCTAATATTTAAGGTTTAAAGTCACCATAAAAATAAATAACAATTTTTGTCATGTTATTTATTGTTCCAGGTCAAATTAGACACAATTCATCTGTTTATACACAAAATTCTTGTTTTTCAGTTATCAATCTGAGCAGATTAATGACTTTCACCTTTTAAACATTTTCTGATTTGATCAGGGGAAAATAATATTAACCACAAATATTATCTTTCATCTAACATATGTGGGTAAGGAAGCAGAGAAAACGTGTTTTGATTTCCAATCCATGTTGTAGAAAATACTGGGTTCTTAATTGTACTTAAGTCATACTTAAATGTATTATTAATGAATATTAATGTAACGAAAGTAAGTATTAATTGTACCTGAGTATGATGTAGGAAGATTTGAGGATCACTGACATGTAATGTGGTTGGTGTAGCTCAGCAGGTAACCCCACTACCTGCCAGGGAACCACCACCACATGCAAGAGACTGGGGTTCGAATCCCCATCTGGGTGACTATGCTGTGCTACACCAATAAGAGTCCTTGGGCAAGACTCCTAACACTACACTGGCCTACTTGTAATATGATTAACCCTGTAAGTCGCTCTGGATAAGAGTGTCTGCTGTAAATGTAATATTTTTACTCTTCAGATTTTCATTTACACCACCAAAGTACATATCGGCTCTTTAAATACTGTTTCAGTGTTTCTTCTGTGGTGTTGCTCCAAAGAATCTTTTTTGGTTTCAGTTGGTGCATGTAGTTTTAAAGGGCCCCGTCAAAACTAAAGTTTTGCTAACATTACTTAGACTAACAACTTGCTTTAAATCTTGACAACAAAACAGCACTTTGTGAAAAACCAAAGAGAAATGTGCGGAGCAAAGCAACAATCTCAAAGCTGTCTAGCATGTTGTTAAAGATGTTGGAGCTTTTCTGTTCTATACAAATATAAATACAGTTTTCCATTTCATGACACCATTAATATTTATTAATATACACTAATCGTTGAAAAGGAAGTTGCACCCAGAATGAATCAAGCAAAAGGAATGAAACCTGATAGGTAGGATTGACATGACGAGAGATATGATTTCACACTTGGTTGCTCAAAAGACAAAAGAAAGGATGGACCTTATCACTGTACCTGACTGACTACATAAGGTCGTCCTACTGTGCATTCTTCCCTTTCTAACTTGCGCTGTTTTGTTGGTAGCATCCTTTGCAAGCGAAGTATGCCTGCAATGGCAGCAGGTCATCTTAAGTGACAAGTCCTGCTTTTGTGTTGGTGGAGATGACCAACGAGAAAGTCTACGGTCACTCCACCTTCACCCCACCACAAAATCTGCAGGAACTGCAACAGAACATTTAAGCTGCGTGAGATGGATCATCACAGGACACCGTTAGGAACCTCTACAACTCCATGCAGAGACATCTGACATGCTGCATTAGCAAACATGCCGGTCTGCCGCCATACTGAGAGACACTACTTCTGTATGTGTAGCTCAAAAAACAGTGCCCATATCCGTCTAAATGTATAATCATTTAATGTTCCTGAAAACTTTTATCTTCCTTTGAAATAGCATTTCAATCTGACACTTCCTTCTGGGTTTCATTATTCTTTTGGTGATGAGTGTATTTACGTAAACCAGCCTTAAATGCACAACAGCGTGTTTAATTTGTAGGGATTTCTAAGAGAGTTCCATCATGTAAAAATTAATTATGTTTTTGGTACACGAAATTCCCACTTCTAGTAGTGTTTGTTCAAGGTTAGTGTTTAAATTTGCATATACGCTGTTTTAACAGTATTTTGACACTTGAGCTATGTATGTACACATGTGTGCCTACGCACATAACAGGTTGATGAAGAAACTAATCTTCATGAGAATCTGGAAGTCCAACACGAGGCTGCCTATCAGTTTGTGAGATTGCTGTGTGTGCAGGTATGGAGACAGTGCGGCTGGCAGGTGTCCGCTGCACAAAGCTGGCTACAGACAGTATTGTACTCATGTCCTGAAGAACCGCGGATGATTTGTGCTAGAATGTATAATTTTCTCATTTCTTTCGCGAGCTGTCAGCCTTTCACAAATTAGCAAGGGGCTCTGACCCTGCCGTTCCACGCACAGCGAGAGAGAAGACGCCGTAATGCACGACATACGGCGTTTCAATCAGACACTCTCTTTTTCACACCCATCAAATCATCTCCATATACATAATTCATACACCTGTGGAGGGATGAGCTTTATTGCCACACTTCTGCTACATGGAGAGTATGATTACAGATTAATCTGCCTGGTTCTGCGTTAAAAAGACAGCGGTCCTTCTCTGAAACTGCGCACTACTCTGCACTTCTCCCACAGTTGCTTACGTTTGGCTCTGTGTCAGCTATTGTACTGAAAGACCAGAGAAGCTCAGAGGCAACAACAGAGGAATCTGGTTCGAATTCTGAAAGCCAGGTGATCAACCACCTCCATAGACCATCAAAGACCACAACAGACCCCCGACAAGCAACAAGTTTTTCATAACCTGCAAATAAACAATATGACTTAAATAATAAACAAATATAGCCAACTTGATTAAATCAACACAATGAGACATTGAACAAATGACACTGCTGGCCCATGATCTGTAATGGCATACTGCATGTAGGCCAAAAGAGACCCTTATTAGACATGATTATTTGGCCCACTTATCTTTAAACAGACCAGGGCCACTTCTGGGCACATGAGATACTGTAGGTATGACAATATGTTTGTGTATGTTAACAACGTCTTTCAGAGTAGTTTGATGTGAAGTGATGCACTGTAGGGAAAGTTGGCAGTCTAGTGCCTTTTTAGTTTAGTGTGACTCATTCATACTGAACATATAAGAGTTTCAGTCTTTCTGTATAAGGCACGATACAGAGCAGATATCCGAATATAGATGATGTACATAAACCTCCCTTAAAAGGTAAAGTGATAGCACCAGCTTGTTTTTATGACTGTTTTTGCTGCAAAGAACCACCCAAATGCCATAAATGACCCAGCTACATTTTATGACAGTGTTAATGAATGCATTTAGATCTAGGCTATGCATTAAATATACAACATATATTTACATAAACCAATATAATGCATATAACGATACATATCAACCAGACAGATTATTCAAAAGCTCTCAACCATCACATTGCAGTAATGCAAAACCAACAGGCCTACAATACCGTACAAGCATTTGGTTTGGAAGTATTTGACATAATAAGTGTAAAATGTGTGCTTTTTAATTAAATATTAATGTGTGTTTGTGTGAATACCTCCTTCAATCTACACTTATTTACCATTTTATCAGCTCCATTGATCATATAGGTGTACTCTGTAGCCCAACTGTTGATCTGCATACTTTGTTAATCCCCTTTCGCCCTGTTCTTTAAAAGTCAGGAGGACAGAACCCCCTGCAACGCTGAAACGACTTGGTAATGAGCTGATGAGTTGAATCAGGTGTGAAAGCAGGGAAAGCACGAACAGGTGTGGGGCAGGGTGCCTCCAGGACCAGGATCGAGACGATTCACACTTTTGGTTGCTGGGTTATTCTTAGCCTAGCAGTGACAGTGAGATGTTTAAAACTCCAGCAGGGAGTTTCCTGGAAGTTGTAAAGTTGCACAAGGCGATTTGAAAACGTTGTATATACTTTACTACAGCCAAACTCTTATTTATTGTTGAAAACACTGATTGGACGGTGATTAAACTATTGGACGGTAGTGTATGTGGTACTGTAGCGGAAAGACACAACAACAACCATTCATAACTTCTATCTTAGCCTCGAACCTAACACAACATGAGCTCGATCCAGAGGATTACCCGAAACTGTGAGCAGATACAGAAGCTCGATGTTTATGGCGTCAAAAGAAACATTCTGGGGGCAAAAATGACAGACGCCGACGTTTAAAGCTGCTGCACTATTTCGGCACTTCCGTGTTTCCTCAACCTCTTTCAAACCCCAGCAGAAGCGACAGCACGGCGGCCACGACAGACCAAAGTCTTACTACTACTCACACTGCTGACGGTCCATCGCAGCTTTCAGTGCAGTAAACGAGACAACTCCGAGACCTTGGCTGGTGTCATTCCTCCAAGTACTCATATTGTTTGTTACATGTTGTTTGCCACATGACGAAAGTGGCCGTTTGGATAGCATTTTTACATTTCCCAGAATTCCCTACAAACGTCAAACTGGTGTTTTTTTTTCTGATTTTGTTTAGATAAACAGATCAACACAAAATATGTCATATTTAGGAGGAAAAGATTTGATTCGTATGTAAAATTGAAGTACATATTGCTGCCTTTAAAACAAAATCTCATTTTTCATTCAGTTGTTTAATTTCTGACATCGTTTAAAAACGGGTTGCCTGAGTGTACATTTCTTGAATAATAGACCAACAAAAAATGAATAAAAATGACTTGGAAAAAATCTGAACACAGCCAAATGTATACACACAACGATTTATTTAATTTAATGCTTATTTTTATGTTTATATTTATTGTGGTGTAATTTGTTGTTTTATGGATTGATGAAGAATGTGTTGTATATGGTTATTTGCATAAAATCCTTTTGGAAATGTTTATGTATAGCACAGGTTCTACTGTTACAATGTCAATGTCTATTTTCAAAAATAAGTCATATACACCACATTTCAATCTGTAGAAACACATCACCATGCAAGCAAACAGAGCCATTACATGTACTCAAGAATGCTTAAAGAACGATGGTTTTAAGAGTGTAGAGTCTGTAAGGGACAGTATGCTAAAATGCACAAGAGTTAAAAAGTTTTACTAATGTTTTGTAATTTGGAAAGATGATCAGTATATCTATTACAAAAATCAAACCTCTAGCTGCTTTTAAACTGTATACGATCAATTAGCCAATTAAAGTAGGTCACAGAGCATTAGGAGGAAATGTAAATAAATAAATAAATAAATAAAGTTTGTTATAGAATACTGTTACTTTTAATAAATGTACATTGTGCCAAACTGAAATACTGAATATTTCTTTGACAGAACCAGATTCACATAATGTTTGGGTTTCATGTCACAGAAATGTGTCTGGCTCAGGTGAGCTTCAAATTACACATTCTCCCATACTGGATTCAGACTTGAATTTGAGGGTCTTGTTTCAGATTCACACAGAAAATTCTCAGGGTGTATTCAAGTTTGGTCCAATATTTCAGACCTGGTTATTTATTCTAATCCAAAAAGGTGGAACATGTTGGGGGTGGCCCTAGGCTCTGGGCAGCAGCAGTTATTGAGAGACTAACTAACCAGGGACATGCCTTGTTCTATACCTGACATCTTAAAACACTGCAGCATGCACATTCATTTCAGGAGTAAATCTACAGCAGAGTTGCTGAAACAGAAGAAATTACACATGGCCAAATCATGGTTTAGTGTGGTCCAGTCGAGTCAAGTTAAATATTAGGGTTCTAATACTTTACTATATGGCAATATAAAATATGTGCTGCTTATACAATAAACTAGATTTATTGTATTATTGCAATGAAGATTAGATCACATTTATACAGGATTATTTATTATTTATCCAAAAATGGATTTCATTCTGAGGTATCCTCAGTCAATTCCCCAGACTACATTTAAACTTACTTAACTACTTTAATAACCTCTTTTTCTTTATATTTGCCCTTACACTGGAAATATTATATGTGTATTTGTTACTCATATTGTCATATATATATATATATATATATATATATATATATATATTTATATATATATATATTTTAGTTCTTAGTGATTTCATAGTGTGTTTAAACCACTAAACAGTGTCAACACAGTCCGCTGTCAAGGTAAGCAATACTACCCATGATATGATTCTAATGCAACAATGATGAAACTGGAAAGACGCTCTCAGCTGGAGGAACAATCTTTAGAAGATCACTGATTTTCTAGGCTACTGAAAGTCAGCCTAGCAGACTAGCTTACCCTAATCTTTTAGCCTGGACGAATACATGGAAATCAAAATGCTATACAAGGGCATGTTTGTCTAAACATTTCACATATTTAAAATCCACCATAACAAATCATCATGGACATGTCAAAAGGTCAGCAACATATAACACAAATGATGGCATGTTTATTAGAAGACCAAGTTTTTTCTAGCGCTGCCTTTAAATTAACATGTATCCTTGAGTGTGCATATGTAGGGGCTCGTTGAAAACATGCATTTATGCATTTCCATTTGTGTGTGTGAGTGGGTCTGTGCATGCTAGCAGCAGTCCTCCTCTTCTCCGGGTGGAGAAAGAAGCCATTCTCCAGGCAATCAGAGCTGTGCCTGCAGGAGCCCAGCCAAGCCACTCATCCTCAGCCTACTCAAGAGCTGCTTTAATTAACCATCATACCACAGATGGGATCGATTTTAACCTCCTTCCCTCTCTCTCTCTCTTTCTCTAACCCTTCTCCAGCCCCCCCTTCAACCTTACATGTCTTTTTCAACCTTCTTTCTCCAAAGTCTTTCACCCATTGCTCTGCCTCTCCCTCTTATCTTGTGCCCCTTCTTTTGCAGTCTCCCTCACCCGCTTTCTCTCTCTTTCCCTGTGCTCTTCTCCCCTATATACAAGTCACATAATTGAACTGGAACAGTGCCAGACTACAGCTCCCCTAGTCGGCCTGCCTCGGGCCTCACCTGCTCAATACCTTATTAGTGTCAGGATCTGTGGAGAGCCATTGCGGATTAACGAGAGAGATATGAGATTGATTTCTGCCCCATAGATGAAATTGGGTTCTGTCCTTGTACCTGTATGTATCAGCATGTACATGTGTCTAGTATATGGTATATGTGTGTATGTATATAAGAGTCCAGAGTTCAGTCAACCTCCAAAGTTTTGTCTTACAAGTTGGTTGTGTTTTCTGCCTCCCACAATCCAAGTAATTCCAAACACATGCAGTGATGATAAGTGAATTGTGAGTTGAATTGTTCTGAGAACACCAGCAATTGTTTTTCTTTTTTCAGCCTCTTAACAGCTACACATCCTTATAGAGCCCTAGTGTTTTATTTTCCTCGCACAGCAGAAGGATGAAAACACCTGTGGATTTTTTCAGATCTGTATTAAGAGTGAAGCTTAATGTTTTAGTGGTCTACCAGGTTGGGCACGATTGTAAGGAATGCCAATATTATCTCCTCAGAAATATGTACTTAAAAATAAATTAAATAAATTAAATAAACTCTGTACTTCATGTACTTCATGTACTATCAACTTATTCTGTGAAGAGAAAATAACTCCGGGCTAATAATAATTTTCAACTATTCATTATGAAATTTGCACACAATGTAAGCATACATGCACACAGACACACATAATAAATAAATAAATATGTATTTCTGTTTGTTTGTGCATTAGGAAGATTTTTTTTATTTGTAAGAATGTACTTAAATCAAAACTCCATTGACTATTGACATTGACTATCCTAACATGAACCATTTTTTTTGAAAATGAAAAAAAAATATTCTTGAATGTATATAAGGGACAGCTGCTGATTTCAAACGATACAAAAAATGTAATCTGTTATCAATCAGTGTGTTATGAGAATAGGGAAGGGAATGAAAACATGTTAATTACTAACCGGTAAGCCCACACGTGCCACTCCTTTTTGTCCACAATTTTTCTTTTCTTAGCAGCACAACAGGCAGGTTAGGAAAACCTCACTTAGAAATTCTAATCGTGAACTGTGATCTGCAAGCCAATCGTGAGCAGCAATAACCTGTTGTAACATCGCTCGCTTTGTCCTCAGTGTAAATAGCGTGCTATTGATTATTCATGGAACATGCATGGCTTCTGAGGAAAGCAACGTGTCAAGGAGTTGAACAGTAGCTGCCTATTGGAGCAGAGATTAAGGTCTTTTGGAGAAATAGGTGGCTACAGGGTGAGAGAATAGAAAGGCAAGGTAATCACAAGTCTGTGTGTGTGTGTATGTGTGTGATCACGTATGATAGAGCTGTAAGCTGTGTGTGTTGTATGAGCAGCGTACTCAATATGCGTTAACAGCTGGAGGTCATGACCCTCACACAAAGAGTGCTTGATTCTCAGCTTTAAGTACATAAGTAGATAGGCGAGGCACAGGCAGAATATTTAGGGGATTGTATGTCTCCTTTCTTTTCTGCCTTTTATGTGTATAACACAGATATATCACAGACAAAATACATTATCAAGAAGTTCTAGTTGAAATTGTTGAAGTTCTAGTTGGAAAGTGAATTAAATGTAATGCTTACTGTCCTTACTGTCTGTTTTGTGCTCACATCTTCAGCTGATTGTTATTTACCAGGAGAACTGATCAACACTATTCAAAAATGAGGCTTCCTTATTGTAAAGGTACTCCAGGCCTGTAGACAGACATTTTGTGGGCTCAGATTCTGTGTTTGGGTGGTAACTTTAATGAGACATGGATGAAAGAGATTTGATTCCTTTAAATTAATGTATTTATATTGCAAATACACAGAGACAATTTAATCGCTCAGAGGATAGAAGACATGCTGTCAAGAGTGTTTCCAAAGGCAGCCTAGAAAAAATGTTTAACAGAAAACCTAGATTGACATTTTTTAAATTAGTTATAAAGTTGTTATGACTTACTGCTGACTACAGGTATGGTTGTTTCTCTTAAGGACATTTGACCACATAAAACATTTTTGTGTTGTCAGAGCTATCAGCCCTCTAGTGATGCATGCGTCTATCAGAGCTGTCAAACTTGACATAAGCAGGCTCCTTTAAGGGATGAATGGAATCTAAACTGGACCACAAGCTCTGTTTTCAAAGTGAAGCGAGTCCACTGGTGAAAATGATGCTACAGTGGAGAGTATTTAACCCTGACCAAGATGGCACTTGCATTATCTAAAGGCTCATAGGCAGGGGTTCAGTACCCTGCTAGGGTCTAAATGCTATACAGCTTTATCACTTATTATGGAATCAACTACAGATTTATTCATTGTTCCGTAAAACACAAAATCATTTCATTAGTAGCATCAGCCTAGAATTATAGTGTACATGTATTTGCAACACACACGGTTTTATTTTATTCAAAACAGTGATTCCAAAACCTTTTAATGCTTGACAAGAGAATTTTCTTGTAATCACCTTATTTTTCAGTTGTATTTAAAGATTTGAAGGTCACAGGTTGGTGCAGACCTCCTGTAAGTAGTTTACAGATTATATTCTCTGTAACTGGGCATATTCTACCCTTAGACTAAGCGTGTTGGTTGAAAGTCCAGCATATTGCTGAGCTAACTCCGCTAGTTGGGTGCTAACACACTATACCAAGTGCAGTACCACTTCACTGGTTAAAAAATTAAAAGTTTACAAATTTGGAATTTAATACTGCTGCTATTTACATTGCTTAAGGATGTGTCATTACGAACAAAATGGGCACAAAAGCATTAAGTAAGCAATAAATACGTTTTTATACTTTATTCATATTTATACTCCACACAGGTGCTCTTACTGCATCTCCATCTACCAGTCTGAAGATTGTTGCAGCACATCATCCCTTCACGCTCCAAGTGCATCTCCTGTAGTGTAAAGCAGAGCAATGCTAACTCTCGTTTTGCTGCTATGTTTGAAGACAGACTAAAGACAGACTGACACTACAGTGCCTCACTATTGCCTCTTCAGATACAAAGTGGTAATATGAAACAGATTGGGCTCACGCTAGCTGCTTCTGGTTCAGCTGGTAGCTGGTTAGCAAGCTAACTTCAGCAGACATCTGTTTGACATGATATACAGACATTCTGTTGATAATTGTAGTTAATTTAGGATGGTTTTAAGCTCAATAATGTAAATATTCATTGCATCATTTCACATATTGCTCCTTTAAACATTCCAGCAACACGGATGATGTACATTTCTGCTTATATCCACATTTCTATTATGTTAGGATGTTTTTATCATTTAATGTAGGCCTATAGCCTGTTCACACAAGAGGTCCTATCCATTAGCCACACGAAGCCTTCTGCAATTGTGGTTGCTGAATACATATAAAACTCAATAAATATAAAAACGAGACATGCAGTTACATACTTTACATGAATTACAGCATTCTCTCACTATCAGAACAAACCTACCTTCTATCTCCAAAATGGTAACTGCAAGGGAGAAGTTTTAATGGACATAAAAAGATGACATTTTAGCACAGTGTAAATGGCAGCTGATATTTCCAATTATGTTAATAAATAAATAAATATTTTTTGCATCATATCAACGTTATACAATCACAGAACATTCCTCTAAGAGCACATAGCACGGTAGAATGGTGTTGTTGTATTACATTTTAAGTCTAAACCCCAGTGACAGTCTGAAACATTGTCCGATGGTCATATATAATCACTGCTGAGTGAGTAGGTGACAACAGCCTTGTAGTAGCAGCGGTAGTAGTTGTGTTTTGCCCCTGTGTGTGTGTGGCTGTAGCTGGCCTGTAGGCCGAGTTGGAGCTTATTGTGGTATGATTTCCTGGAGTGTTTTTGTCAGAGTGTGGCCATGTGTGATTGCCTCTCCGTCACTAGTGTCAACCGAGGATAATGCTGCGGCTGCCCTCGTCGCCACAAAAACAGGATCAGCACAATCCAATTTCTCTTTCTCTGCAAAGATGGAATAATTTGCCAGAGGGACAGAGCTAGAGCTACTGACAGAGAGAGAGAGAGAGAGAGAGAGAGAGAGAGAGAGAGAGAGAGAGAGAGAGAGAGAGAGAGAGAGAGAGAGAGAGAGAGAGAGAGAGAGAGAGAGAGAGACAGAGCAGTGTCTGGGGTCCAAGGAAAGATAAAGCACTGTTAAAAAAACAGCCATTACTAGAAGAATTGGGCGAGAGGGGGTTGACGACAACCTTCCCCATAGCAGGCAATACCAACAGGAGGTGGAGGATTGCTCGCAAACACATCTAGCAATAGATAGCCATGGGTAAAATTGAGGGACCCAAACCAGCAATCTAGGGCCCCCCTCCCCACCTCCACCAAAAAAAAAAAAAAAAAGGGAAAAAACGAGCGGCAAATATAAAACGAGACATGCAGCTACATACTTTATGTGGATTACAGCTTGGTTAAAGAGAAATGGGCTTTGGAGTGACTTTAGAGTGGCCTTTTTTCCCTCATTCTCCCTTTGTGTACAACCTGCATGATCTCCAGGTTCCAAGCTGAGACAGTCTCACTGAAAATACTGTCAACAGTAACAAAATATTTGCAATAGTGTTAACAGAATCAATGTTATCTTTGCACATTCAAGCACTTTAAGTGAAAATGAATATCAGGAATCAGGTGTGCACAATAAAGAGAAAAAACACACACACACCAGCCAGACGGAGCGCGGCGAGGGTGCACACAAAGTATATGAGTAGCTCTCCAAAAATCACAGAGTTTTCTTTGGCAAAAATTAACAAGCAGAAATGTCTAATTGCTTTCAGGTGTCTCCCTCCCTTCTGAAGCCTCAAAAAAAAAAACACACACAACTGTGGCAGTGTCACCGGAAGGGGGGCAGAAGTGATTTGTGTAGATGCCGGCATTGTAGGAGGCCAGAGGAGATAGGGGCTAGAGGTGGAGGGGGGGCTGAAGTAATCAGGATGGGGAACACACCCCCACCTCTCGGTGCTGTGTGTCACGCAGATCTTTGCTGCGGAATGGCCCGGAGATTAGAGCTCACGCTGAGCAGACAGGCCTCAGGTGTGCAGCCTAATGCTCCAGTAACCCCAGGTATATACATGCTGGAGTGTGAACATGGTGTGACATGGATGATGAGTTAGCGTCCTACTTTGTTTAGCCCTGGAGCCACTGGTGTGTCCACACTGATGCTACACACTTTTAGAGCCTAAGAATATCCTAATCAGTGGCACTGCAGTCTGAATAGCAAGACTATTACACTGGATTTAAAGGAGTTAGAAATATATATCTAAGTTTTTTTCCTTCTGTCCTTGTATTTCATTGGGAATATGAAATTAAAGAAATGACTGATTTCTGCTGTTCTATGCTTAATTGGCAGCTTGTTTAATTGGACCCAAAAACCAAAGTCCCAGAATGGAAACGTATAATTGATTCAATTTTTTTTTAAACAAACAAGCTGTTAATGACACATTTGCTTAACCATCCAAATAGCATCATGTTCAAACTGTCAAACCAATGTTCTACTATATAACTAATATTTAACATTGCTTTTTCTTTTTCTTTACACTTTAACACAATGACCTTTTAGCAGCATGTTTGATTGGTCAGAACCTACAAACATTCAAAATTTTAATTTAAATCATTTAAAGTGCAACTTTGTGCAAACGTTAAACATTTATGTGATTTTTAAATTAGTAAAATTGTAGTTCCCCTAAAGAACCATATTTGAAATAGAGTTTTTAGTGTCTAGAACAGTTTCAGATAATGCAGAAAGGTGCCTACAACCTTTACACTGTATATACATCACAAGGGTTTTTAGAACCAAATGTAGCTCTTCTTTGTCAGTCCCCAAAGTTCCCTTTATTTTGAGAACCGTGCTCATATATTTGCATACTTAAATATATTTGCATAAAGTGCAAGTTTTTTAAACTAATCAAAATGTTTCTCTGAGTTTTTCACAGTATCACATAACTTGGTTTTTCAATAATGCAGCAGATCTGAAACTGGCCTTCAGGAATCCCAAGACAGTCCAAATATTTGCTACAGTTGAACTTTCAGCACTAATGGTAGATATGTGGACTATCTTGGTGATCTTCTGTAATATTGCACAGTTAAGGGTCTTTTAAGAGTAGAAGAAAAAATGTGTTGGTACAGAACCTTCAAACTCACACCTCATTTCTAAAACTGCTTCATTAAAGAATCATCAACTGAAGCATTCTTTAGGGGAGTACAGAGTTACACAAAGAATCCTTTTAAGCATCTTGGTTTTTAAGAATATAGGAAATCCTTTACTGGCCCAGAATATTTATCTTACGCAGAGGTTCTCTGAACACTAACAGGGGTTGCTCACACTTACACATTTCATTTATAAATCTGATTCTTGAGCAAGCTCTCCACCCTCATTATAAGGTTCTTCAGGGTTGCCAAGGTTGTTCTTCTGCTGGCATCACTCCAAAGAATCATTTTAGACCTCTATTTTTAAGAGTGTATAGACAGCGGTGTCTCAGCTGTAAGCTGTCCATTGCAGTCATAATCCTGACCAATCCTTACAGCTATAAGTGATCTCCAGTGCGTGAGGGAGAGTGGCCGTACGTCGAGGGCAGTACAGTGGCGTGTGAGTGAGTTTCAGGTATTCATGGCCGTCCAGCAGGGGGGGTTGGCAGTCAAAGGAGAGGGAGAGGGCCAATGGCTGAGGCTGTGTGGCTAAGTGTCTCATCAGCATCCTACTCAGGCTCCAGGCCCACGCTCTAACTGCGCCCTGACTTGATTGTAATTGCCTGAATTCGGCTCCTGCTGCTTCATCCTGGCAATATAACTGCCACATTTTAACCCCAGAAAGCCTAGCCACCACCGCATAGCTCCAGTGCTCTTAGGAGGGGCCCTCTGTGCTGAACTCCAACCATAGCGGCCTCTGTTCTTACAGGGTCAAACTTTTCCCATATATACATTATACCTATACACACATAAAACCCAGGCTGTAAATAAAACGCCACTGAAAGACTGCTCTGCTCATAGAGGTAAACCAAAGGGTTCGCTTTGAAATCCAAAATACTAGTTTTAAAAAAGGAAAAACAACAAAAATATATAATCATCTATAATAATATCATCTCTATAAAAGATTAATGCATATTTATGGCTTTTTACGACCAAAATAAGCTGTTATCTTGTAACAAAGTACATGTGTCAAATATATTTTCCATAGCAGTCATACTCACATTTTGAATATTAACCACGTAGACATATTTTTGGATGCTAATAAGTGAATGTGTTACATTTCTATCTCTGATCTGATCAGAGAAGTGTATGCATAAAAGCCTCAATCATTCATACATCAGTATTATGCAAAAAGTTTGATCACCCCACTGAAATGATGTTTTGTTTATTGAAAAAAGTTACACATCCTGTGCAGAGAACACACGTCTCCATAAGGTAATACACAGTTACATTAAATTAAAAGCTGTGTTGAAGTTTTTCACTATATAATACCTGTTAAAGGTGTGTCATTTGACTGTGAACTTTCCAACACCCAAGTGAAAAATGAAGAAGTATGTCGTTTAAGTGGACATAGGTAAAAATATGTGTGTGTGTGTGTGTGTATGTGACTTCCTGATGCATAGCAGGGAGCGTGCGGCTTCAGGCTGCCAGGGTTAACTTCAGAACTCCCCCGTGGAGCTCCTCTCTCTGTGATAATAGCTGCTGGCGTAATGAAGAGCAGCCTGCTAGCCAACAGGTGGTCCTTTTTAAAGAGCCCAGCCACTGCACTCAGGCCAGAGAGAGGAGGGAAAAAAACCCCACCATGCTAAAATGTGTCAGAATCTAATGTTCCGCAGAATGAAAAAGCTGTTTTTCTCCCTTTTGTTCGCCGCCAGAGATTCAGTCTTGTTCCTCATTGTTCCCCACACAAACGAGCAACAGTCTTTTTTGACACAGAGCCATGGGGGAAGAAAGACTGAGGCTGACTAGTCACAGAAGAAGGAGGGGGGGAAAGCCTTCACTCCTTCTTTCTGGAGGGTGAAGCCTATTAAGAGTTGCTGAGTTATGAATGGTTATGAGTCTCTCCCTCTCCCCCCACAGAATGTAGAAGGTCTCTAGCCAATAAAGGAAAAGCTGACTGGCTGCTTTTTTTTGAAGCTGCCAAAAAGTCTTAATCACATACAGGCCGAACAGAAGAGATAGCAGAAGAAGAGAGAGCGAGAAAGTGTGGGACAAAGAGAGAGAAAGCAGAGGGCGAATCAGGCCGGAAGCACCTATTGCCACAAGCAGAATGGAGGAGTGGAGTGGAGTGGAGTGGGTGGGGGTGGGAGAAGAGAGTTAATCCTCCTGGACACAAAAACGGCCTCTGCTGCCCTTAACGTCCATGTTGATATGACGGTTATCAGAAATGTCAATCGTTTATCTAAAAACAGTGTTGCTCTGTGAGCGCATAAGACCTCAGTTCTGACTTCAGCTTAATTTGAATTCCATTTTTTTTTAATTTTCAAAATCTTTGTCACCTCAGAAAACTCACACTGATGGTCAAGGCACTGTCAGACATTTTAGCGTCTGCCTATCACCCTCAAAAATACACTTCCTTGCTCTGACACTTCCAAAATTAGTGGCAAAATGCTGAACCAAATTTCCACAAAAGATAAAATTGACATTCAATGAGAGGTACTTCACCTGCCTATTAAGCCGCATTCTCAGCTCAATGGCCATGGGTCAGGATGGATCCTGGCTGGGCATATCTCCGAACAAAAGCTTTTATTCACATTCATAATCCATCTGTTATTGTCTGACCAATTTGTTCTCGTTAAGCTACATAAGGGGCCCAAGACTGAGACAAAAGCCGCAGGGGGAACAATGGCCGACTCCCCGTTTGCTTTGTCCTCGCGTTCAAGTGTTCACCTCCCATGGTGCATTGCGGGCCTTTTTTTGGGGGGCTCAGAGAAAAGTGAGAGGCAGAGGGAGAGCGAGGGAAAGAGGCCTGGAGGAACACCTGGAAAAGACAGCTTTCACTTCCCTACTCACTGGAAGAAGAGATTGCAAGCCCTCACACGGAGAACGCCAACAAGTCCTGTGTTTTGACAAGCCTGCACTCAGGCGCATTTGATAACCTGTCAGAGTGGAGAAGTTAGAGCCTGAATGAAGCGCTCGATTTGCAGGAAGAGAACACTACAGTAGAACGGTAGCAGTGAAAAGGAATGTCCCTGTGCTATTGTCCTATTTTACAGATAACACTGTCGAAGAGTGTCAGAAACCACATAAGCAAGACTATGTGAGAGTACTTAGCAACTTGAAACAGTCTGAGACAAGTGCGTGAGAATTTAGACACGCAGTTTGCACCATGCTAAGGGGTGAGGTATAAAGTGCCGCTCCGGCCAATAAGAACATTTTAGCTTCATCTGATGCAAACAGGCCTACTCAGCTACGGTGCTGCGGGTGCCTCTAGCATGGCATTTTCCAGTTTAAAGACTAGAAAAGCCCTGTAATCATGTACCTTGAAGGTAATCTGAAAAATGATCGGGTGTTGGAATGGAGGATATAGGGCTTTTCACAAATATTGGCACCCCTGTGCAAAACAGGCTGTAAAAACATTTTTTGTTGTTCATACTGTTTTTATGCTTCATTCAAATGTTAACAAACACTTAACACTTATTTGACGTTTTCCTAAGTGTTTATACCATTCTGTACATAATAGTTTTATAACATATGTCTGCTCAGACTTCCATATGTATGCAATATTCATGTATGTACATATATTTACATACCTCTATTTCTGTGGATCTTTATAATTTTTTATTCTTTATTATATTTATAGTATTTTACTGCAATTGTTAACAGTCTATGCACTTGTCTGATCTGTTCAGAATGTTACTTGTCATAGACATGAGCCCCTACCAATCTCTCCAGGTCTTTCAGATTCTGAGGTCTGCACTTGTAGGTTAATTTGTGTTGGTGTTAAGATGTATTTTGGATCACCGTCATGCTCAAAGATCCAAACATTGCCCAGTTTAGGCTTCCTCACTTTTTGGATTTTTATTCGCTGGGATCTGATGGAGTCTATTCATTTGAACTGTTCTGGGCCTCACAACACCACAGATACAAAACAATACTCCACAGTGTATATGAAGTACTGCATAACTATAACTGTGTTTACACTAAATCCAGCTCTATTGCCCAAATAGTGGAAATTGGTGTTTTGAGCTGTTTGCACAGTTTTCTTTCAGGCATGTCTTAAATTGCAGCTTAACAGCATTCTTCATAGCATTTATCATAGTAACGGGTGACTGAAATTTATAATTTGGCCTAGGTGTCACTTTACATTTTAAGTATTGGTGTTCCTAATAACTTAAAAGATCTTTAAAAGATAAAACATGCCTTGGAAAAAAGTTCTGTTAGACCATTTCTAGGGGTGCCAACAATTATGGCACACACAGGTTTGAGAAAATAAAATTTCTTACAGTCATGATATTTTAAATAAAGACCAGATTTTATCAGTTTGGATGAAAGATTAGAAGGAGACCATGAAGAATATTCCTCACATTTTTTCCCACTATGCCAATATTGGAGAAATGCACTGCAGCTAAAGTTACTGCTAGGAAGCTGAATAATCATATCTGTATTCAGTAGTCCCTACATCAGTGACAATGCCTGCAGCTTGTTTATTGCTGTGATGGGGGTTCCCAGTGGTTATATGACGTGTTAAAGAGATAACATTGATTGAGAAAAATATAAGAGCACAAAAATTCATTTATTCTGTCAAAACAATGAAGCTAAGGTGTGCAATACTGGCTTACTTAATATTACATAATACAGTCTATAGCATTTAGAA
This sequence comes from Prochilodus magdalenae, assembly GCA_024036415.1. Classification (NCBI taxonomy): domain Eukaryota; kingdom Metazoa; phylum Chordata; class Actinopteri; order Characiformes; family Prochilodontidae; genus Prochilodus; species Prochilodus magdalenae. The sequence continues at coordinate 51,412 of JAMWET010007422.1, read as the reverse complement.
GCCTTTTCTTAGACTCCAGTCCAAACTCCAGTCCAAAACTCAAATACCAATTTATAGCATCCATGTATAAATAATCCTTCACTATATTATCGCTTTAACTTGCCATGTTCCTAGTAAATACTTGCATTTCATGCAATCTATGCAATCGTGTAAGTACCAAGCAACATCTGTATACCCTTAGTAAAGTGAAATAATCTCGTGTATACTGTATATTTTTTTGTTCATTCCAAATGGCACACGGCCTACACCAAATCAAAGCTTTTCCATCTTGAATAGCACTGTCCATCAGCTTCAAATGTGATTCTGCCCTGATTAGTCTTTGTTGTGCTAATTCTACCGTTCCACTCGTGTCACTCTGGTGCAAATTCTATTTTTTGCTACGCCAAAAGAATTGTCTTATTAGTCATCATTTGCAACCACAACAGATGATGGTCAGTGGATAATGTACTGAACACAGCACCACTAAAATCACTGTAATCAAATGTGCTTAGAAGGTCAAAATGTGACTGTAGATCACAGGTGAACTGCCTTGCATGTGGCCTCACGCAGGCTTTTGGTCAGGAGAAAGGGAGCAATCTTCCAGACTAATTGTCTGTTCATAGCGTAGGGAATCTGTAATCAGGTCATTTGTTGCAATGACAGGCTGCAGAGGTGAGCAGAGACGCACAGCAGCAGTCTGATCACACACTGCTTGCCACCCTGCAATCAGGCTTTCTTTTTTCACACACATACACACCCACACACACTCAGACAGTTTCTGTCCTGGTGGTCATCTATGGGTTTCTTAGCTACAGATTACACCAAAATTAATTTATTTAAAATTTGATCATCAATTTGATCAAATCAAATAATCAAATTAAATATATTCATTCCTCAGATAAAATTTCTGAGAAAATTAGATAGAGGATATTCTAATTGGATAAGAAATGGGAAAGTAAAAAAAACAAAATAAATAAATAAATAAAATAAAATAAAATAAATATGGAGGTTTAAAAATATATATTACTAAGACTCCTAACAACCCCACAAGACCTGAAGGACAACAAATAAACTATCACCATCAAATAAACAGCATCACCATTAAGAAGAGATCATCGTTCATCCCTCTTGCTTGAGATCTGTCACTGTGAAAAGACAACTCAACACTATGGGTCTGAAAGGTTGCATAGTCGTTACCAGGTCCAGACCTCAACATCAACATGGTTCAGACTGCTTGGATGGAGAAAAGCAGAACATGAATTCAACTTCGAACTCTGAAGACAAAGAAGATTACTTTGTCTCTCAAAAAAATTTAAGGCTGTAATTAAGACAAAATGTGGACCCACTAAATACTGGAAAGAGCAATGAGTTTTATTTCTGAGGCTTCTGTGTAATTTTCTGCAGGTGTTTTTAATAGGCTTGTAACAATGGCTGCATGAGTGATATGCTTTTTCAAGCTAGGTTTTAAAAACTACATTATCACTCTGACATGTTCTGTAGTTAAGGTAGGAAACAGGTATTTCCTTGTGCGTGTAGTAGACTTATCAAAAGTCCACATACTTTCCTATTCCAAGAAAGGGACAATGCTCAGCTCTAGGAAATAAAAGCCAGGCATTTCAAGGTTGAAGAATTTATTAAGTTAAGTCTTGGGAAAGTTACTGAAACACCCAGTCCACATCTGTGTAAAAGAAAGGAATGTCAGTGTAGGGAAAAGAAATGCTCAGAATAGTTATTACAGAAATGATGTATTTACAAAAAACGAAAACACTCAATTACCACTTTTAATAAACAGTGAACTAAGACAAACTGTCCATCTACAATGGACATAGATAACAAACAAAGATGATAAAATGAAACTGATCCTCAGGGGAGATTCACATTGACTTTGAGAGTGGAGTTAATATGTAGAGTTTGTGTTTAAGTAGTGAAGGCCTTGCGCATATGCATGTGTTAAAACGGAAACTCCCTCACTTCTGTGGCTTGGAACTCGCTTGCTCTCTTTAGCAAGGCAGATTTAACTGCATTGATCTTCCCATCCAACTCAGTCAAGCTGTAGTTCTGTAAAAACAAGACAGCTTATAAGTCTCTAGATAAATTTATGAAAGCAAACCTGAAAGCCATGAAGACAACACAAATAAATCTTACCTGAGAAACTGAAGCTCTGGGACGTTTGTGTGAGTAACTCTGAAATGAAAAATGATGCTGATTATTATGAAGGAAAAACAAAACTGCATTGATTCATCAAAAAGAAAAAACACATTCCAGCATATCGAGTTTGGTGTAGTATAGTGTGCAATACTGTTGCCCTCCATGTGGCAGGATTTGAATCCCAGCACAGACAGGCACACTACACCACACTAATAAGAATTCTTGAGCAAGGCCTCAGTACCACTCCTACCTCTGCAATATGATCAAATTGTTTGTTGCTCTACATAACAGTGAACATTTACATAAAATGTAAAATATACAAAAAGAAGGATCCAAACTGTTCCTAATGTAGAAACCTGGGGCAAAGGAGACCATTTCAGTCAAAACTATACAAGACAACACAAACTAATGTCCCCTTCTAGTAAGCCAACTCTACGACTTTAAAGGTGCATTGATCACCCATCCTTTCATTGGACACATACAGCTTGCATAATCTACTTAGACAAGCAAAACACAGTGGGATGCACTGATGGAGAATATGAGCTTGAGGTAACAGTGGCCAAGGACAAGCATCAGTATAAAGCCCTTGAATTTTGAATTTGACCACTACAGTTATGAAACTCAATCCAATACTTTTGAACTTGGCTGGAAAAACATTTGTGGTCCTAATCATCAGAACTGATCATTCATCTTCAGAACCTGACACTAATGGTCTGAGGCTGAATGCAATCAAATTTGCACAGTCATGTTCCAACGTCTAGTGTGAGGCTTCCTTAGAAGAGAAGAGTAGAGCAGAGAAGAACATTAATACCTCTAACTTCAGAAGAACCAGGCAGGTGTGAATTTTATATATAAAATACATTTATATATAATATTACTTTATTCTACCTATCCATCATCTATCCATCTATATTTTTTAATGACAGTAAAGCAATCAACATGAACAGTCACTGTTAACTGACTTTCATCAGCATTAGCCAGGCAAGCCAGTCGTTGCACAGTACTGATTAGCACTGCGCAGAAGAGGCCATCAACATTCACTCTGACACCCAATGTCCCCTCATCTATTCTGTCTATCTCCTCTCATCAGCTACTAGCAACTCAGCTTAATTTAAATCACTTTTCAGCGTGGATATAAACACATTTGGGAATGAGATCAAATGGCCCCCACCGCAATGGTTTAATTAATTCACTGGACTTGCTAAAAGCAATGACACAAAGTAAAAAGATCAGCATATTTTACAGTGTACTCAATGCCCCACTTTATAGGCACCACACACACTTACTAAAGGACATGGAAATCAGCTAGCTCTCAGCTCAGCACTGAACTAAGTGAAGCCAGTGTGAGGAGGCGTAGAATGGTTCAAGAGCACTTACTCAGCTAACTTTGATGGGCTACAATCTGACATGGATAACAAATTCTGAAGAGAGGGGAAAAAATATCACTCATATCAGCTTTTAATGGCTTTGAAGAACTCTCTGGTTGACTGTCGTGAGTGGAGGAAAAAATACACATAAGCCAAAAGTCTGCAGGATGGCAAGTATATGTATACTGTAAGAGAAAGAGTGGCATACAGAAGCTAAAGTGGCCATGCACTTCAAAAGCCCCCGGCATCAAGAAGCCTCTATTAATGCTAATCTAGGCAAAACCTCCAAAACATTGTCTTTACTCACAAGCTGAAGTTTGTGAAATAAATTGTCTACTACTGTTATTTCCATGGATTGCACGCACTGTACAGCTAAACTAATAAAGCTGTATAGGATTTTATGTATTAAGAAACACTTGTGGGCTTTTCCATGATACTTGAGACATGTTTGATAATAACTCATACTGCTACAGAAATTACTTTGAGTTTACATGTATTGTAAAGGGCTTCAAACAAACTGATTTGAAACATATACAATTCCAGAGTGGTATGCTCCTCTGAAGAATTCAATTTATATTTATTTTTTTCCTTACAACATACAAACACATCCTCTCCACTTCTCTCCTCGCTACTCACTGTGGAGTGGAAGTACTCTGGGGAAAGACCCTCAAGCTCCAGGATTCGATCCTCTAGCTTCTTCAGCCGCTGGTAAATGCTCCGAGGCACAGGACCTGCTACAAGACAGATACACCGTCAGAGTCACAGCAGACCCTCTGCAAAGCAATTATAAGTGTCTTGAATACAGTGTGACCATATTTTCCAGACTATTTTACCAGGTGACATGCATGTGAGAACATGGGACTGCACATGATGACTTCTCAGGAAAGCTAGCTTTTTTTTGTAGATCCCACTGACCTGTCGTTAGCTTCAGGTGGGCTTCTATGTTGTGCAAGCGCTCTTCAATGGCAGGGTTACCACAGTCTCTGCTTAACGAGCCCAGCTGTTCTCCTTGATCACAGCGTCCCCCTCTAGTCTGGGGGCCATACGTATTTACCACTCGTGTCACTGCAAATCATTAACAGCATAGCGTGTGCAATCAATTTTCATATTTTACCCCAGCAAATTCTCTCTTAATTGTGGCTGGCAGTAGACAAGTACAATAGCACTCTGACCTTTGACATGACTCTTGAAACCAGGATATGGTGTGAAGACAGCATCTGTTCTGGCACAACTGTTTTCTGTAGGTAATTAATGAACCATGTCATCCCGAGAACAAAACAAAAATACACTCATCCGCAATTAAAAATACAAATGTAGCAGGCACCAGAACAACAAATCTGATTACACTGAAAACAAAAATAAATAGCATATATCACGTTGTTAAAAACGTTCAAGTAGAATGTGCTTTCCATTGCCTTCATCTATTCTCAGTCATCTGTAAACGGACTCAAGAAAAGTCAGTCCATCAGACTTACACTTCTTGAGAGTTCACCTAATATCGAATTCTGTTCCATAAAAGCAGCTTTTTAAATTGAGCTGTATCATTACTGAATCGTAATTAATTCACAACTATATTATTTTAACCACCCACTAAGTGTCTGTAATACAGCACCATTTTGAAGCATGTAAACAGTTCACATCATGAATTAGACAGGCTAAGGAACAGCACCATGTGGTGGGGCTACCAGTACTATGCCTCCAACCGTAATCAACAGAAAAGTCCATGCATCACCATATAAATTTCACATGTTTACATTAATATTTTCATTTTTGCTTCTCTATTTTTATAGCCAAAAACAAAATACATTTATTAATAGGTATAATACAAACAAAAGATTATTGGATTATTTCATATAAAAATATATAATTATTATGTTAAATATTATTAAATGGCTATTAGGTACTAATGATTGCGTTTGTTTGTGAAAAAGATAAACCACATATTTAAAACAAGATAATAGACAATTGATCAACCCTATTACTTTTAAAAACATGGTTACTCATGAGTTTGCTCCTTCCCCATTTACTCCAACAACAGCCTCTACTCTAGGCTTACACTATATGCTAGAACATTGCTGAGAGTATCTGATTGCATTCACCACAAGAGCATTACTGACGTTAGCTTCTGATGATGGATAAAAGCTCTGGATCAAAAATGCCACTGAAAAGCACATTGGATGGTGCTTCATCACTCCAGAGAATGCAATCCCACTGCTTCACCTGTCAATGCTGGAGGGCTTTATACCCCCTCTAGCTGATGCTTGGCATTTGGCATGGTGACTCTAGGCTTATGTGGAACAACACTACGGAAGTTCAATTCTCTTGATTTCTTTGTATATAATGAAGATTGCATAAACTATGTGCGTGTAACGGAATGCATGTGTTAGCAATCAGTGCAACTTATCTTCTGGATTCAGTGAATTCAGTGATTAATGTCTTGAGAACTTTTTGATATATAGTATATATCTGCGGGTGTCGGATACAAGATAAATAATAGCAAAAAAAAACAGAGCTAAAAAAAAAATAATAATAAGCATAACTGTGCAAAAACAGGTAGACCACAAAAACTGTCACTATCACAGCACTTAAAGATATAATCTTAGAGAGAGAGGAGAAAATCAAGATCTACTCCAACTATCTCTATCCCTGTGTGCACTGTGACAAGACAACTCAACATTAGGTGCTAAAGCGATTAAGAAGCTGTTACTAAACAAAGAAAATGTGCAAAAAACACACACACAGACCTAAACATCACTGAATGAATTTGCGATTAATTGGACTGTGAAAAGCAAAACATTTTACAGACTAGTAAGTTGTAAAAAAAAAAAATAATAATATCAGCTTCTTTTTGGGGATGGAAACAAAACAAAACAAAAAACACACAACTGAAGGTGTCTCAGGAATTTATATATTATAGTATATATATTTAGTAACCTTTTGCACCGTGCTGCAAGTTGTAATGACTGGTACTGGAAGTTAATATTTTCATCTGTAGAAGACATGTGTAGTCTGCATATGGATAAAACAAGTCCTCCTCTGCTTATTTTTAAATCATTTAGCAAAACTACAATGTTTGGGGGATGTGCCTCACTCTCCTACATGCCTGGATTCTGTCTGTTGTAGAGTCATGAGCGTGAGCCCAGTCCACTTTGGCCTAGCCAAAACTAGTTTTGAAGCTGCAGTCTTTCAGGCTACTCTGTGAGTGGTGCAGTCTGACCTCTTGCCAGTGGAAAATCAGCACTCTCCCAAACATTGGCAGTCACTCAGCAGACCTCCTACCTTTGCCCCCCACCCCCACATCGCTCCTCCAGTGCCCTCCCATTCTCACCCTGATTGCAGTCGATCACATTGCAAAACTCCCGTACATTGTTTTCATTGATCTCCAGCTGTTTGCGCTCTATAAATGCAGATATCCTACGTTCAATCTGGGGAAGAGAAAGAGAGAGGGAGGGATAGAGGGGGAGGGAGAGAGAGAGAGAGAGAGAGAGAGAGAAAGAGAGAGAGAGAAAGAGAGAAGGAGAGGTGAATTGATGAGCTATTGAGAGAAATCAATCTAGAGTCGTTTTTTGCTGTTTAGTGATAACAAGGAACAGAAATTTGTGGATGCTACATGAATAACGAGTTGAGAGCAGTGGACACAATTATGCCAACTATCAAAACATTTCATACTTTCAGCAATTTCAGATAGCACATATTGCTCTGGCTGTTTGTTGTAGTGGTTGTAAGTAAAAAAAAAAAAAAAACCACAACAATATAAAAATAAAGGCCTCCTTGTCTTTTACCCACATGCAATTTCACAGAGTAATGAGCATCCACTTCATAATGCAGAGAGGGCCTGGACCTCTCTCAGGACTCTCCAACAGGGCGGCTATTCATTTCTCACTGAGGGAGAGCAAACACTGAGAGAGCCCTCCTTTCAAACTGGACTGAGCTACTTCCCAGACCCACAGCAAGAATCAGAATAGTTCAGTCATTACATGGAAGACCACCTAGGGTTGATTAGATTTAGACAAGCAACAGGTAGTGTTGTACAAATCAACCTTAACTGCTTTAGAACTCAAAACCACTTAAGTGAACGCTGATTAAACTCAATACCATGTAAAAATTCATGTTCAAAGGAGAACACTTTTGGAATATCATTGGTGCAAATCTTTTTTGATCCTATACAGTGTCACTTTGATTTCTGCACATTTCATTTCCTTCACTGTTGCTTCCTCCAGATGTTGTCTTATTCTCTAGCCAATTATACCAAAAAGATTGATTTATCTTTTTAATCTCAAACTGAATTTCAACAATCTCAGACCTCAAACACGCCAGGCCAAGATGACTTGTCGCCTATATGAAGTCAAGGGTGCTGCAACATCAGAACACAGATACTGTCACATAAGGTTACTTCAATACCAAGAGACTCTATACCTAAGGTCGAGGAATTCTATTGATTTTCTATATCTCTGTATAAGTAAATGGATAATTATTCCAGAAATCATGCAACATGTAAAACAATTGTGCTTGTATAAAAAGCAGCATCCAGGAAAAGCTTATTCCCTTCCGAGTAAGGATGGGTTAAGGCTCAATATTTTTTTTCAGAATTGGTAAAATATACACATCAGCTGAAAAATTACATTCTTTAGTCAATGACTGCAAGTCCGGTATTTCACTCAAGGTGAATAATATCTAAACAGTTAGACAATCCATAGATATCTGTGTCTGTACCACTAACGCTGAACTTTTAAGAAACATATGCTGCCATAAATATATTTCTTTTTAGAGTACATGCATATTCCTACATAATAATGGCAAGTCACATTCATCCTATATTACAACAGCCATGTGCAATCAGAGAATAAGGGGATTAGACTGGCCTGCCTGCTGTCCAGAAATGTCTACTACAAAAAATAAAATAATATAAAATAAAATAAAAATAAAGAAAATGTTATCTTTAAGCTCAAAATACAGCAACAAAAGTCATATCAGCTAAAAACTTGTAAAATAGAAGAACAGGAAAAGATCCTACATTTAAAGCTGGATTAGTTGGTCTTTGGTCTCTAAATGTTTATGAAGAGCTGTTCAAAGGAAAGGTAATGTAACAGACTGGTAGACTTGCTCCTGTCCCAGTTTTTTGGGAACATTTTGCAGGCATCAATTGGAATAAGCAAAAATGTACAATTAACAACTTTAATTAAATAAAGCTTATACTGTGTTTTCAGTTTAATACAGTTGGCTTTTAATGTTGGATACTGGAATAGCGGAATGGAATCTAGTCCAAAAGAATGGATGTTGAACCAGGAAACTGTATAATATGACCAAACCACTACTTTTAATTATCGATGATATGCAGCACATCACTACATTTAATATTGGTTATATAAGGTTTGATAAGAGTGATAGGATATGTTTATATGCTTTCTTTGTAAAGAAAAAGCAGTTCAGCATTTACAATACGCCTACAGATTCATAACATGTTAATAAAAGCATTCTGTCATGTAATGCGACATTATAAAATTAAACACAAAGCCCTAAATAAAGGGCTTTGTGTTTAATTTAATAATAACCAGGTGTGAGCGGTCACCCTGATGTATTTAAAGAACAGGGATCCATCCATCCATCCATCCATCCATCCATCCATCCATCCATCCATCCATCCATCGTTTGTGGAATTGTATTAGGGCAAAACAAAGGAGAATTCTTAGTACCTCTGAAAATTTTTAGAGATCAATCTGGCAGGGATTACAAACCCACCTCTAACGAGTTTGTAGAGATGGAGGAAATTCAAGACCATTGTTAACCACTCCAGCAATGGCAGACCACCAAAGATCACTTCAGGAGCAAGGTGTGTAATAGACTGTGTGGTCACAAAGGAACCCAGAAACATTCTAAACAACTAAAGGCCTTCACACAACAGCCAATATTAAATGTTCATGAGTCCAACACTATGAGAACATTTCTGCCTGTCTGTAGTTTGCTAATTCACATAGACAAGCCAAATAGCTACTGGCCAAATGGTCTGTTGACAAATAAACCTCTAATAACGCTTTTTGGTTTAAAAGAAGTGTTGTGTCTGCAGAAAAGCAAACAATGCATTCCAGCACAAGAACCTTGATAAATCTATGAATCACGGTGGAGGAAGTGTCATGGTAAGGGCCTGTCTTGATGCATCTAGGCCAGGATGGCACAGCAATTTCAGATCATGTACTGTTAAGTGCTGAAGCAAATTTCTTTGTAAATGGTAAGGTCAACAAACAGCATTACAGATACTTGTTGAACACAAACCCTTATTGGACTGATCCATCTATGCCTCAATTGAAGCCATGGGGTACCGGAATTTACCTTTTCTCATTGACAAGACATTAAGGGCAGACACCTATGTAGTGTGGTTAGATGTAGAGCTGTTTCACTCATTGTTGCCAGAGAATGGAACATTTCCTAATTTCTGAAGTCCAAACATGTGGCCTCCAAGTTCTCCTGATTTAACCCTTTTATGTGTGTGGGTTCATGTCAAGGCATTTGTGAAGATACAGAATGCTGTTCATCTTAAAGATATGATTATGATGCTTGTGCTAGCATTCAGGCACATGCTTGTTAAAAGCTCATCATGAATGGGAGAAAATAACAGTCTTTACACTACTCATGGTAGAAAGCACATCAAAAACATGCTGTAGACATTCACCGTTTAAACATTCGAATGAATAAAGTCATGTTAGCATGAGGTGCAACTTTTTTTTTTAATGAGATAATATTCAAGATGACTGTCATGTTAGTGATATAAGTTTTCCTCTTCACCCACTGCTGGTCAAAAAATGTATTAATGTCTGCTACTGAACTGACATCCTGTTACAACAGTAAACTATTTTGCAGCAATATATTATACAGTAATATTATATATACAGCAATATTGAATATGTAGCTCAACATTTTACCTCAGCTTTACCAGCTTTGATCTGAACGCTGACATCATCAACTTGGGCCTTGGCAGTCTCTTCGGAAGCAGTGTGGTTTTGTGATGTGGTAGGAACGTGCTCAGAGTCTACCTCCATTTCTTGTTCTGATGATGTTACCACCTCTTTACTAGATTTCCCTGTTGTTTTACCATTGACTGATGTAGACAGGCTCTCAGATTCCACAATTTGCTTTAGATTTGAGGATACTGACTGGGATAGGGAATAAAACACATAAACATTATGAGAGGCTATACAGATCTTAATGGATAAAGATGTTTTAGTGCAAAGTTGTGACTGAGCTTGTCAGGTCACAACCCAAAAGAGCTTGATGAGTTTAGTAAAACATGTTTAACGCTACATCATATAAAACCAAATAACCAATTATCCCACAACATGGGCTGAAGAAACAAGCGAAAGGTTTTTTATTATTATTCTGAACTTGTTGGAAACATTGGTTAGCCTATCCAGAGTACTTACCTGCAACTTGGCGATGTGCAGCTGTAAACAGTTGTACACATGGGATGGCTTCAGTTCAGAAAAATTAACAGAATTCACATTGGCAGTGATGCTTAACACTCCAGCACATACTTTTAGCTGGAAAACAAGTGAAACTTGATTTAAACAGAATTCCACCATTTTTGCATAACTCAGTAGGTAAAAACCAGAGTCACAAGGTCTACAGCAGAGTCATAGTCATTATGTTTAGTCATTGATTCTACAGGTGTCTTCTAGCGTTGTAGATATAGATCTGATTATGGCCAAAAATATTTCACCGTACACCTAACTGCACGTAGCTCTCCACCATGTAAGGATTAAAAACACATACGTTTTAGATCAACATCTTTTCAAAACTAGGGTAAATCAATGTCTCCGGCGTCCTGCAGTGTATTAACAAACGATTTGTATAATAACTTACTGCGAAATGCCTTTCAGAAGCATTGAACTCCCATTACTGTAAATAATTCTGACTTTGTAAGCTTCTCTATAACGGAGCATTTTTTTTAATTTGGCTGGCGCTGACCTTTAGTAATAATACAGAGAGTGCTTTAAACCCAGGATGCTCCGTAAGGCTCGAACTCCACACATATCAACACATGCAGTCTTTTACAGCACAAAATAAATCATTAGAACCAACCTCAGAGCCAAACTCTGTGATGGAGCCGAGGAGAAAGGAGATACAGTCTTTGAAAGAGTTTATCTGCTTCTTATCAGGGATCGTCTGTCCGCTGTTATTTTCTTGTTTACTCTCTTTGCCTGTCTCCAGACCCGCTCTATTCGCCGCCATTGCACTTCCGCATCACATCGGCGCTGCTGATTGGTGGGAGGCGTTCTCTTTTAGTTACGTCACAGCCGGAAGTGCCCTCTTGGAGGCAGGATGAGACCGGCAGGAAAAGAAGTCAAAAACAGTATTAAATGACTAAAGGTGAGTAAGTTACATATTTACGTGTACTCATGTAACAATTTAATGGATTTTTATTTTCATTATTTTCATGTTTTTAAGTGAGTATACATCTGCTTAAATACAGTGAGGACAAAGTATTAAATCCATTTCAAATGTACACATATTATTATCTTTAAATGTTATTATGAAAACCGCATGCATTAAGTATGAACAATACATTTGTATTTCAAAGCTGTTGTTGGGAATTAAATAGTTCAAATGCCTACTATAAGAAGTCATAGCTTTTTAAGGCATTAAGGTTCAGTTTTAGCGATTTCCTCTTCTACCCAAGTATACAACAGGTCATTTCAAAACACTACATAGGTTTTAATTTTGAGTCAGGAGATTGGCCGGACCATTAAAATATCTTATATCTTAGAAACAAGTCATGTGGCAGTATGTGTTCCTGGATTCTTCCTCCAAGATTCAGTTTCTTAATCGGTGAGATTATTTTTTTCCGAAAGCCATTTCTTTATTTTATGTTTCAATGACATGTGATTGCCCAACACTGCGTACAGAGAAGTAGCCCCGTATCATGATGGTGCCCCGTTTTCACTTCACTGCAGGCATGGTGTTTTTGAAATCATAGTGCAACTATTCCATTAAACCCATGAGGTGTATAATTATTCCTAAGGCATTCTGTTATCTGTGGTGTTGTGTCTGAGTGAGTGACTGACTGACTAATGAATGATAAATGTCTGAGTGAGTGAGTGAGTGAGTGATTGACTGACTAATGAATGATGAAACACGCATGTGCAACAACTGGGTCTTGCTACAAAACTGGCGGGAGACGGGAGGTAGCCTCAGGTTACCTAAATCGTGTCGTTTCATGTGGGTGTGTGTCTTTGTTTGACATCTTATTGTGATGGGAAAACATGTTAAGATTGTAAAGAAGAATCTACAGACATATACAGTGGTGTGAACTATTGTCAAACTCACCTGTCTTGGCGTAAAATACCCGACTTGTGACAATTTTTGTAGGATCCGCTAACCTGAAGCTAGCCCCCCTCGCGACCGTTTTCGAACTCCGCTGTTGGCGCCAAAATTTTGCAGTTTTAGTATGTAGAATAGAAATACTTTTGTGGGTCAGCTTCCGTACTATATTGAATTATTTTTTTAATGATGTCACAATGACTTGTTAACATATATCCAACCAACCAATATAGTAAGTTCCTCAGCCCATTTTTCATGGAGTGTTTCGGACTAGTTTGCATTTCGAATTAATCATAATGCAGGGAAGCCATATTGGTTTTGAAGCCAGTATAACAAACACAGCCTATTTAATTCTAAGGGATAAAGATCATGTAGTTTGTTATCTTGCTCAAATAAGTAAGACCTTCCCTAAATAAGACAAAGTCTGGATGGCTGCATATGTTGCTCTAAAACCCATATAAGTCATCCTTGCCATGTGTACTAATGCACCCCTTAACCATCATGGGTGCTGGCTTTTGAACTATGTGCTGATAATAAGCTGTCTGATCATTCTACTCTTTAGCCCAAATGATGCAGCATCTATGGTTTTCAGAAACAGTTTGAATTTCATTTGTTTCAGACCACAGGACACTTTTCCACTTCAGCCCAGTCCACCTCAAATGAGCTTGTGCCCAAAGAAGGCAGTGACATTTCTGGAACCTGTTTATAGATGTGGATTTTTTTTATTGTTTTTTTTGCCATTTAGAATTTTAACTTGTTTGCAGATTTCTTTGGATTTTCTGAATCTTTTAATGATACTACTCATTTAATCTTTTATGTACAGTAATGTTAAAAAGTTATTTCTATTTTATGTTGAGAAACATTATTATTGGTTGGCGGCGAGGTTTAAGGGTTTATTGTGTAAACTTTTATATGTTGGGATGGTTCCGCTGCAGGAGACAGGATAATTGGGTTGCATTAACTTGTTCGGTCTTTCACAGAGTGGTAAACGCCGTATGGCCTTTACTTCAAAAAGAATCTGTAGTTATTCCTATTTTTGTGTTTTATTTCAGTTTCTGAAAAACTTTTTGTTTAAGAATGTATGCTGTCTACTCTGACTCCCTGTACAGCAAACTCGTTCCAGGAGCAATGGTTAACTAGCAACTATTATGATAAAGAACTTTTATTCTACATTGATCTGTGTATGAACAGTAGGTTTGCACAGCGAATAAAGTTGCTACAAGAAACCACACATATGTTCTAAATTGAAATATGCCAGTACTACAGCAGTGTTATATAGAGAAAATATTAATACAGATTACAATAGAATTGTTTTATGGAAATGGAACCCCCAATACGTTCTAGGTGTACAGAAAAGTCAGAACTATTTTTCTTAAAATAAAAAATACATATAATCATCACGCCTGTTGTATTATAGCTCTGCACACATTCTAACAATACTCTTAATCAGTTTTTTAAGATTTATTTAGAAACAAAAGGGTCAAATTTTTCAAAGTCTTTACAGAAAATTATCCAATCAGGATTCATTTTCTCAGTGGTATGGGGATAGAGCTAAGTCAGTTGTCATGTTGGTTAATTCTTCAGGGATTGAACTGACCGGTGTAATGAAAATAAGAAGTGGCAGGCACTAACTAGCTACATTTACTCATTTACATATACTTCAGTAAGTTATCGATGGATTTGTACTCTATTTGTATTTGTACTTTAATATAGTAATACTTTTACTGCTACTTAATGTATGGTATTGTGTAAAGGAATCTACATTTTTAGTCACATTTCTTATGCTTAATTAGCTACTAATTCCTTTTTATGTTTAATTTCATTGTTTTGTGGTGACAACATCTTTACTGTTTTGTCATTGGTCACATCTCTGGCTTTTGAGTTTAAGCATTTTATTTTAAGACCAAAATAATAAACAAAACTGCAAAAATTAAGCCAATACAAACTTAAAGTTAATACAAACTTTAATGGCTGTGCTGTTAGGTGCTGGATTTGATCAAATGTTCCACAGCAGTTTCTCAGTACTTAAGTAGTTTTATGACCTGATACTTTTGTACTTTTACTCCTTTTGCCTTATTTAAAGGCACTTTTACTTGTGTCAGTATCCCAGTATCAAAAACCTTATTTGAGTTTTGATTAAGGCCACTCAAGAGCCACAACATGAAACCTGAAGGGAAAAGAAATGTCAGTGTATATGTTACAGGCTTAAAGTAAAACTTAAAACTTAAAATTTCCTTTGTCAGCTTCAAACGTCTGTTAAATCTAGACTGACTAAACAATATTATTTGAATCAGACATGCACCATAATCAGAAATGAGCATTTATTATAAATATGTTTCTTTTCCCTTATTTTTCCAATTACTATTTACAAGTATTATACAAAGAAAAATAAAAGCCTATGTTTAATAGTGATGGTTCACCACTGTGCTGCACTATAGACAAGTTATACTTTATTAGAACAGTAGAGCATTTCTGCTGTATTAAAGACAACAGGCACAATACAACTACAACATGAACCTATGAACTTACCAAGATCTAGACCAAAATGTATCAACTGTGTATAAGCCATTTAATAAAAACGTTGTTTAAATTTTGATTAAAAATGCAGCCTGCCATATTCATCTTTTTTACCCAATAATTTCCTCCTAATTTAGTCATGTCCAACCCCCACTTGCTAGCTAGGTCTCCCCATCATATGATGCTACCCAGCAGGGACATTAAAGGCTAGCAGGCTATTTCCAGACAAGGCCAATTATGGTCTCTTGGACCCTGGCTACAGATGGCTATGGCATCACTACGGATCAAACTCCCAATGATAAACCAACAGCCAATTGCATGGTTTGGGAGCTCCCAGCTTTCTGTTTTGAGTCATTTGATGACACTGCTTTTCTAGCTAATGACCTCTGCTGTCAATCAAGCATTATTGCTAAGTTGGATGAACTTGGTGAATTGTCTCCAACAAGGTGGCCTGACCTTTACTAGCGGCTGATGAATGTGACACTGATTCACTATCAGCCCTGTCCAGTGTCCCACTCTTGGTGATACTGTCAGATTCTGTCCTCTAAATCACAATCAATTTTTTTACATCAGTGTGTTTTTTCCAAAGCAACTCTTTGGAAAGGCTGTTCCCCATTTATAGTAACACTGACTGTCAAACAAATGTGGAAGGGCGTTAGGGATGGGAAGCGGCCCACAATGGTGTGTTTTTCTGTGCTGAAGGACTGTGGGAAAATCTCCCTTCGCTATTCATACATTTTTTTTCTTCTTCTGTTCATATAATGAGGGGAGACTGATGAAGGCAACAACAGGGAGACAAAAAAAGAACAATTACCATCAACCACAAAGCTCTCAGTACTGAACTCTGAAATGTTCTCTGGACAGGTTAATCATTTTAGGAAGGGGTTTGAGACGAACCATTCAGCTCTGGTCTTTTCTGGGGTGCAGTTTAATTCTTCCAGTGTGGGGAGGGAACTGTAACACTTGACATCTTTTGACATTTTGCTGTTAGTGTGTATTCCCACGCTGCAAGACAGGGAAAAAAACTGCTCACTTTAGGAACCACAACAAGCTTTACTAGCTGAGGTTTTATTATCATGTTGCTGAACCTTAGAGCTTATATACATAACAGCGGCTGTTATGAAATTCATTGTTTTGTTTATTAATTAATTAACTAATTTTTATTTCTGTTATAGTCTACTCATTTGCTTATTTAATGGTCTCACAGTTGCTCCAGTCTAAAATCCACTCTCTCTCATCCCTTTCTTGCTCCCCCATTCTCTTTTTTGATCCCTCCTTTCTTTTGCGCTCTCCTTTGCCCTCTCCTCTCTCTCTCTCTCTCTCTCTCTCTCTCTTTTTCTCTTTTCTTTCCCTTTCCTGTTGTATCTCATCTCTCTTTCTATCTCTCTCTCTGTTTGGCTCTCTTGCTTGTTTAGGCAATGGGGACACAAAAAGGCAGTTGGCTTCTGTGAGTTAACAGTGTTAAAACATTTTAAGCAGCATGTTTAACTTTCCTTGTTGGAACAAGCATTGATTTTCTTTAAAAAATTAGTAATTTTATTTGATTTGAATAACTCTTAATGTAATTTCAGGATATAAAGACTGAATACTGCATTTCTATGCTCTGAGAAATATGTGTTTTTCTCTGAAGGACACAGAGAAGCAGACAAAGAACATGTTCAAAAGGATTCAGCATGTGATGGTGATACAAGTTCGTAAACATTCTTTTGCCATTACTTCCTCCCCTGCAATCAAAAAGTGAAAAAAGCTTTTAGATATTTACAAATCTTTGTATGTACAATGAAAAAGAGAAAAGTATTCCTCCACTAATGCATGTCTAATATACTTTGGTGTAAATTTTATTGAAAATCCATGTAATACAATCCTTTCTTTTAGGGTGTGGTGGAAGAGTGGTGGCTTATAGATTCTAAACATTGCGAAGTTTTCTCCCTCCTCATCTCATGCACCCCCCCCCCACTCTTGGGTGACTGCACCTGTCACCTGGGGGCCCCTGCCTGCACTCAGGATCAATTTACATAACCTCATTTAGCAGTTCACAAATCAGAGCCATTAAGAGCTGCTAACAGGAACCAAGGGTTCTAATTTAGCCTGCCTTTCACAGTGGGAAAATTGGGCAGCTCAGGCCTACAAATAAAGACTCAGGTCTTGGCTTTGATTGTTGATTGTGATGGTAAATGTACGGATGATTAGAGCAGATTTTCCCCTTTATTGATTTCCTGCCAAAACACAGCATGCCACGGTCCTGTACTGGAAAGCTAACAGGGCTTGGGAGGGGGACATGGGTTTATGGGAAGTAGTGTGTTTGTGAAGCAAAACGTGTCTGCTCACCTCCATTTTGAGGTGAAGGGTTGAGAGACAGGGAGTTGAAATGGAGTAATTAATGGGAAATTTCAAGATGGATGTACATTAGAAGAAGAATAGGGTTACATTGACCCAATGGAGCTTGTGTGTCATTGTAAGTGAAAAGAACAATGATAAAGTCTATTATTCTATCCACGGCTATAAAACAGCTCTGTCCTCTTAAACAGCACAGGTCAATAAGAAACACCATCAATGAGTTGTCAGATACTGAGAAAAAGGGCAGGGCAGTTTATTGGAAGCTGGAAATGGTTTTGTATAGTAAATGTCCAACAGTCATAGATCTGCTAGTCCAGTCATGAGATGATGACTGCATGTGTGTTTTTGGAGATTTGCTAACAGATGTGTTGCCCTAGTTCAGATCTGTAAGGCAGATAGCTGGATGAAGGATTTTGGACATATACTATAATTATTTATTTCTCTCTTGAAAGATTAAACAAGGTGCTCTGATGCTTTTTAGTGAAACTGAGAATATCCTGTGTTACAAGCTGAACAGAAACATTAAACAATTACGGTTTGTTTCTGTTCATTTCTGCCCCACTCCACTAAACTGTGTTCATTCCAGTTTGTCATTATCCCACCACATAAAGATTTTTTACAGAGAATAACTATACAGTCATCTGAATGATTTACTTTAACCTCTTTTGTTTACCATCCGCCAATGGATTTAAGTGTGTCATTACGTAGCTGATGTCAAGTGCTCAGAATGACTCTCAATCGGTTGTGAATTTGGCAAAGATCAGCTCGCAATAAAAGGGCTGATTCAAGTTCACACGTTCCCTGCCAAACTTGTTTGGGTGGAGTTGGTGGTGGTCTATGGGCATACATGCTCGATTTGCTGGCCAATCAGGAACCTTCCCCAGTGGCTGCCTTGCTGGAAACGTTGACAGTTACGCGGTTTGATTTTACAAAGTGACTACAAGGGTGATTCCATGATTAGGGTGCTGTTTAGAGTCCCTGGAACTCTTTTATAATAAACATGTATGTAACCATTCAAAACATGTGTTAGCACAGTCTACCAACAGGCTTCCTGTTTTTAACAAGGTTTCTTTTCTGCCAGTGGCTTAATTGAGTAACAGAGCTGAATTGTCAAACACATAGAATTAGCACATGTACAAAATTAACTAGCATCCACACTAATGGTATAGGGACCTGTTTGCTTATTTTAGTTTCTCATGAATAGCCTACATTCCTTTCAGGCTATAATTTAGGTAGCAAGGCTTTCTCTTATCTGTCAATATCTCAAAATCATTAGAAATTAAGGTAACAGATTAAGCTGTATTTTATTTTTTCTATGTTACTTGTGGGATATTCCATATATTTCATAAAAGGGGTTCATTTTTTTGTAATCTACAAGAGAATCACACATTTATGTAAACATAATTAATGTTTTAAGATGCTTCTCTGGGACAGGCATGTGGTTTATAATGTACTTCACTAAAACTTTACATGCATATTTAGGATTGTTACATATATAGGACACAAGTGACACAATAGAATCACTCTTGGGGGGAAATTGGACACCCTAGGTTCTAGGTAGAGGACCAAATGTAGGTCTAGTAGAAACATTTTTTTTCTCCCTCAATTTTGTTTCCTTTTCTGTCATTAAAAGAGGGAAATTGACTTTTACTTTTTAAAAAGGTTCTTAAATGGTTCTTAGTTTACAGTGTACAGTGTAAAGAAAACTATTTTGCACAGTACCTTTATATCATATGTCATATTTTCTGACTTTAAACAGGTTTATCACATGGACAGATGGTTCTTTGATGAACCAATTAAAAGGTTCTATAGCTATAAATAAATAAATAAATAAATAAATAAATAAATAAATAAATAAAAAACCAAAACACCCCCCAAAAACCCCACAGTATTCCTTAGAAACCCTTCCTAGTACCTATCATTAGAAGAGTGAGTAGGTATTGTTGGATGCTGTGTTTTATGCTGCATAAGTATAAAAAGCACGTATTAAATATCCAGGTGGATCAGAGGGGAGAATTAAGCTGTCAGTCTCTGCCTTTACAAACAAACAAACTGTTGTTGCTTTCGCGGTAGCATCCATGTTAAATTGGCTTTAATGAACATGTAATTGCGTGGGATGGACTCGGCGGTCTCAAAGCAAACATGGGCTGGAATTGATTTGCATTTCCCTGTTTTGTGCGCGCGGGTCGTCATTGTCCAGGCTCGCTATTGATCGGCTCCAGTGTATCGCCCTGCATGTGTTTCCCTTCATTAACAGATAACGGGTTACTGATGACTGCCATTCCCGGCTCTAATGCGGCCTAATGTCTACTTTGTTCTCGTGTCATGTCGGAGGGCAGCCGCAGTAATGAGTAGGTGGGTGGGCTGTGCTTTGCCCATCAGTGTTGTAGGCATTTTAGGCTGCTGCGTGCAAGAGGATCTGTGGAGGGGTTAGAATAGCAGGACCTCTAGGGTCTGGATAACCTGCACCGGCCGGACAGTTAATCCGCACGAAGGCCGGCTGCGGTGCAGGCAAGAGTCTAAGACTGCAAGCGGAGCCCCAGGATACGACTTTATTGGATTTCTGCTGGAGTCCAGAACAAATTTAGGTCATCACATACTATGAAAAGTTGAACACGTATGGAGAGAGCGCTGGTCCGGGTTCTGGAGGGGAACGCTATGCTTGTATATTTCTATGCCTGTTAAAGTGGATCACCATCGAGTTTTAAAAGCTCCGCATAAAAAAGTCATTCAGAGGGGTTTGGTGTGAAATGCTCCGAGTTGTTCTGAGTGGTGATGATAGGAACCGAACATCTGAAGAGTTGAACGCCTCTTAAAGCTCTCTCTCAGAAATGTACACATGGTGTGATTAGAAATGTGCTGCCTGATGTCTGACAGTTTGTTGGGTGTGTGATAAATACTCGGCTATTTTATTTTGTTTATTTTAACCCTTTCATGACGAAGAGTTACATGCAGGGTCAGTCAAAATTGGATAAGAAAACAGTGTGGTTTTTAGATTCATTGCTACCGTCATCAGCATTACATATACAACTCAGAAGACGCGTGTAGGTTCACTGTGTTTGGATAGTAAATGAGATAAAATGGTCATTTGCACTGTAAGTATCGTGATTCCTGGTTCCCATCACCACCACTGTAAGGAAATCGGGGTCTATAAAAATGGTGGAGTTGTCCTTGCACATTTTTTAACGTCTGCCAATATTTGATGCTGTTTTCAGCAGGGTCACAAAATAAGCACTTTCGCAATCCAGACACTCCTTTAAGGCACACAAGAAACTAAAATATCTCACAATGTTCTGAAGCGGGGTTTAAACCAGTTTAAGACTGGGTCTCCAGGCTAACTTTTTGCGAGTCCACGTCGGGGGTGTTGGGGAGGGGGTGGGTATCTATTAGACCAGTAAAATAGAGCCATTTGATTTTTGCAGGCTGTCGTGAATATCCCGGAAACAGTACCAATCAGAGGGACTCTAATGACGAGCGTTCACCCTGATTTCCTTTGCCTCCGACTTGTGAATGGAGCGTGGAAATGATAAATGATACGACATACGTGCAATTGCCTGCGTAATACAATGGTCACACAACGGCGAGCCTCCGCGCTGCACAGAGGGAATTGCATGTTAGCTAATTGTTAATTTGGGCGACTTCGCACTGGCTAATTGTGGCGGCTCCGCCAAGCCATTTGCATGATGGACTTGCCACCTGCCTCGACAGCGCGACAGCCCGCTGCCCGGGCAAACTATATAATTACTGAACAGCAGTGGGGCAATTTTGACTGCCGTTCCTTTTGTGTCGGATGAATTCTTCCTAATGACATATTTTATTAGGGGGCAAATAGCATACCTCCTCTCGGTTCTGCAGAAAAAGGCATCATCTCAACAGGTCTTAATGTTAAGCCGGGCATACATACGCCAGAGCGGGCTCGCGTTCTTGTAGGGATCCTAATGTGGCCTATTTATTGCTCCTACCTATTTATGTCGCAACTCGAATGATGTATTGGTCAAACATGTATTTAAAGTGATTTTCTGCTCGGAAATCACCAGCCTGTCGCGTCGCCGGTATGCGCAGATTTATTTGGAACAAAATCCCTTGATTGTCTGGTTGCACGCGTGTGGGTTTGTTCGACTCAGCTTAGCATTATGGGATGGCCATTTCGCCTTGGGGGTCTCAGTTTAAGAAAATAAGGGACAACTGACGACTTTTCCGTATTTGCAGTACATATCCAGAAATAGAAAACCCTGCGTTAATCAGTGCGAACATCGTTTACATGAAGATTTATGCAATAAGACAGGTATACAAACAATATATGGACTCCCTTACGCCTCGTGTTCATCGCAGCTGTTAAGTGATGATCTAGACTAGTAAATGTTCTTTGAGGGGGAATTCCACCGACGTTTGAAAATTCCTGCAGAATTCAATGGTTCAGATAGTAACATGGTCATTCAGAGTGGTTTAATGT
Source organism: Prochilodus magdalenae (assembly GCA_024036415.1). Lineage (NCBI taxonomy): Eukaryota > Metazoa > Chordata > Actinopteri > Characiformes > Prochilodontidae > Prochilodus > Prochilodus magdalenae. The sequence continues at coordinate 29,299 of JAMWET010007422.1, read as the reverse complement.
AAAATGTTATCTTTTAGAGAAACTTTCTTGAATACTTTACAGTGGTGGTGATGGGAACCAGACGTCTTAATATTTCAATGCCTCTTAACCCTCCCTTGCAGACCTTATTATATGAAACGATTTATGGCAAAATGGCTACCTAAGATTGACCTCTATTCTACCATCATCAGTTCAAATGTTTACTGGGGTGCAATCCATCAAATGGCTATGTTTGTGCTGTACACGTCACGACCCATGGTTCCTATCACCACCACTGTGTGTAAACGTGAGGTTGTTTACAATGAGTCACTTCACATCACACCAGTTTTTACACTATATGTAGGCCTATATGTGAAAATTAGGTGGAGTTACTCTTTAAGTCATACGTCAGCGAGTGTCCTGCTCGCTCGAGGACAATCTTTTTAGAGTTCGCTTTAGGAGCAGAGCTGCTCATTGAGACGTCAGTGCGGCTCTCTGTAAAGTGTTCAGGAGGCTGCCAGTACTGAGATAGGGTTCTCCAGATTAGCTGTCAGGCCGCCCCCGTACTGTTTAGGTCAATTATGTTAAACCGGAATACACGTTGTGTTAATGGACTTTTTCTTTTCGCAACACGTGCGAGCAACACGGCTGCTGTTTAAGCCACAAAAAAGTTGATCAGGAAAGCAGTGGGTGAGGCGATTACACGCTATTTAGCGAGGGACCTAGTGTTAACACGGTTAGTGATGGTTCGCTGACCACCAAAGGACTCCCGCTGGTACAGTATAAGAACAGGGATGAGTACCACTTGTCTGCTTAGCATTGCAGCTCGCGCCTAATCGCACGGACCGGGTTGATATTTTAGGGCTTATAAGACTGAAGGTGAAGAATATCTTGCTAAGTTTAAACTGTGCTCTACAAACCGACCCCTCTTGTCACTGTCCAGACATGATAAATCCATCCATTTTGGCTGAATGCGTCAATGTTGCTCTATATCCGTAACTGGAGGTCTCCTAAACTATTGCAGGTGTTTCTCAGACACTGCCCTTCAGAACAATTGCTCGATCATCAACTGAAAGTGCGCATAGGCTGCACTTCAAAAGGAGGTGAAGGATGCGCCAAACGATTGTAGGCCGAGTGCTTTATCACTTAATAACGCGCGTGGAAATCAGTAAAGGAAAATACGAGCGCAATTCACGAGCACTCGCGGTGCAGTTCTATCCATTTAAAATGTGGATTTAACAGTTGTAGTCATTAAAAGAATCATTTTCTTCGAAGAGAAACAAAAAAGCTCGACGCAATAAAGAAAAGGGGGAGGTATGAAAATGTGGGTTTTTTTTTGTTCAACGGATGGAAAAAGGGCTCCATTCAGATAGCGCTGAATGCGCTGCATTTCACTGCTGCCACAATTACGCTGGAAGGTCAAGTATTACAGCATCTTGTGTTCCGCTTTGCATGCTAAGTATTTCTCCTCGCAAATGACCCGCTTCTGTGCACACAGTACAAAAGCCCCAAGAAGCAGATGCCGGACAATTAAAGATATTTTTTGCGACTAGTTGACAGTAAGACTGACTAAAGGATGTGATTGCAGGTGACGCGTAATTGTGCAATTTGTGATGTACATTTTGGAATTTAAGCCACAATGAGGCTGTTGGAGAAAGGAGAGAGGCGTCCTCCTCTGTTCATTTCCTTCATTTTCCTGCTCTAGCATTTACAAATCAGTAGCGAAAGTTAAGCAGGGTGGGAACAAACACAGACGTAGGCAGGCAGCGAGGTTCGGCTGGATGAGCTGTTTCTTGGGCAGCCTATAGCAGAAGTGTAATCACACTCAGATGCTGCATCCCAGTACCATGAAGTGCCTCCGTTGTATTTTAAGGACTCTATTAACCCGGCACAGCCATGATAGATTAGTTAAAAGTGATGTGAATTTCGATTTTAATCATGGGCCATTGGTCGTTTCGCGCGCGGCGTTCCACAATAGGTGACCTAAAGGATCAAACGCAATCTCGAAGTAACTTCATGGCAAATTTGCATTTAAACGAGGTGCGCGCTGCGTTCCTTAAATGGTTCGACAACAAGTTTGACAAGGCTGATTATCGTCGACGGCCTTTTATATAGTTTTAACTTTTTTTGTGTGCGCGCGCGTGTAGATCTATCTCACTGTCGCATACTAAATCAGTGGCAATACTGTCAAACCAAAATGTTCATTAATTCATTCATGTATTCATTCATGCATTCGTTTGTCTGTTTATTTGTTTGTTTGTATAATATTGCACTGTTTGAGCCTTGTACGGTGATTTCCATCGAGGTGTAGTGGAAAAAGCATCGCACGAGCTACTTCGCCTATGAACCTTGCATTTACCACTACTGCACAACCTATTCGCTGTTTTCCACAAGTGTAGAGCTCACAATTAATACGCTCACATGTTGTTGTTGTTGTTGTTATTGCATTCTAAATGGATGCCAGTGAAGAAAGGAATGAAACATGCCATACACGTTCAGCACAAGTACAGCTGAAAGTTTTCAGCACCTCGGACAGCGCACAAACATCGCCCGGGCGAGTAAATAACTTTCAGTACTTGTCTGCTCGGATCGATTTTTCGACAATCAGAGCAGGACTAGCATCCACTGCTTTTGAAAACAGCAGCGGTGTTATTTACCTGATTTGCAGAAAGGGTCATCTAACTATAGATTAAGCACCGCACTGAAGGTTCTCGCCTGTGATGAGTTCATTATATATAATGGCGTTTGCAATATGAAAGGTGAACTGCTTTTAAAGAATGCCACCGTCAGTCTGTCCACACCCACACTGTTCATTTTAAATACATCACAATTAGAGACGCCACTTCACCGCTAAACCACTCTACATGCATCGCCCCCCTCCCTCGCCTCACACACACACACACACACCAAAGCTGGTAAACACATACAGTAAACAGTACCGATTCTAATCGGAGAGTAGGGTTCATTTAGGAGCTCTGTACTTGATCAGTAAACAGACATCGTGATCATCTCAGACTCGTTATATATTCAGACTCAATTCCTTAAGTTCCTTAATTAACTCCAAGTGATCGCATTTAGTCCACCTTTTCATTTGTGTCTTAGTAGCAGTCAAGTTGGTGCTCTTATTGGTTGGTGTTCAGATAACGTTAACCCAAATGACAAAAAAACTGATCTAAAATGACTACGAACTCTTCTTCTTCTCCTTTTCTTCTTCTTCTTCTTTTCTTCTTCTTCTTCTTCTTCTTCTTCTTCTTCTCATTTTCTTCTTCTTCTTCTTCTTCTTCTTCTTCTTCTTCTTCTTCTTCTTCTTCTTCCCGCTCGTGAAATTCTGAATGAGGAGCAGAGCAGAAGAGTAAAGCCCGAGACAGCCTAACTCTCACATGATTGGGCTGAGATTAGGGTCTAATTGAAGGGGGTAACTGAGACCTTTGCTCATAAAGCCGCGAGGACTGTCCGCAGTTGTAGGACGTTTGTGTTGAAAGACAGCGATGAGAGCACGCACGCTTCCAGAGAGTTATTTTCAACAGCGACAAGTTCCACAGAAAGACCACACACCGAGCCTCAGACATGTAAATGTAATCTGCAGTCTTTCACAGCGGATTCAACAGAAACGTCCCCAAAACCTAATAGAATTTCTGGACGCCTCAGGATTACGCTGGAAAATGGTCTCCGCTGCACAAAAGAGTAGAAGCGAGACTTTGCATTTTCCGAGCGAATGTTTTTAGTGTATTTGGCCAACTCACGTGATCGAGCCTGAGCGAGTGATTTAATTGGGGTGCATCCTTCCGATCACTTTGCATCCATATTCTTTACCAACAGTGATATGCGTTATTTTATGATGACTTCCAATAAATGCGCGGGGTCTTCTACTGACTGTTATAATCACATGTCAGCCGTTCTTGAAGAAAAAAAGTGCAGGTAGTCTCGGGTAAAACGACAGCGTGGGGACATTTACAAACATAAGTTTGATAAGTATATAAGTACATACAGAGTTTGTATATGTGTATATAAGTTAATGTATGCATAATATACATTACTATATATGAAAGTCTATGTAATTTGTGATAAAATCATCTTAAAACAGTAAAATCAAAGACTGAAGGCCAAAGAATGCAAGATTATTACTTGCATATAGTTTGTCACTTGCATGTTTGTATTAACTTCTAAGTGTGTATATATATAACTTTAGTGGGTTATATACAAACTATATATATATATATTTGTATTATTTTTTTGCACTTCATAAACTAATTAATTTGTCTTGTTGTAAGATACACATTCCTAAGTAGTCAATAGTAATACTGTAATATCAGCGCTAAATTAAACAGAGCTCCTGTAGGGCCATGACTATATCATTTCAGACATAACCGACTGTGAGTTTAAAGCGAGCCGCTGATTTAACGACACTTCATCTGAAAGAAGTGCGTCATTACAATCAGTGACTCATTAAAAAGCCCAAGTAGTGGCACAAGGTCGCCGCTAGCCACTAGCTGAGCCTCCGCGTCCATCTGTAATATCTTCATCGGGGCCGTCACCGGTTTTTAGAAACGCTGGAATCGTTTAGAAGCAGAGACGCGTCACGGGATTTCTTTCAGTACGCTCCGCGTGTGCTGGATTTATCTGCGTCCTGAAACCGGGGAGCAGCCGAACAATTTTCCAGAGAACAGAGTTCAGCATGTATAAAAGAATTGGAGGCATTAACCGCTCTAAAACCCATTTATATGCAAGCACAATAAGCTGTCAACAAACAAGCCGCCAGGTGGAATAAACAGCTGCCAGACTGTGGGTGCCAGAGGAGATTGGAAAGAGGAAAACCTCCAATCCCTCACTACACATGTAGCCCTGCGCTTACATCCACTACACATACTCAACGGGAATTAGCGTCTGTTTTACCCAACGTGAACCTATAGTGTACAAAGCCGTGAGCTTTTTACAGGCGCTGACATCTACTAATGAGCTGTCAGGAGATGTAGACATACATCCACAATTTAATTCAGTATTACCAAGACGGTTCATACAGGCTCTTACACGGGCAATACAGCCATCGCGCTCTTACATCTAAGCTATTCTAGCCCTGTACCCCCAAATCAAGCCTGCCAATAACAAGCCGGGCAGCACGGTGATTTACGCGTCCACTGAGGACAGTTTAGAACTTTGTTTCCAAATCTGTAGAGGTGAAAAAGCAGAAAACTGTGCTCAGGAGAAAACATGGCTAAAACAGCAGTTCAGCCAAACATACTTCAATAAAGGTAAACGGATTCAAACGTGTAAAAAGTAAAAAAGAAGATGTTTTAACAGATACATTTAGAGGTTTCTCACTTTATTACTTGTACTTTGTACGTTAAAGGTCTAAAAGAAAATGTAGAAGTAAAAAAAAACATGCTTCTCTTTTTTTCTTGGAACTAAGTTAAATTACATGTATTTAATTATTCAAAAATTACAGGTATTTGATTATTCGAATATGCAAATAAAAATCTTCCAAAATAACACTGTGTTTTGGCTCTGCTGGTTAGAGGAGTTCCTTCAGAGAATATCCAACACAATTAAATTTCAAATATAACTTTTTACACTCGATCATATAACAATGAGGTATTCAGTGTGGGGAGCAGAGGGCAGAGGCTCTCCAGTGTCAGGTGTTCCTGTCAAAGGCACCTGCTTTAGACGAGATTGTTTCTATGTGCGAAGTCAGTGGGCTCCACAGTGGATCCCATACAGGCCTGAATTTCAGCATTAGGGAATCTTTCGGTCTTTATTGTTTTTTATTGATTACCAGTCGTTTGACCATCTCTGTGTTTTTTACGAACCCCTGTACGACCCAAATATCCAAAATATTCTATAATTCTTAATAGATATTAAAAAGTCATTTAAAACGAGGTTTCAAATAGCTTTAAGTGGCTTAAATCCAGGCCTCGGTTATAGCTCACTCGTTTCTCGCTCACTCTCACACACACACACTCGCCCCTCTGGTGTTTATACACTTTATCAATACGTAAACAAGCTGGCCATTGGATTTTACCCCTGCTTCTCTCCAAAACTGTATTGATGGAGACTGCCCCGATAACTCTGTGTATATTGTCTTGCACAGTTATTTGGGAGGGCTCTGGTGTTTGGCCAGGGCTCTGATTGATAAGCTTGCTTTTAGGAGCGTTTGTTTGATGTGCGCAGCTTTAAAAGGAGCGCAGACCTCACCTTTACTGACTCACTCCCTCCCAGACAAACGCTCACGGTAAAAAGAAAAGAACACCCCAAAGGACGCCGACTTTACAAAAGCCCAGCTTTAGGTTTACCTTGCCGAAGTCAAACAAGATTAAGGCTTTGAAATATCACTGCAGGTAACGAGTATGGAATAATGTGCGGGCCGAGTGAGCGGTTGTAACGCATATGGCAGGTTTAGCGGGGGTTCTCCTTCGAGGGAGGATGTAAGCTTTTACTACACACGTGCAGGCCAGCGTAAGAGCAGCAGTCATCCTGGCCGAGGAGAGAAATGCACGTCAGATATTTTGGTCCCTGCATGTTTAGCTGCACTTTACTAGCTCTCTCTAGAAGAAGCAGATTCATCATATACATTTAACTCGCATGGAATGTGCAGATTTTACTTGAATCGATTCGCTTTAGCTTATAAGAAACTTCTCAATTCTAACCAGTATGTGTTTAGAATGTGCTGAAACACTTTCCACACCAAACGAACACCCTGTATTGTTTCTCAAGCTTCTATCTATCATATACCTGTATATAAGAAATACTATATAGAGCTTGTATATTTAGCTTGGTTCAAGTGGGTGTAACCGATCAATTCTCGCAGCCAGTTCTAGCAAAAGCCTGTTACTGTTTTTTTTCCCATAATTTATTAATATGATTGTATGACTGCATTTAAGTCAAATATCTATAAGTTACAAGGAAATAAAACGTACAAATACAAATGGAACTCAAATAACATGTAACCCTCAATATCGATAAAAATTTTGTACAATATACATATCGCTAAAAACTATGTATTCAATTCAAACCTTTTACAGAAATGTACAGGCTACGGCTTACATGGCAATCTATAAGAATCAGTCATGTAGCAGTCAGAGTGGGAGGAGGCATTTTAACGGGGGCGAAAGAGGCGTTCTGCTTTAATCCGTCGGGAATGTGGACTGGTGGACAGTTATTGTCTCCGATTAAAAGCTATTATAAATAATTCCATCTTCTTCATGATCTTTGGACACATCCCCGCAGTAGGAGACTGGAAAGGCTATCTTTCTCAGTCTGAAATGGCCGTGTTGCTCGCTGCCTGTGTTCTTTCTTTCTTTCTGTTTCTGCTATCCCCCTTCAGTCTGGAGAAATGTCAAGGGACCGAGCACCAGAAAGAGCAACAGAGCATCAGTTCGAGTGGCTACAGTATCTGACTTTACTTGTCTTGTTAATTTGACGAGGACAGACGCCGAGACTGGGTATGTCTGTCTGTCTGTCCGTCCGTCTGACGCCTGATTATTGTCCGCGCAATCGTCACCATGTCCTGCCGTAAAGCAGAGCGGAACAGGGCAAGGCCGTGCCGTACTCGGTGCCGGATGAGTTCAGGTGTGATAAACCGGACACCTGCGTTTGGAGGGAAGGGGGGCTCGCGCCGTGCTGCCCCAAATCTGGGGACTGTCCGGCGCTGCCTACCTGCTGGCTCTGATGCTGGCCCATAGAGCCGTTGCTGGACATGATCATGACGTTGGCTCCCTGGTGGTGGTGGCTCTGCACGGCGCTGGTGGGCGTGTGACCGCTGCCCTGGCACGGCTTGCCGTCCTTGACCAGCACCGGCACAGCCACCCTCCGCGGAGACTGCTGCTGCTGCTGCTGTTGACAGGAACCGCCCTCCTGTTGCATCTGCTGCTGGGACACCTTGTCTTTGGCCTGCCGTTTCATTTTGTAGCGGTGGTTCTGGAACCAGATCTTGACCTGGGTCGGGGTCAGGTGGATCATGCTGGCCAGGTGCTCCCTCTCAGGGGCGGACAGATACTTCTGCTGCTTGAAGCGCCGCTCCAGCTCGTAGACCTGCGCCTGGGAGAAAAGCACGCGCCTCTTTCTCCGGGGCGCGCTGCTCAGAGAGCCCATGCCTTTGCCTACATCTGCTAAAGAGCCCAGGCTGCTCATACTGCCCATGTTCATCCCGGAGGAAGAGCCCATGAAACGGGAGACTGAAAGAACAGAGTACTCGTTAGCTACAGTGATCAGTGGACATTAATAACAGTAGAAATAATCAGTTACAGAAATAATATAACTTCAGTAATAATGCACTAATAATAATAATAATAATAATAATAATTGCACATATTATAAAATATATATGAAATACAAATGATGCAAAATGCAAAAAAGAAGTAACAAATAATTTTCTTTCAGTTTATCTGGCGAATATTCCCAATTATGCATGCATGATGCTCTTTCCTTATATTCGCCTAAAGAAGGGTCAGCGCATGAGAGCTCGTTAATGGGCTGAGTGGATTTGGTTGAGCTCCCACATCTGGCTGATTTAACTCCGTGAAAAGAGCCGTGAGCAGTGTACACCTAATTTCCAATATACACTTGCCCTCTCTGACTTTCAGAGTCCTAGGTATTCGCCTAGATTAGTTTAAACGACCCCTGGATAAAAGCTAAAGTCAAAGCTTCCGTATGTACCGTGTACCAAAATTGCTCTTAATTCCCAAACTACAAATCAACTATAGATCAAATGTTGTAGCATTTGCAGACCTGCCTTCTCCAGCGCACTTACTTGTAGAAAAGCGTGGGTCAGGGTTTGCTCCGTACCAGCTGGTGGCTGTCGTGCTGCCCCTCATTCCGTCCTGATAAGCTGGCAGCTCGCTCATGTTGCCCAGGTTGCCGTTGCAGTAGCCTCCCATGGCGGTGTGGGACAGCTGCGATACCCCGGCCGCTGTCATGTGGTAGGCAGCCGGCACCGTCCCGTTGTGGCCCATGTGGTGCTGCTGCATGGCCGCCTGTGTGACTTGCGGCTGTCTGTACGAGGCGAGAGGAGCCCCCAAGTTGCTGCTTTCCATACTTACTTTTTTGTAGCTCTCCTCAAGAGGACTCAAGATATCGGACACAGAAAAGGGAGTCGTATGCTTGGGGCTCATCGACATTGTTCTGTGCTGGAGAGGAAAGAAATTAGAAGGAAAAGCTAAGCCGTCCCTTCTTGTCGTTGGCCAGCTTCCTCTGGTTCCTGTTGCTTCGGGCAGCGAGCTGGACACGTAAGAGGGAGCCTGGAGTCCGCCTTAATTGGCTTGAGTGGGAGCTCGAAGCTGACTTTCGTTTGTTTTAGCTGGGTGCCAGGTTTAAGGCTACCATCAGAGGCGGGGCATCAGCAGCAGCGA
>JAMWET010007422.1:0-17500 GCA_024036415.1 Prochilodus magdalenae | reverse complement strand
TAACCTCTAATGATCTCTCACACTTTCACTGAGCTGGAGAATGTCTTGCTGCTTCACCCGCGCTAACTTCGCTCCGCGCTAAACTCCGGCAGCGAGGTTAATGCGGCTGGTCCTCGACTGTGGTTTTATCTGCTCGGCCTGGAAGCAGGTGAAGGCACCTTGTGCACCTCGCGGTGATAATGAAGTGTACTTCGCGCATGCAATTACCACAATTAGACTCATAACGTGCTTCCTTCGAAGTCTTGGGCCTCCTTAATCCAGCCGTCAAAAGGCTCTCTTAATTATCTAAATCAGGCAGGCTCCTCTGTGCTGGAGCACGGCTATCATGGTCAATTAACCGTAATTAGGCAGAATGCTTTCACTTGTTCGCTTGTAACAAATCGACGGATATTGCGGGCGCTGTCTGGGCACCTATGAGCTTTTGTTCAGTGCTAAAGCCATTTTCACTGTATCTTAGTTCAGTGTTGTGACCAAAACGTTGTCGCTCAGTGGAAATGGATGTGTATGATGACCAAATGAGATCTGCATTCTTCGTCTGAACGTACGGTTGGCTTTTGATGCGATGGAGAAGAGCGTGTGATGGAAATGGTGTTAAGGTAGATACTGGTGTCTCCTTAGGTCTAATGAGGAGCTCTGTCAATTACTGCTTGGCCACTGAAAACCCGTGCTAGCCTGAAGACCTGTGTCAGGCCCCTGTATTCGAAGGGGACCACAGTGCAGGTCTGACACCTAGTGGGCAATATCGTGCAGGTTCGTTGGGACTGAAGATCGAGGTCATTAAGTCTTTGTTGTCAAGGGAAGTCCACATCCAGAAAGTTGACCTCAAGATGGAGCCAGTGGCACAGCTCATAAATCAGCACTTCTTAGCATATTGTGCCTGTCCACTGTCCCACTATTGCTTTGTGAAGACTTTAGAGGGGACCCTCACAGTTTTCGTATTTCTGCATCTTTAAATGTTTAACACGTTAGTAAAGTCATTCACGTTTTATTGGTATGGAATGGTTAGTTCTAGAGAAACATAACGAGTCACAACCTTCACAGTGACAGGAACCAGACATCTAAAGTGTCTGATGATTCTAAAAGCTATATTGCAAAACGTTGATACATGAAATGGTTGTACCTGATGTCTGAGAGATGGACTGACAGTGGCTTTACAAGGAGGTTAAAAACATATTTCAGTTAATATATTATGACCCTTGAGAGATACATGAAGGATGTTCAGAAGCAAAATATCCCCAAAAGAAAAGGGAAGTATTTATTCATTTGTTTGTTTTGTTTTTTGTTTGTTTCAGTATGAGCATCATTTTCACATCATCAACATATAAAAATTCAGAAGACACATATAGGTTCTCTGATGAGTTTGGACAGTAAAGTGGCATCAAGACCCCTGAAGTCTCTGCAAATAAATCATTTTGCACTAAGCTAATCAGAATAACTCTGCAGAAAGATATCACCTCTGAATTATACCGACAATGTAAACATTCCCCTTTAATGACAATGTATGGAATCAATCCAAATACAGTCATATGCAAATGTTTAGCACCTCGGTCAAATCTGGTGGTGTGTTGATTCAGTCAGTGGTCATCAAGACTGCGCTAGGAGATCTAGCTTCCAGAAAGTTCTAGTTCTAACCACAACCTGCTGCACCTACTACAACTACTTAACTTATTCACAAGTTTCTAATTTCAGGTGCGTTGTAGGGTGCATGCTAGACTCAGGCTGAAACTAAACTCTGCAGTGGAGTAGCTCCCCCAGGGAAGTGCTGGTGACCTGTTATGAATAATACTCTACAGGAGATACATAAAAATGCACAGTTTGTTTATTTGCTTATTTTGAGTTTAACATATTGGGGGAAACTAAAATATAAAACAAATTTTTAGCCATAGGCCATATTTTATATTATATTTCCCCTAATATGTTCAATTCCTTACCAGTAATTATGCATTAAGATGTGCAGAAGTACTTATTTTCACTTAGCAAGTCAAGCAAACACTCATTTGGCTGAGGGGTGTTAAAAATGTGATCACCTAATTAATGAATAGGTTATAATAATTAGACAAATACTTCATTAATGGCTGTTATATGGCTATTAAATACTGCGGGACTAAACTGTTGTAGGCTGAATAGAGGGTTAATAAGTCATTTATGCACTTGTTTGCCTTTACTAATGCATTTCCTTTGCTAAAAAGTGTAACAGTGTAGAGAGTGTAACCTATATAGGTACATCATTCATTTCATAAGGTAAGCATTAACTTTATATAGTTTAATTCACTGTATAACAAGTCTTAAATGAAGTTCATGTGGTATATAGAGTTAATGCAGTATATACAGTTAATGTGGTATATACAGTTAATGTGGTATATACAGTTAATGTGGAATCTACAGTTAATGTGGAATATACAGTTAATGTGGAATATTGAGTTAAAGAATTATATAGAGTTAATGTGATAGATAGATTTAATGCAGTATAAAGAAGTAATGCGGTACATACAGTTAATATGCTATACTGAGTTAATGTGGTGCATAGAATTAATGCGATATATAAAGTTAATGTGGTAAACAGAGTTAATATGTTGTATAGATTTCATGTGGTATATAGAGTTAATGTGGTATATGGAGTTGATGTGGTATATAGTATTATTGTGGCATATACAGGTAATGTGGTATATAGAGTTAATGTGGTATATACAGGTATTGTGGTATAAAGAGTTAATGTGGTATATGGAGTTAATGTAGTATGTTGAGTTAATCTGGTATATCGAGTTGAGGTGGTACATAGAGGTAATGTGGTATGCTGAGTTAATGTGGTATGTAAAGTTAATGGGGTATATACAGTTAATGTGGTATATAGAGTTAATGTGGTATATAGTATTCTTGTGGTATATACAGTTAATGTGGTATATAGAGTTAATGTAGTATATGGAGTTAATTTAGTATGTTGAGTTAATCTGCTATATCTAGTTGAGGTGATACATAGAGGTAATGTGGTGTGCTGAGTTAATGTGGTATTAAGAGTTAATGTGGTATATAGTTAATGTGGTATAGCTATTGAGTTAATGCAGTTTATAGAGTTAATATGATATATAGTTATGCGGTATATAGAGTTAATGTGGTATATTGAATTAATGCAGTTTCTAGAGTTAATATGATATATAGTTAATGTGGTATATACAGTTAATGTGGTAATGTGGTACTATGAAAGTCTCAACACGCTGTGTCTGTCTTTAATACTTGGTTTATCAGTTAACTATATATTACAGGGTCTCTGAGTAAAAGCCAGACCATCTCTCTCTCCGGTCTCCCTGTTAAACTGCAGAGATCTCTGAAAGCCTGTCTTTGTCAGTCTCAAAGCCCACCGAGTTTTAAACGCCATTGTCTCGTTAAACCCCATAAATTTGTCACCAGGGACTGATTAAACATCACGAGAATTGAAACACTGAGGATTTTGTCTAGGTCCTTTTGGAGCGCGCACAATAGTCCTTTCACATGGAGACACAGACACAAAGTAGCGAAGACGAGCCGCAGTGCATCAGGGCGCTCCAGTCAGCAGCGCCGCGGCCTCCATATGCGTGGCAAGGTGGTCCGAGATTGGACAAAAGGCCAGGTGACGGAGGATGCGCTACTGCTCTCACAATTAATGAAGAAGAGCTCTGGGGCTGAAACAGTTCGGGCTGTACTTCTTTAAGTCATTTTTTTTTCGTAATAAGCGTCGTTTAATTACGTCATTTTCGTGCAGATTTGCATTGTACACTTCTGTCATTCATCTATTTGTTCACATGCTGGCCTGCAAGTGAATTTGTACCAACACCATGCAGGCTTACATCATTAGCATTTTGCTTAAAACGGATTACAGCTATTTTGCTTGCTCATAATTAAAGGGGAACTCCATCGACCTCAAACAACTCGACACTGACTGGGGCACAAGCTGGTGTAAAATAACCTGTTATTGCAGAGTCCGGATTATTCAAAGTGGTGGTGATGGCAAGCGGACGTTTGAAGAGCTTTCTGGTTCCTGAAGCAGCAGCAGCAGCACAGAAAGCTATTAACCTTAAGCTTTACTGTAGTCTGGCACGTTTGTAACGACGGTCTTAAAGTTAATTTTAATCCGTTTCGTTTAAACTGGCGGACAGATACATGCAGGCCGTCATGAGGCAAAACGGTCCCTAAAGTAAACTTAGCTTTTAGAGTTATAAAATATGTTTATCAGATTTATCTGACGTAGTAAATCTGGTGTAGGACACGTATAGGCTTGCAGGTGGCTTGGGATAGACCCATCACCACCAGTGTACAGAGATATGTGTCTGTAAGTTTCTGTATGGTGAACCATTTTATTCTGGATGACTTTCCATACATCCCAATGACTGAATTCTGGAATTTTCACTTAAATACAAAGCCGCAATAAACGCTGATGTCTCTAAAAGTACCGAGGTTCAGCTGCGCAGACAAAGCGTTGAGATCTTGATCTGTGCACAGGCCTAATCCTCTCTGTTTACCGTCTATTCTTATGCTGAGTCCTGAGATGAGTTTCCATCTTTGGGATTGGTGTTTGCTCTTCTCTGTTGGGTGGAAGTGAAAGTCTTAACATTAGAAAAGCGTCTCATGTCTTGCTGTGCGCTGCACTCTTCTACAGCACCATCAGATCTCTCATATTGCATAACAATGACAGGGACTGGTAAAAAATGCCCTGAACTTGGTGTAATACGCATGATGGGTATTAGAACACCCGCGTCAGAGTCGTCTCCCTATACGACATGATTTCACCGTTTAATTCTCTTCATTATTATAATCATAGCTGCTCCAAACCGGCCGGTTTTCGTATAAATTATGTTTCAGATAAACAGATAAAGCCAATAAATAAAGAAAGAAAAGTTTGTTTATTTATTTCTTTGTTTTTTGTACAATAGAGAAAATAAAGAGACACCAACTTCCATAAGCAGAACACTGTTGACTTCTGTACAGCTGTTTTCTTATCGCTGTATTACGTATTATCTATATAAAACATAAAAAGCTCTTTTTTATCTCAACTAATAAACATTGGCTCAAACAACAACAAAACGGTTCAACCATATTCACAATCCTGTAGGCCTATTGCACTCCACACTTGCGGAGCAGTACTCTAATTACTAAATATAAAATATAATATGTGCAAATTGCATGTACTCAGTCACTATGCGAAGTGTAGTATATTAAGTAGTCCACAGCAGGCTCTGATGGATCCGTGCGTAATCCCACGCGGGTACACGCTCCGCGTCTTCACCAGATGAAGTGGGGTCTGGGGTCGTGGGTAAAGTGCTGGTACTGGGGCAGAAGGGCAAACGGTGGGATGTGCTGGAAACTCTGGAAGCCCTGTAGGCCGTAAGGCGCCCCGGAGCAGCCTGCCTTCTCTGAGTCCGCTAGACACGTGTGATAAGGCTTCCCATCCCGAACCAGAACCGGCACGAGAACCCTGCGCAGCGCCGGGGGCTGAGCGGCCTCCTGAGCCCCGCACTCCGCGCGCGCCCGTTTCATCTTGTACCTGTGGTTTTGAAACCAGATCTTGACCTGCGTGGGCGTGAGGCGCAGCACGCGTGCCAGGTGCTCCCTCTCGGGCGCGGACAGGTAGCGCTGCTGGCGGAAGCGCCGCTCCAGTTCGTAGGTCTGCGCCTTGGAGAAGAGCACGCGCCGCTTCTTCTTCTTCTGATCCGCTTCCGTGACCCCCTCGCTGGCGCCCGTGGAGTCGGGGGTCGCCTCTGAATTACTCTCATCTGAGGCTGGAAAAGCAGAAACAGTTTAGAATCACGTTATTTCCAGGAAAGAGAACAACTTTTTTTGTCCCATGAAGACTCACGACCACCCAGCAGAGACCCCCAAATGTTGAATGTTGTTACCAGAAATAAAGGAGATAAAGCAATGTATGATCTGCGTTCTTAAGGATTAGTTTGTTTTTGCTAACATATGTTATATTTGCTAAAATATCTTATATTTATCTTATATGTATCTTATATTTGCTAACACACACACACACACACACACACACACATATATATATGTGTATATATATACATATATATATGTCCGTTACTTTATTAAAACTATACTATAGTTACACTTAGTTTATTTTAATGTTATTAGTTACTCAGAGGTACGTTTATCATGTGAAACCACGACAAATAAACAAATAAATAAACAAACAAACCATAACTGTTATAAATAACCCACTACACTTATAAATAACCCACTACAGTTATGAATAACCCACTACAGTTATGAATAACCCACTACAGTTATGAATAACCCATTACAGTTATAGGCACATCTTGTTTTCTAGGTAAAAATAAGTGAACGGGGAACAGGGCACAGCTTGAATTTTGCATTTACAGTAGATTTTAGTGCCCAGTTTTTATTTATTGGATTTTCAATTATTGGAAACCATAAAACCAAAATAGAAAAGGTACTTTAACTTTTGCACAGTTTTTTGTCTTATTTTATGCCTAATTTGCTAAACTCGGCAAATAAACAGTAATTTGACGTAAAAATCTGCAGAACGACGTTTGACTTATTTTCAGAAGCTCCCAAACCTGCGTCTGTCGTGAACTCGCTAATGGAGGTCTATTACACTTTAAAGATAAGACGAACACTTGACATCTATCAGCTACGTTTCCTAGAGCGAGTCTGGTGTATCAGCGGAGCCCACTGAGAGATGTTATATTAGCTTTATTAAAGACAAAGTTAAACTAGCCTAAACCGCCTCTGTCCCAACGAGTGTGGTCGGTCCTAATGTATAGTGTACATGAAACATCCATCATCCCAAGGACTAAACCGTTCCTTTTTCTATGTGCAGGCTTCTTAAGCAGGCCTGCGGTGAGTGGTGATGACTTACACACGCAGTGGCCCCTGTCGCTGTCCGACCAGGATGAGTATGGAGATCCAGAGAGCGCGTGAAGCGGAGGAAGGCGCGCCGCGCTCTCGCCCTCGTTTTCTGGTAAATCCAAAATGCTCCTCACGGTGAAGCTGAACTTGGTAGCCATTGGGTGGGTTTATTTGACTTGCTTCTTATTCCAGCGGATGCTCGATCCTGAAGAGCCTTATCCGAGGAGGACCTGTGGAGTGGCGGGGCTCCAGAAGTGACACTGTGTGTACACTGATGCGCCGCTGTTTATATAAACAGCACTTAGGACTGCTAAACAGAGGCTTTCCTAAGTACCTCAGTGACTCAAGTGCTTAGGGCCCAGTCAGGGTAGGTGTGAACCCGCCGAAGAATGGTCCAGCTACGTCGACAATGACTGAAGGAAACACTCTTCATCATTACCGATTCGGCCGAATTCGTGAAAAGTGGGCAAACAGATAATGGTAATTGTTGAGGATGAATCACGTCTTGGGTGGCAAGTGACAACAAGAGACCTCGCCCCCTCCCACTCCCTCCCCTTCACTCCCTCCCCCGCCCTAATAACATATCGGATATTTGCATACAAAGTGATCCATTAGTGTCTCGGAGTTGGTTTTTCTTGCTCGTTTATTGGGGATGTTGGCACATATTGATGGTTTAAGTAGCGCACACAGGTGTGAATGATTTCTAAAACTGAAACTGATCCTCAGTCCTCAGTTTTAAAAGAGGCTGATATAAGGAAGAGGGTAAACTACCAGCAGTCCCCTAGGATGATCAGTGCTCGTGGGGTTTACCTCATATTTACAGGCATCAATCAGACTTTCATCCAGACGACATTATGGCATATTCCATCCAAAGCTATGACCACCCGGTCCCCCTTCGAGCATTTCATATAATTCCACAGCTTGTTGCACCTGTCACTGCGAGATGGTTTGCATCCACCCAGCGCAGGGGTCACTTAAACCAGCCTCAACCTGATTAACGCGTGTTGTTTTGAGACGAGGTTCCTGAGTAATCAGCGCAGGTTGCTTTATTTCTCACGTACTAAGCAGAGAGGAGGCTCTGCCTGCTTCAGGCCGCCTCGCGACACTCTTTACACCGGGCTGAGGCCTTTCCCGCCTGCTGTCCGAGACTGGGAGCGCGCGCCGAGACTCTCCCAGCCCTTTCTGGACGTCCTGGGTGGTCGGACGAAGAAAAAAGGGAGGAACACAAATACATGCCAAGCAGCGAGCGGGAACAAAGGAGGCAAATGTAGCCCCGCGTCCGAGACCCGTTGGAAGCATTTGTTCCAGTCAAGATTTTGCATTTGTTCAGTGCCGAAAATAATGCTTGATTGACGCGCGCGCACAATGTCCTTTAACTCTCTCGGATAAATCCGTGCTTGTTCCTTGTTGTCATGGTTTTGAATGGGGCCGAATGGGATCTGGGCCACTATGTACTGCTCCGCGTCCACTGGCAAGCCAAGTCTATAAGCCCACTGAATTATTAGTGATGCTCACCAGAAGCCTTTCGCCTTTAATTCGACTTAAATTAGAACTATAAGGAGCTCATCATGCGCGGCGCGGTGGTGTGAAAGAGAACGACGAGCAAACGTCAAACATAGAGAATAGATCTGCATTTCATTTTCCCACGAATAATTAAATAAAAGAATGAATGAATAAGAGTCTCTGCTGTGTGGTGGTCTACCTGGCGTCTACAACTAGTCTACATTCTACTTGACAGCGCAGTCCTCAGACAGCTCTAATGAATAGCTTACAGTGGAGCTTTAACACGTGTCAGAAAAGTTTGCCAAGCTCTCTGCATAAGAGCAAACTCTCAGGGACAAATGAAGGCTCTTGTGTACGCAGAAGTTTGCTTCTACACGACCTCTCGGATCCCCTTAATCTATTACACACCCACAGCTAGAAGGAGAGCTCACACACTCGTCTCTCCAGGGACAAATATTTACTCTCGTTGTTAGGATCTCTAGACTCATAAGACTGAAGCTTCAACGTAGATGAAGATCATGGAAAGAAAACACTTCAGGAGCAGAGCCATTAAAACTACAGGCCACTGACTTTCTTTTTCTTTTTTGTACAGCTGACCAGCGCAATAACACTACAGTATCCTTCTTTCTTTCTTTCTTTCTTTCTTTTTTTCTTATAAACGTATTGTATTGAACTGTGGACCTATCCGACTTCTTTAAAGGAAAGAAAACTTTTTCTTTATTTCTTATGTTGTAAACTCCAAATGCATTAGCCCCCTAGCCCATGGCCCACGTCCCAAAGAAATGACAGCACTGCAGAGGTGCTTGGTTTTGGTACAGTTTTTATAAGGCAGAGGGTACTAGAAAATTCAATATAAAAATTATGAAAATAATGGAAAATTAAAATCAGAAACATTTAAAAAATCAAGATCTTATAAACTCCTACAACAATAACAATAACACCAACAACAACAACAACAACAATAATAATAATAATAATAATAATAATAATAATAATAATAATTATTATTATTATTATTATTATTATTATTATTATTATTATGCTTTTTATTTGAACAGTAATACATTTTTGAGGGTATATTTCCATAAACCCGAAGTTTTTCTTACAAACAAGAAACACAGCTACAATTCAAACTGAATATGCCCTGGTGAGCAGATGTGTTTAAAGGTGAGATTTAAAACGCACAATATGGTCGGATATACTGAGGGAGAGAGGGAGAGATGTCTGAAGGGCCCTGGCACCCACAGTACTGAGCCGACAGGGTGGAACCGACAGCAGGCCAGCTTATCATAAGGTGCGGGAGGGTTGGACGTATTGTGGGAACATGAAGCTGTGCAGAGGTGAACGAGTAAAGGGATACCGGGTTCACTGGTCCGGTCATAGTATGGCTGACAATACAAGCCGCAATGTTTTGAATGCATTAGCGCTGGAGAAAGAAGAAGTATTACAGTGTTACCAAAGCATTGATAAGCATTCCTGTGCTATTCTGAGAGAGGGTTGGACTTAATCCTGCGGAGATTAATAATTGCAATATAAGGAATATATGAGTATTTTGAGAAGTGAATACGATAAGTGAGCATATTTTCCAGGATGACACCAAGGATCGTAACGTGGGAGGAAAATGGTACAGTCTGGTTTTGCCGTGCATCACTAGGCAAGGCTTGGCCTCCAGACACTCGTTCCACAACTTGTAGGAGCAAATTTGCCTCCTGCTAATCACCAGCTAAGAAGACCATTAGCTATAATGTATGGGGTTCTGTTTAAACACGGGAAACAAGCATAGAAAGCGAGTAATATCTTGAATCGAAACAGGAACATTTACAGACACAAGTACACAAAAAAGCAAGCGATGACTGTCAGTCATACTTACATGTATTACACTGGCGTGTCTGAAGGTCCTGCAGCACAAATTAATGCTAAAGGTTGTAGTGGAACCTGAAGACTCTAGGGTTCTCAGGTAACGAGGTCATAAAGTACATTTGGATGTAAGCGTTGTAGTTGCCTCAAATGGTCGAGATCAGACAAAGCACTGTTCGGTGGTCCTCGAGCCAGTACAGAGAGTGGGAGTAGTTAGTAGTGGGGACTTTGTCTTGGTGGCTAAAATACGTGAAGAAAAAAGACTTAAAAGACTTAAAAGAAGTAGTATAAGTGACTTAACACCGAAGTGAAAACCTAAAAAGTTATCAAACGGTTAAAACTGTTAATTGTCAACACAAGTCGACACGCCAAGGCAGATTCGTCAGTGTTTTGGCCTCTAGAAACAAAATCCAGACCCTCAGGCATTCCCCCTAATCGGCCACCAGTTTGCTTGGTTCCTGATATAAAGCAAGCTAATGTTAGCCTAGCCTAATCTCCTAATGTATTATGTTCATTGATTCGTGTCACTATTTCAGTATAGGCACCCAAACACATCTGTATCAGAGATTCTGCATAAATGACACTATTAAAAAGACAAATAAACAGGTGGTTTTTTTTACATAAAAAGGTGAGGCAATATAGGTTGAGGACCACTGGTCTAGACAATGCTACCATGGTATTTCAGTAACATTGTGATGGATTTGTACTTGTCTGGGTATTTTCACTTCATACTTCTGGGTTGATGTTCACCTCTGGGCCTATTAATTCCTTTTTTACATCTACTGAACAAGCCCTGTTTCCTATCTATCACAAAAGATACTCAGTTACCACAGACCTCTAATGCAACACCGCCCTCTGTTGGACATTTGAGCTAAACAACAAATCTAAAATCACAAGCCGCAATCTGAATTAAGTAGATTAAGCTTCCAGGAAAAAAAAAACAATAACGTCTACACACGGTGCGGAGGTTCTTTATACTGTTCAAATGGTTCTTCAACCACGTACACCGCATTGACAGCACGGATGTGTTAAGAAAAGTTATTCAAAAAAGTAGTATCATCTCAAAGTTTAGCCCAGTTTGGCGACTGCCCTATTGTGGCACGTCGTGTATACACAGTATGTTCAAATAGCACACCACCCATATTAGAGCCTACAGTGGTGTAGTGTGCACAGTATAAGCGGTTTGGGACACGGCCCTGCAGGAGGTCTTTTGCCCTGCTTACCGGGCCTGGGGTTACAGGAGGTGGCCGTGGGATTTATGGGTCTAGTTACACACCGTGTCCCTAACGTAATACCTTTGTTGTTAATGAAGGCGCACACACCGCCGCCGCCAGCCAGACTCCGGCGCTGCCATCCATTCCTGCACGAGTTTAAACCCAGAAGCAGTCCATTAAAAGCCACAGTCGGTCATGGTTGGAAATATGCACTCAGAAGCCACTCCATTCCCAAACCAAGCTGAGGTTTGGTTCGCCAGCTAGCCCTTTCGAATTTCCCATTCCTCCTTAAATGTGGCCTGGGTTGCATTCTGACGCCTGTAACCTGCAACTGCTGCACCGTTTAAGGTGGAACGGGGAATTAGAAAAAGAAGCTGGCGAGCAAGAGGCCGGTTTCAGACTAACTTCTGCCATTTAGCTCGAAAACAGTGTGTTTAAGGAAAGTGCTGATACCAAACCGGATAAATCCACTAAACTGATCAAAACTGGTGGTCGAAAGACCAACACTGTAGCACCTTCACTATGAAGCGTGCACCCGCTCAAAACAAACACGTTTGCGTCATATACATAACTAGCAGAGTTAAAGCAGGCAGCTGAGATGTACAAAGGCAGGGAGCACAGCATACCCAAAACCAATATATAAACCTATATAAGTTGAACAAGTTATGCTGAGTTCGGTTTTTTTTATGTTATTACTTCACTACTGAGCTGTCATAGAACTATACTCAACAGTAGGGTGCATGGTAACTAGCCAGTGGCAGTGTGGTTAGGCAGTCAACTGTGGCAGTGGAAGAAGGTAGGCCAGGGGGAAACAGGGGAAATTAGGGTGAGTAAAAAAATAAAACAATATGCAAATATATGATGCCAAGAGCCAATTAGAGATTACATGGACCAAGAAACACTTATGACAATTAAATCTAACAGTTCACTTAATTTTCACTGAATCCGTTTGTCAACAACAAAACAATCTGATTAAAACTAACAACAGTGCTATTACATTTCTTAGTATGTGCTTTCAAACGGGCCCTGTCATGCTAAACCGAATTCCCCTGAGGGACCTAAACTAATGTGTACACATTGTTAAGGTTTCCACATTTACTATTACTCCTAGTTCATATATGGAAACTAAGCTGCCCAAACACCTCTCAGGAGTCTCAATACAATCAATACAGGGCAGCCAATCTGAAGATCAGAAGAAGCTCATCTATCACTTATCATTCATTTCATGCTGAGGGATAAAGAGAGGTTGTAAATCGGTCATGTAAAATGTTACGTTAAGTGTTTGATGCGTAAACACGCACTAATGTTGAAAGTTCATATATGTAGTTAAATAAAAGACACAGCACGTAGGACATGGACCCTTTAATGCAGTTACTGAAGCAATGTTAGCAGTTTCCTTTGACATTCTCTCAAAGCCTGTTTCAGCCCCCGCAGTAAACGAGCGGTGTAAATACGGAATTCACGAAAAAATGACGATAAAGAAGTTTATTATTTGGATGGGTAGAAAACGACAGACTCTACAGGACGCGGTTTTAACTTGAGCTTCACATTCAATCACTGTCTGGCTAATAACTCACTACAGGCCTGGAGATCAGCTGTGCAGCAATTGGAGGATTGACAAAAGAAGGCGGAGTTTGACGAAGAGCACTCACAGAAAACTAATTACGCATAAAATCCCATAAAAATCAATCTCATTAAAACAGTCACAGGGTCCTGGGCTTCAGATCAGATAAGCACGTGCGTGAAATCGCCCCTGCAGCCCTGCTAGTTACCTGAGGATCTGGGTCAAATGTGCAAGAGTAGGAAAATCAACTGTATAGAAATCTGCCCCCAGGAGTCACCCCCTACACCCTGCGTCATAGTGTACATTCAGGGTATTTTGGAGATAACAAAAGGATCACAAACTGCTTCAAATGTAGCATCTTGTGTGATCATAGTTATAGTAAAGTCAGCGGCTGTAAGAGATTTTTTCTTACCGGCAAAACATGGTAATAATAATAATAATAATAATAATAATAATAATAATAATAATAATAATAATAATAATAATAATAACAACAAGAAGAGGAATTCTCAGTAGTAGTAGTAGTGGTTTGTTGTGAGAGAGGATTTAATAATAAGCATTGACTATGTGCCTACATGAGCAAATTAGATGTCGTTAAAATTCATTTTCCTACATTCCCTCCCTCCCTTCCTCTTGGAGAAGACCACCTGGCTAGTGGACCCCAGGTAATTTGAGTTTAGGACCCCTGCTCTATGTTAAAATAAGATCTGTCATCCGCGAGCTGAGAGGAAACATTTCCAATTGCGTAACCAGGATCCTTAGGGCCTCACTGCACGGGTTCTGTTGGGTTCTGCTAGTGTAACTCAGGGGGAAGAAAGCAAAGCCAGAGCTGCTTTGGAAGCAAAAGCCGATCGTTAATGAAATCCGTTGACTAGCCTGAGTCTTGGAGTAAATCACTCATGGAGATCATGTCGGTCTGTGGTGGATGGATCTGATAACTTCTGATGAAAACCTGCTGATAGTGGCTGCTACTGTACGCTAAAGACTGAACTTGATAAATGATCTTATTTTTCCTTAGCTCCATTTTATCCTCTTCTTGTCCTGATATTCCCACGGGCAGCTCGAGCCTAGATAAAAACCCCCGATCGCACCGTGTGCCACCCCAACCCTTGGTTTATTGATCGGTTAAGTGATAAATGGGGCAGATCAGATTGAGTTTATTTGCTAGTAAATACGTTTTAACACTAGCGATGGCTGAAACTCGTTTGGTTTATATTAAGTTGCCTTTTGTTGGTGATTCTGAGAATAACTTTACCATACCATGCTCTTCTCAACGTTTAAAAGTTGGAAAAAAAAACTATAATAGAAGGTTAATTGACATAAAATTAGGCAAATAATAATTACTGTAATATTATGCATTTTTTTTTTTACATATAAATAAATATTGTATATCATTTATTTTAAATGTCATAATAATGAATTAACTTTAAACGAATTAAATTTTCTTTTCTTTTTTATATATTCTGAGAAAAAAAGCTAATCTGACCTGGGTCTCGCCACTTTGTCTTGATTCAGACTACTACAAAAAACTTGACTTGCTACATACGTGTCTATGTCTTGGTCTCGACTCAGACTTGACTCCAGTGGTATTGAATTAAACACTACCTATAAGAACTGATTATCTGACAGAAACCGCTTTGGTGGTCGACTAAACCCTACACATTTGTTAGGATTTCTATTTCTATTCTAGTCCCATTTCTTTTATTTCTAATACTTTTGAACCATTTGTGAAAATCCATATCCAGAAACTCTGGATTTTTCACTTATTGTCCTTTGACTTTTCAACCCCATGGAAGTGGATTATCTCACATCTAATATTCTCATAAATATGTTCTGAAAAACGAATAACTTGTACCTAATGCTGGTTGTACTGGACATGAAAAAAATGAAGGGTGGTCTTCGACTTCCGCAAAGTACAGCATGTTTATTCTTATTATAGATGGTTATTATGTCACTCTGTGACAGCGCAGACAGCCGCGGAACAGGCATTTAAAACCAAACAGTTCCTTCTTTACTCAGTTATGGCCATGACTGGTGTGGGTGGTTGTATCCCATAGATAAACAAGGGCACTTTGCCTTATTAACTGCACAGGATACAGGGTACTACATAACTGAGCGGGGTAAAGGCTATGGATACAAAAAAATTCAAAGGCAAATTAATCAATTGAAATGAGCACTGTGCTCTCACTGGTATTTAAGTGTTTCCCCACTCCAGAGGATTCCACACATAGTGCACAAACATATAGATAAATAATATACATATAAATAAAATATTGTAAAGTTCGCAGAAGCCTTTATTGCATTATCTTTTGTAACACTACTATAGACCACTGGTTTCATTTCAGTTCCACTTACATTGGTGGGAAGGTGTGTCTTAAACCTATATCCTGCTCACACGTGCATGTTTCCAAGTATTATTACAATTAAAGCATTGTAAATTAATAATTACAAGAAACCTCGATCCAGTGTTCGTTTCGTCCATGCGCTATCATAGGAACACCAGCAGGAGGCGCTGCTTTCCCATCAAACGCATAAGCAGGCTTTACTATTTTGGTCCTGTCATCGTGCCAGGAAAAGGCAGTTCAGCTCTAAAATAATCTTGGCAGTTTAGCTTGTTCTTGCATGATGGAGATAGTGACGTGGAGAAGTTATGACCAAGCCATTGTTTAAACAAAGACGTTAAGGCTGTGATGTCTCTGTGAGGGAGTTTCCTTTAATATCCCACCGATCACTTCCAAAGTGAACCGCGTTTACAGGAGAATATGACTTAACATAACCACCGACACCCAGCAGCGCCATGAAAAGATCTTTCATGCCCACGAAGAGTCGTTATTATACGTCTTTTAACAGGTATGGGCTGAAAGCAGCCGGAGCCCCGTCTTGATTGGAAACGCAGGTAAATTATAGTGGAATGTAATCTTTAAAGCTAACGAAGTCCAGGTGGCGGGACTAAGAGCCGTCAGTGCGATCGATGCTTAAAAGCCTCGTAAATATTGCTGCTTTTGTCCCTCTAAACGCGGAATCCCGAAGTGGCCCTGAAAACACCCATACACACGTCGTTAACCCGCTGTCGTCCTCATTACGGCTGGACTTAAGTTACAGGAGCAGTCAACCTTTTAGAGGTGTTAACCTGCAAAGCCCTTTAATGGTGTCAGTCCCGTTTAGGAGATAAAGGTTATGGTCATCCAGTGATCCTTTCAAAAACCTTAGTCTTATGATAGAAGGCGTGGAGATGCAACAGAGGTGTTGCATATATACAGCATATACTGAAAGGCTAATGTATAACATATCGAAGTACTTTATTTCAGGATCATTAGAGCTTCTGCAGTGGCTACTCAGTCATCCAGATACTACAGTCGTAGAGGACGGAATCTGGGAATATGCGGAATGTTTAAAGCCTTCCCATTTTTCTAACCAGAGCAGTATATTTGTTTTTAGTGCATGGGTGGCCTATATGAATATTTCTCTATGAGCGCACAAGGGCTTGAATAGACTTGAATACTTGAATGAGTAAACAAATAAAGGAGCAGCCAAATAAATAAATAAATAAATAAATAAATAAATAAATAAATAAATAAATAAATAAATAAAACAAGCAGTTGTAAAATCCAATTGGCCACTCCCTACAGTATTCAAGCACAAAGCAAAAATATTTCCCCAGTACTTACGTCGATGGACACTCTCAGGAGCGAAATTGTGAGTTTGGACTTTGTACAGACTTTCAGCAGATTTTAATAATAGTTTAATTAGGATTTCCGGATCGATACGGAAACTTTTCTGACTCCAGGCGTAATGCAATTCAGCACGAACGCAAAACATAAAACACACACAAAAAAAAACAAAAAAAACAACAAGACAATTATATAACTAACGGATGAAATGGGCACAGTCCACGTGCTCTGAACACTGATTGCAGTGGCTGAAGCGCACTGCTTTTGTTTAATGCAATCTAGAATATGTTATATCCTGCACCAGAATAACATATTCTTAATTTAATATATGCAAAACAATTATATAATATAAATGTATTATATTTATAATTATTTCATTTTTTTTATTACTCTGATGTTTTAAAACAAACAATAGACGTTTAAAGGACTGATATTCGTACAGATAAAGCATATAAATTACATAGCATATAAAGCATATCATTATATTGATACATTACGGTCATATAATGCCTCTGATTATTATGTTAATAATGTATAAAAACGCTGTATACGCCTTCTTATATCTCCTAATTAGCCCCCTTTATTAATCGATCTATACTTTATTAGTCGAACAGCCTGCTCAGACTTAGTTCCATTAAGAATGACAGTTTCGCAGTGAGACTTAGAAATGAGAGGCAACGAAAGCTCCGCCATACTCTATTAACCTTTCAGTCGTTCTTTCGACACTCTAATTAATTCGACATTTACTTTCACTTGAGTCTAGCGTTAGAAATCGGGCAGCGGGGCTGTTATTCTTAGCACACCGCGCACATATATCACATTGTATCACAACGGAAATGTGC
>JAMWET010007421.1:697500-735000 GCA_024036415.1 Prochilodus magdalenae | reverse complement strand
AGTCCATTCATAGGGCATAGCAAATAAATGGCTGTATTTAACTTGCAGACGTCACAACCTCTGGTTCCCATCACCACCACTGTAAAACATGCAAACTGCTACGGATTACTTTATTTACATCTCGATGGTTGGATTTGAACAAAAAAATTTAAATGTCAGTGGAATTCCTGATACGGAAGTCTGAAAATTTGCCTCACTGTTGATATCTGTTACATGAATAATGTTTGTTTGTGTCAACTCTGCGATGGAAGTGGAGCATGATCATACATATATATATATATATGTATATGTATATATATATATATATATATATAAGATTGTATATATACTATATAGATTGTATATATATATATATATATATATATATATATTATATATATAATACTATATATGTATATAGTATATGTATATATATATATATATATGTGTTGTAGATATATGTATATGTATATATGTGTATATAGATGTATTGTATATGTGTATATGTGTAGAGTATATATTATATCATATGTATGTATAGACATATATATATCTAATATATATATATATTATATATATATATATATGTATTTGGGCTATGTGCTTGTGTTGTATATTGTATATATGTGTACGTATATATATTTATGTATGTATACGATGTGTGTATGGTATGTGTATATATATATGTGTATGTGTAGTGTTTGTGTGTGTCAATATGATGCATTTATGTATGTATCATATATAATAATATAATATATAGGTATGGAATGGTATAGTATGTGTGTGTGGTATGTGTGGTGTGCTGTGTGTATGTATATATAATATATGGTGTGTATGTGTATATATGTAGATAATACAGTTAGAGTTGGATGTGGATGTTATGTATATATGTGTGTGTGTGTGTGTGTAGTGTGTTATGTGTATAATATATATATATTATAATATATATATAATAAGTATATTATAAATATATGTATAGTATATATATAGATATTACATGTATGATTATATATATATATATATATATATATAATATATATATATATATGATATATATATTATATATATATATATATATATGTATGTGGGTGTGTGTGGATATGTATATGGATGTGTATGTATATATATTTAATGTATGTATACATGTGAGTAGTATGTGTGTCATATATATATATATATATTATACACACAGACACATACATACATACATACACATCAACCTGACTGTGGGTGTGTGGTGTATATATATAATATGTTATATATTTATACATATATATATTAAGATTAATATAGTATTACAAATATATATATATATACATACACACACACATATATACACATAATGCCTTTATATATTTGAGCACTGTGTTCAGAGACGTTAAAACTCCCTCATCCCTTATAACAAGCCCTGCTGTTTATGCCAATACCCCCAGGTGTTGTCACAGGACCTGTTTCTCCCCCCGTTGCTCTGGAGATGGGGGTGGGGCTTCTCTGCCAGCTGTTCCAGGTGTGGGGCCAGGTGGCTGTGGGCATAATGACCTTGACCGAGTGGCTGCTAGGAGATGACCAGGCAGAGCCGGCCAGCGGAGAGACGGCTGACTTGGTGAGGATGCTGCAGTAATGTTGGATTTTCACTGGAGCTATAAAGCTCGTATAGTTATGTCAATAAAGCCTATGATCATTAATGATTACTGTTGAAACTGTATGTACAATAATCATCATAAAATCATGAAGCAACCTCAAACGGCATTTCTGGCACTGTATGACAGTGTTATCTATACAAATGGACATGAAAAGGGCTGTGTCTGCACTTTTAATAGATAACGGCGTGTCCTACAGCTTCAGAAACCACATAAGCTGTCTGAGCTTGCTTAACGTGTTTAGAGATGAGAGTGATGATTTGGGGATGCCGGTTGCACAATATAAGCTTTATATAAGTGATCATAAGTGAGCTTTACTTACTTGACTTCCTTCAAAGGAAGGAAGCTCAATTTGGACATCTAACATCTTGCCTGACTAAGTACACTTAAAATAAGAGGAAACTGGTTCTTTCGTTCTGCCCCCTCCATACAGGATGAAGAGTTCCTCTTTGAGAAGGGAGACCTAAACCTGTGGGTGGAGCCTCTGCAGTGGTCGCAGCTATTACACACACACCTGTGTGCCCTCTCCACGGCGTCCAGCGCACCTGCCATGTGTCCGCCAGAACTCGCCCGTCTGACCGCCACAGCCGATGCCCACGCACAGTCTGCTGAACAGGCGCTGACCACCCTCCCTGCGCTGCCCCAGTTCTCCGCAACCATAGAGCACGCTAAGCTAACCGTGCTGAAAGACCGGGCCACCCTAGCTCAGAACGTGCTTGCAAGGTTCAAAGAAATGGACTGTAGCTGAAGACCTTTCATCCCCCTCTCTCATAGTTAACAGATTCTAGTAACATAGCGGTCAGAGCATTTTAAACCTTGGGTAGCTCACAGGGACACAAGGACCTTTTTGCTTGTGACCACATTTCCGGTTTAGCATTCCGGCCAAGAGCAGCTGATGTCAGAGCCAATCCGTTTTCTCTGTGACTGCGTGCAAATATTATGATTATTTTATAATTTCCTCCCCGTCTTTGAAGGAGTTTTATTTCTTCAAGACCAGCCCAGGTCAGGACTGTAAACATTGTTCTAGTATATTATGAATTTATTTTAAATGGCTTGCGTGCTTTGTTAAAAAGTGGAATTATGTGCAGGCATGACGCTCGACCACAGGCTGCTTTTCATCAAAATAAAAAGACTAGTTTTATTACATTCATTTGCCTGGAGGCTGACTCGTGTACATTTGTGTGGGAGCGCGTGTCCGAGTGAGCGAGTTCGCATGTCCACCACTAAGATGAGAATTGGCTTCATGAACCTGCTTTCTTCTGTCGCGTTAAAAGACTGAGAACAGGGTTAGCAGCTGCGCCACAAAAATCTAAACTTGACCAAGGCCAGCTCTATTTTCCACCCCCTGTATTCTTAACATGCTTTCACACAGTGCTCTGTATTTGTTTTCCTGGTGCACACTTTAGCCCGGTTCTTAGAAAAAGACAGCTCAGCCCCTCTGTGGGCTTGTTATGCAATCAGAGTATGGAGCAGCAGACTGGTGACTGTTTCGTCTGTAGACAGCAGGGTTGCCTTCGGGCCCATAGTTGTAATGTTCTTTATTACTGTAAAGTGATGTAATGTTTTGGAACCGTCCAGCATAGCCGACCCCTTTCCACCCAGTGGTGGGGTGACGAGGGGATAAAACAAAGTCACTGTCAGTGTTTGACGCCCTTGACTTGGTGTACCATACTTCAGAGCCACAGACTGACGTGTGTGTTACTTGCATTGACTTTGATGCAATGTAGAGTATAGATACACAGACAGCATATGGGCACCATAAAAGAAAAATGACCAGTACCCATATCATATATTATAATTGTGTGTGTGTGTGTGCGTGTGTGCGTGTGTGCGTGTGTGCGTGTGTGCGTGTGTGCGTGTGTGCGTGTGTGTGTGTGTGTGCGTGTGTGTGCGTGTGTGTCTGTGTGTATCTGTGTGTGTGTGTGTGTGTTCCTAGGGTTCACTTTGACATTTATGTAGTTCCTAGGGTGGCACCATGGCATGGTGGGTAGTGCTGTTGCCTCACACCAAGAAGGGCCTGGGTTTGATTCCCGTCTGGGGTCCTTTCTGTGGAGACTTTCCATGTTCTCCCCATGGGTTCTCTGGTGCTCCAGTTTTCTCCCATAGTCCAAAGGCATGCAGTCAGGTGATTTGAAGATGCTAAATTGCCCCCTTCCTGTGTGACTGTGTGATTGTACATGTCTGTGTGTCTACCCTGTGACATGCTGCCTGTCCAGAGTGTTTCCTGCCCACCAAGTGTTGGGATTGGCTCCAGCACTTCCTCTTCATGACCCAAAAGGATAAAGCTGTTTAGATGATGAAGAGATGAATTACACAGGCAGGTTTTTGTTTCTGTGCCTTGAATGCTGGCATATGTAAATAATCTCTACTCTCATTGCACAATAGCATTCCAGGTTGAATCATTCTTTATAACTTCATTGTGAATGGGCAGGGTTACACTGCTGTAGGCCAAACAGACGGATACAATCCAAAGTCTGAGACAACACTGAAAATCTGTTCTGTTTTTCCCTTTCAAACATAGAAATAAACAAAGGTTTAGAACTTTGATAAATGTGTAACCAAGAAAAGTCATGACAATTAAACTGAAGAAGAAAGAGCCAAGATTCTGCACCACTCCTAGCTTCACTACTCGAAGGCAAATCCGTCAAGTTGAGGCCTTTGTACAAAAGAAAGCCAAATTACTTTTTTATTAAAGCTTATGTTCCGACAGCACTGGGTTGGATTTGATCTACTCATCTGAGATGCACAAACAGCTGTTCCACAAACCTATGAATTCCATGCTAGTCTGAGCTCATGCCTTTAAAAGGGGCATACCACATACTGAGGAAAGCTGAAATTCACGTAAACATTCAAAGGTCCTGCTAATTCCATGAAACTGATGTCATCATTTGCAATAAAGAAACTATTCGGTTAGAAATGGATGCATAAATGGAGGCATTTTCAGCAGTGGTTTTAGATTATGGGACCCTGCTGAATATGTAAACATGATGATTTGCATGCCCACAAAAACTGTGAATTCAAAACAGGCTGGTAGGTTTTCATACATGGACTGCCTTGATATGTGCCCTTTAATTAGTGCGCCCCTGAACTTCAGATTTTGGCCAGTAGGTGGCGCCTGAAGCATTTGGTTTGTTTAAATAAACAGAACCCCATCGAGGCCCATAGGGGGCAGTATTGGATCGGTTTAACCTGAGAAAGTGAAACAAATTCCTTCACATGCTCTTTACTTTCCTTTGCCCTGCAGTGGAGCAGCAGAGCACATTTCGGGGAGGTGATAGCTGGAGCGCAGAGCAGGAGAGCAGCCAGTGGGGTTTTCTGGAGGGGGGTTTCTGCATTCAGATGTGATTTTGGACCCGAAGCAGTGACAGCAGCGGTTCCAGAGTTTTTATTATGTCTGCGTGGACGTGTTGGACGTGTTTGGTGCCTAGAGCGCAGATGCGTTCGACATAAAGGAAGTCAAATCTGGGTTACTGAAGCACATCAAGGCACACCAGACTACCTGGTGTTGTGTCTCTGTGGCGGGGCGGGTGGGGGTATGTACAGCATTTGTACCAGAACAAGAGTAGCACGTTTTACTCTCATCTCCTCCCCCTCCAGTCACGTGCACTGTAACTTTTCTACGCACTTTTCACCATGAAAATATAGTCACGCTGGATTTTAAAGCGGTTCTAGCAGCACAAATTAACTTCACAACAAGCAAAACAAAAGCAGCAGCACACCTCGACAGCAACACATGTCGTAGCTTCTGAGCTGAGTGCTAACAGCCAGCGTGCTGAGCCCCACTCGCTCCGCCGAGAGACACTGATCTGTAGGGTGGGCGGGGTTTTGGTGGAACCGACCAATCAGCGCCGACGCTAGGCTCCGCTTAAAGAGAACGGGCGGGGCGTCGAAGGCTAACCCCGCCCCGTGCGTCGAGGCGCCGCCCTCTTCGGCCCGCTCTAGTCGGTATATGTTGGAGGGGAGCGAGCGGTGGACTTGTTCTGGCTCGGCAGAGAGACGGAGGGAGAGAAGCAGCGACTCCACGCACCCAGCTCAGCCCTGGTGGGAGACCACATCTGGAATTACTCTATAGAGTCTCCGTCTCTCGGACCCCCCTGTCACTTAACAGCAGTCGTGGCAGCCTAAGTTATTTTTTCCTCTACAGAAAAGCTGCGCACCAGGATCCTGGTCGGTCCTCCAATGAAAGATCAACTGCAGCTCACAAGTCCTGAAGCAGCTATGTCGGCCGCCATCCTGTCTGCCTTCTACGACGTCGACATGCTCTACAAGGTAGTGAGTGTTGAGCTTGCTTTAAAAAAAAAAAAGTTTGTGGCGTTTTTGCAGTGAACTTTGCACTGAAGAGGAACTCGCGTTGTAGATGCGGCGTGCACGCGCCCCCAAAACTTCAGCTCGCAACTTTTGCTGCAAGCTAACGCTAGCATGCACTTCTATAGCTGTCATGAAGTGACTGTGCAAGAGGCTTTGACCGCGTGCTCTCCTAACTCTCCCTATGTCTCTCTCCCACTCTCTCTCCCTCTCTTTTCCTCCCTCCAACAGCAGGAAAAGAACCTCAACATGAACGCGCTTCACTTTAGCAGCATGCTGGACAAGAAGGCTGTGGGCGCCCCCGTGTCCAGCTCGTCCAGCGCCACCAGCTGCTCGTTCGTTCCAGGATTTTTCCGGCGCAACTCGGCAGGGAGCGCGGACTTGCCGAACAACGGCAACAAGTACTCGGGGTGCTCGTACAAGGACAACAGCTGCAGCAACAGCAGCAGCAGCAGCGCCGCCACCACCGCCATGCTGAACAAGGAGAATAGCAGCCGGTACCGCGAGCGCGCCTTCAGCGAGGGCGGGGAGCGCGCGCAGGCGCAGCCTCAGCAGGCGCAGCAGAAGGCGGCGTCGCAGATCAACTCGAGCCGTTACAAGACGGAGCTGTGCCGGCCCTTCGAGGAGAACGGCGCGTGCAAGTACGGCGAGAAGTGCCAGTTCGCGCACGGCTACCACGAGCTGCGCAGCCTCTCGCGCCACCCCAAGTACAAGACGGAGCCGTGCCGCACTTTCCACACCATCGGCTTCTGCCCGTACGGCCCGCGCTGCCACTTCATCCACAACGCGGACGAGCGCAGGCCGGCGCCGGCCAGCAACGCATCCGAGCCCAAGTGCTCCAGCAGCAACAGCGGCGGAGGAGGCTACGGGGCTCGCGAAGCGCCGCCAGTCGCCTTCCGTGACAGACCCAAGCTGCACCACAGCCTCAGTTTCTCGGGCTTCTCCACACCCCACGGCTTAGACTCGCCGCTCATGGACTCCAGCCCCACGTCCCGCACGCCCCCGCCCCCTTCCTCCGGCCTCTACGAGGACGCGCTGGCGCAGGGCGCCTTCTCCTTCGCGGCCGGCCAAGAGATCAAGGCACTGCTGGCTCCTCTGGCCGTGCACGCGGCAGCCGGCTACGCCTCGTACTACGGCAGCTTCCAGACCCCCATGAGTGGTGGTCCCCCCTCGCCCCCTTTCAACCTGAGCCACCTGCAGGCGCTGCAGCGCCCGTCGGAGTCGCCGGTGTTCGACTCCCCGCCCAGCCCACCAGACTCCATCTCAGACCGGGACAGCTTCGTCAGCGGCTCGCTCAGCTCCTCCGGAAGCCTCAGCGGCTCCGAGTCGCCCAGTCTGGATGCGGGGCGACGTTTGCCAATCTTCAGCAGGCTGTCGATTTCTGATGATTAATAGTTCGAGGGTTGTTTTCGTTCTCGGTGTGTTTTTCTACAGTATGTGGGATTTTTCTTGCTTTCTTTAACGGACTGGAGGAGCTGAGATTCCAGCAGCAGCAGCAGCAGCAGCAGCGTCTCCTCCATGACGTACGAGAGTTTAACAGACTTCAGCATCCAGGGAGATGGATTGTCGCACCCTTGACATGGCATTAGTCTTTTTTGTGTTTTCCTTTTTTTTCTTCCTGTCTTTCTTTCTCGTTTCTGCTTGAACTGATAGCTATGAAAGTAGATATCAACAGAAGGCATTCCACCGGTGACTCAGTGCTGCGTTATGGCAGCCGTGCGCTTCAGCAGACCGCCACTCCCCCCCACCCCCCGACACGTCTTCTTCTTCTCTCTCTTCTTCTCGTGCACAAAGACTCCATTTCTGTTTTTTGTTGAACGTGAAAGACAGAGCGGTTTCAGATTTTCCTCCATCCTACCAAGAATATGCCTTGACGAGTATCAGTTTGCAAAGTAGCTCTATAATATGCGCTTCGGAAAACTTAAAAACAACAACACATAAACATCACCTTCCATTCCAGACGTGTAACCAGTGTCACAGCGCCACCCAGTGGTTCGGTTGGTTTAGTGTAGTAGTTTGTTGCTTAGTTGAAGCACTCTTGTTCGGTTTGTTGGGAAATCACTGCTGATGGTTGAATATATATATTATATATATTTTTTTAGCTGTTTTGAGTGATTACATAGCAGTACATAACTGGCTATGAACTATTTAACTTATTTATTATCTTTGTGAAAAAAAGTATAGGCTACATTTTTTTGGTAATTGTGTCCATACTGTATTTATCAAGTATGTTGAAGCAATAGATCTATATTCTTTTATTATGTTTAAATTATGATCGCCATTATTAATCTACATTAAGTGGAGTGTATGTTCTTTTCACAGTAATATATTTTTTTTTGTTTGGTCTCCTTTTTTTTGGTTTCTTTTTTTTTTTTTTTTTTTTGTAACTTCACTTCGTCATTTTATTGTAAATGAGTAAAAATCTTAATTTAAGAGATTGTATGTGATATTTATTTCATAAATTTTGTTTCCTTGTTTACGTTCATTAAAAAAAAACTTTTTGAGTGATTGCCGTTTTGTCAATGTTGCTTGTGGAAGACTTAAGACTTTTTTTTGGTTCTGGGGGAAGTCCCTAGAGGTGTCCCCATTTTTTTTTTTTTTTTTTTTTTTTTTTTTTTTTTTTAAGCTATGTCTAGAATGTATAAACTGTGTGGTTGTCAAGACCGTCCAAACCATTAGTTTTTTTGTTTTGTTTGTTTGTTATTCTTTTTTTTTCAGTCAGTAACAAAGATCCCAAGTAAATAAATTAACCAAAAAGTATTGATTTTTTTTTTTTTTCTTCCCACTTTTCATTAAAATGC
Organism: Prochilodus magdalenae; assembly: GCA_024036415.1. Lineage (NCBI taxonomy): Eukaryota > Metazoa > Chordata > Actinopteri > Characiformes > Prochilodontidae > Prochilodus > Prochilodus magdalenae. The sequence goes on along the minus strand of JAMWET010007421.1, from coordinate 726,275 downwards.
ACAGAGTCGGTTTAGGACTCCTACCACGTGCTTTGAGAATGTAGCAATCAAGTGCCCCAGTATTATTATTACTATTATTGTAGTGCCTAAAGGGGGTCCACCATCTTACATGCCTTACGATTAACCAAATAAAGTATTTTTATACATGTTTTACACGAGAGGAGCTGAATGAATGTAGGGTTTCTATTTTTTTGTTTTTTTTTTGGAAGGTTGTTACCACTTATCAAAAGAGGGGAGCAACCAGCGAAGCTTTTTATTATTATTATTTTTATTGATTTTTTTTTTAATCTCCCCATTCCTGTAGACTTTAGTTCAACCTTTTTTGTTGTTGTTCTCCTGGTTGCCTTTGCTATGGTCTGAGTGGACTTGCTGGATGGGGAAGAGGTTTGAATATGGGTTTTTGTTTGTTTGTACATAGTAGGTACACGGGATGGGCACTATGTACTTTCCTTGACTACTTTTATCAGAAGTAAAGCTTTTTGAATGTAACTTAAACGGACAAAAAAAAAGACGACGAGTTGTAACATACTTGTTTCTGGGGAGTCAGTTCACTACAATTTTGCGTGTGAGACTGTTAACTTTGTACTGTACTTTTTTTTTCTTTTTTTTTTGTAGTTCTCCCAATAAAATTATTTTGGAAAAAAAACAACAGTGCTGGAATGTGCTCCATGTGGTTGTCATTGAAAGACTGGAGAGGTCTTGCAAGTCATACTTCTTTAGCGAGTTATTTATGAGCTCAGAGAATGCACACACACACACACCAACACCAGCACCAAAGAAGCAGAAACAGCATATTTCTCTTAAGTGTCTCTTTTCTGTGTTTCCCCCACCATTCCTCACTCTGTCAAAGCCAGCAGGGCTTTCTGCAGCAGTCCAGTGTGGTTTTGATGGCCTGTGGGAAGGATCATGGGTTTAGCGCCCATTCACAGATCCTCCATCACTTCGGATTCGAAGAGACTGCCACTGGGGACATGGAGAGTTCATCTGAGTGTGGAATCAAAACCTGTTTTTCCACAACAGCCTATCAGATTACCGACATGATTGACGAGGTCTTAAATGCTGATGGACTTCCATAAATCATGATGAAGGCTTTCGAGATGCTATCCAGAAATACACGTCACGTTCGCCTCCTGATAGGCCGTATCCACTGTGAACCAGAAAATTAGACTGGGCTCGCTTATATAAGCTTTGCCATTGAGGTCCATTGGCTTAAACCTCATCTTACAAAACCCACAAGTCTGCTGGACTTCATTCACTCACTGCCTCACTGACTCACCAACAGAAAAAAATCCTGGTATAAACACTCGCTAATACCTGCTGTGCAGCTTTCCAGATACAGCTGTAAATCCTCCCGCTATACATGTCAGTAATTTCCTGTTTAAACATGCTATGCGGACTCCGTTTCGACATCCAGACCCTTTTTGGCTCGCTGTGAAGGGCGTGGTTCTGTGAACATCTCACTCAGGCTGGCTTGAGCCACTGGAAGGCCCCACTTTAACCCTAGCTGTTTAAGAGGAATCGAACTGATTTCACTTGTACTTTTGATTGGTTATCAGTTCCAGCAAGCCATTAAGAAAATAAAGGGGCCGGAATCCGCGAGGGTTCAGGGCGAGATAAGAAGGAACGATAACATCCCTGAACAAATATTTACAGAGTCCTGCTGCATTTCATAATGAAGTGTTTATAACAGGCCACAATGAGCAGCTCCGAGCCAAGTGGGCTGTGCGTACCTGCGTGCGAGCGCGTGTTTGTGTGAGGCGGAGGGTCCTTATTGTGCATCTCTATTGTTATCATGCTGCCTTGATACTATGTATACTGCTAAACGCTTGGGGGTCGAGCCGAAGTACATAATCATGAATCGGTATGTCATGTGTAAGTAGTCTGTATTAGAATGTAGGGGTTCATGCTGAGAGAGGGAAAGAGAGAGGGAGAGGGGCGAGAGAGAATCAGCTGGTTAATGGGCCTAAAGCTCCTACAATGACAGGAAATACTCTTGACTTCTGATTATGGCAGGAAGAGCCCAGTTCCTCCCCTACGCCCACTTCCAGCCCTTCTCTCCTCTGCTGCTTTTGTCATTTTTATGAGAGCTTTCAGTCGTTCCATTCAGCTCCTGGAAGTTTCTATTTTGTGCCATGGTGTTTCCTGAGTGAGTGGTGGGACTTCCTGAAAGGCCGCTGCCACATTTGCTAAGAAAGGCCTCCATGTGTGAAGTCCTTGCTACTGGGGCTGATCATGGAAGTCCAGGAGCCAAACAATCAGGCTTAATTCTAGACCTTTGAGCCTGAAAGCGATCTGTCGACTGTACAAACCTACATGGTTTTCACCTCAAATAAAGACAATCAGGATATACTTGATTGTCCAAAGTCTGTTTCTTTAGTATGTGTGGCTTTGCTGTGGCCACTAAAACAGTAAGGCATTAAGGAAACTACAGTATATCCTTAGACACCTTCCTCAAACTGTGTCAAGCTGTTACATTACAAATAGATCTATGTGGTCTCGGACACCATCGCACACTACGCCGAAAGAACTGATGTTGGTTGTGCTTGAATGATCCAGTAATATTCACTGACTTTCCTGCAATTAGATGCTATTATTTAATCCAGGGAAGTTGTTTGTTCCACCTGCTTGAAAATTTGAGATAATTATTTTGGTGAGTAGAACAAACTTCTAAGAGGCCCAGAATTCCTAGCGAGTTATTTAATGTCTGTTTATTAGCTCTTATTTTTTTCTTCAGATGTTGCTTTCATATAAACTACACATTCCCATCTCATAGGCACTACCTATGTTCAACTTTGGACAACTACACTGTAGTCACTTTAAACTGTAGTCACTTTACAGACACATACAGACACTTTACAGACTCCTAATATACAACTTAATACCTCATATGCTGCATGACACTTTTTATTGTTCTACACTCTACTTTATACCTTTATTTATTTTTACATTTTGTACTCTTTTATATTTTACTCTATTTCATTTATCTTATCTAATAATATGTGGCTGGGCAGTCACAAAAGTTCACTGCCGGTTGTACCATGTATGACTATGTATGTGACAAATAAACCTTGATTTGATTTGATTTTATATCTGGGCTTAATGCACTTTTGGATGCACTTTAAATGTGTTGGGTGTCCAAAGCACTAATGAATATACAGATTACAGCCTAATCCAACTTCTGCTCTAACAGGGTTAGGCAAGTTTCTTTTACAGCTCAGTTTGTGATCACATGGTGTGAAAATGAAATTAAAAATCCATGATTGCAGTTACTTAAAGCGTACAGGCTCAGGTTTATGCCACAGTACAGTCTGAGGTATACTCATACAGTAATGGTAAAGTTAATGTTCAATTTTAAACCTTTAGAAGATCCAGGGTATTTAAGCTTAAGCAAAATAAAAGTTTGTAGTTGGACTGAAACAGTGAATGACTCAATTCAGTTGGAGCTAATGTAACTTATTATGGTTTACAGTGTCTTTATAAACATTCTGAATTCAGGCTTTAGTATGGCTACTGCTATTTCCATAACACTATGTCAGAAGTTGGTGAGGTATGGGCTTCCATTACTTGGCATCTACAGGGGTTGGACAATGAACTGAAACACCTGTCATTTTAGTGTGGGAGGTCTCATGGCTAAATTGGACCAGCCTGATGGCGAATCTTCATTAACTGCACATTGCACCAGTAAGAGCAGAGTGTGAAGGTTCAGTTAGCAGGTAAGAGCACAGTTCTGCTCAAAATACTGCAATGCACACAGCATTATGGGTGACATACCAGAGTTCAAAAGAGGACAGATTGTTGGTGCACGTCTTGCTGGCGCATCTGAGACCAAGACAGCAAGTCTTTGTGATGTATCAGGAGCCACGGTATCCAGGGTAATGTCAGCATACCACCAAGAAGGATGAACCTCCACCAGCATCACGTAGTGACCTGGCCACTATCCTGCAAGAAGAATGGCTTAAACTTCCTCTGACCACTGTGCAGGACGCAGTATATGTCATTCCCAAGACCAACTGATGCTGTATTGGCCGCAAAAGGAGGCCCTACACCATACTAATAAATGATTGTGGTCTAAAACCAGGTGTTTCAGTTTCATTGTCCAACCTCTGTATATTCCTAGCCTTGTAGTTAAAGTGCACAACACAAAAGGGGAATATACAGGTTTGGGTAGGAACAGAAAAGATGTAGCAGGATAAAACCATTCTAGTGAACCAGATGGTCCCGCCAAATACAACTTTTAACAAGCATCAAAGAAGTATCAGTTTTTCCTCTGCTTTCTCAAGAATAACGCTAAATCTCCAAAACCAGCTCAAACTGGCTGCAGACATCCAAGCATCTGATTCTGAGTCACAACACTTTGGTTTTTTTCATTAAAAATTGAAAGTAGCTTAGTCAACAGCAGCTCTTGTCTTTTGCCTTGTGAGGTGTCAACTGAAGACATGGTGCACTTTATTTCCTTTGCAGCTTTTTCCCCCAAAAGTGAAAGGTAAGGCAGGTGCTAGCGCCATGGCAAGGTTTACACCAGAGGTGCAGCCGAGGGGTGGTCAGAGTTGACCAGTGCCACCTTCGAATAAAGCATGGCCACTCTTCCTGCCTGCCGGTCAGCAGTCGGAAAACTGTAGTCTTCAGCTGTTCGCCCTACATAGCTACGGCTAGGCTAGCGAACCTACCACAAATTTGCTTTTACTCGCGTTCGTTTGCTGTCAGCTATTAAACTAGGCAGTTAAACGTGAGGTCAGTGATTTAAGATTGGAATGTTAAATAGCCCAGAACATGACGGTGTTCCATCATTTAGGGACGCTCCTTCCTCTTCGCCCTCTCTGCTGCTCACAAATATTTACACGTCATGTGCGTGAGGTCAGTGTTTACAAGCAGACGGCCACTGGGCCGGAGCATTGACGACATCCATAAACGGTAGAATAAATGCGGGAGAGAATGTGTGAGTGTCCAATGAGCCACTTCCTCCCTCACCCTTCAGTTTACTAACACACACATCATACGTATGAATCACGTTACGCAGGCAGAACGGCAGACAGACACACACACGTTCCAGTGGCGCCTGCGGTGTGTCGTTGTTGGGTGCTGAATATACACATTTTCATCACTGTGATGTGTGTAAGCTCATGCACTGGTAGTCCATGCAGCTCTTAAAGTAGAGCCAAATGTAATCAATGAGAGAACTAGAGGCTAATATTGGTAACTAGCATTGAAGCTGTACCCCACCTTGTTGCCTTGTGCAAAGTGCACACCTAAATCAGACTTGCCTCCCCCAGCGTTGAGCTGTGAGGTAATCTTAAATGGACCTGCCTATGTAGCTCCTGACGCTGTGTTATTGGGTTGTGGGCAGTTGAATGGGTTAAAGTGTCATCCATGCAGGGAGAGCCCTGCCAGCAATCCCGACTGTGTGGTCAATGTGGGTGGCGGTTCTTATTTGCTGCCTGTTCAATAAAAGAGCATTTCCCTGCATGTGCAGCATTTCCCAGATCAACGCTAACATCACATCTGTGTCACTCATGTCAGTGGCGTGGAGAGGGAAGGTGCTTCAACGATTCATAGACCCTAAAGACCATGGAAGAATATGCAGGGGGATGAGGAGTGGAGGCAAAGATGGGGACAAGGGTTGTTAAAGGATGCCTGGATGATGCTGTCCCAGTGGCTTTGACCATGGGCCTCCAGTGACAGGCCAGGTGGCTGCTTCCTTGAAGAGCCGATAGACAAGCTGATGGCGGAGCTAAAAGAACATGGCCAGATTGGCCTGGCTGCTATCCCTGCTGCTTGGAATTTGGTGGGTTGTGGTTCTCCCTTGTTGTCTGCATCTGCCCACATGCCCAGTGTAAACTAAAAAAAATGATTTACACTACAAGGTTAGCTAGCTAATGGTCTCATTGAGGCTAGGCCTAGACTGTATCACCTTTGGTGTCTCTAACTGGACGCTATCTATGAAATTTGGAATCCTCCTATATTTGAACCTAAGGCATCTTACTGAAGTGTCATATGAAGATATGACTCTCTTGCAGTTTAATGGGATTTAGCTTTCATTACTTGTTAGCTATATTAGCCTTGTAGCTCCAGTGTAAAACTAAAGACCCCAACTGCAGACACCAAGCATGTTTGGGCTTATTGACTAGAGAAAGTTGAAAATGTAGCCAATCAATTACTTACCCGGTTCTATGCCTCAAAACTCCACACATACACACTTCAGGCAAACTGCTGTAGAAGTTTTACTACCAAACAGCACATGTACAGGAAGCGTGACGTAGCGTGAAACTACAGACTCATTTACCCGAAACAGCTTAAGGCTGGTGGCAGTTATTCGTGGCCTTTGCACAATGGCCTTCCCACAATGTGTCCATAGCTATCAAACTCTAAACCTCCACCTGAGTCCAATTTGGTATTTCCCCTGTTCCTTGAGTCAGCTTTCCTTCCTCGCCTTCATTGTTCCTGACCACAACACTGCCAGTAAAGGTGTCTGCGCTGATGGACAGGTCCAGGGCCCAGAGGACAAGAACCACGGTGTGAGTTTGGCTTTTGACCTGCACATCCAGCAGCAAATATGTGAAAGCCAACACTGCTGCTGTTGTCTTAGCGGAGAGTCAAATATCACGCTCCACTGAGTCAGAGACTTAAAGAACACATCAGATGACTGTGTGCACACTACACACACGGCATATGATGTATTACATGCACACATTATATTGCGTGCAGGACAAAATCTCTGCTCTGGAAATAAAAAAAATGTGTTCTCAGCTTTACTTTAAGATTTTTAGTCCTTTTTGGAACATTCCTGTGTGTCACTGTGGCTGGTGACAAGAAGAAAACAACCATGAAGATGAAAGGTTTCGCCCCGATGATATGAGCCTATAATGGATTGTCACCGGCTGTTGTAAACTGGTTTTATAAGAGCATATATACTTGTATGTGCAGAGCTTTGGTCTCGCTGGGTGTGACTAAGCTGGCTGATAAGGAACCACTTGAGTTCCTTAATGAAGGTCTGACTCAGACTGTGATTACTCACAAAAGGTTCTTTGATAGATGCCATAGTGAAACCACTTTGGTTCTCAATCCAGTCCTTAAGGACCCTCATACAGACAACATTTGTGTTCCAGCTCAACTCACAATGTCTAGGAATGGAAGTTTTTCACATACACGTCTTTTACTAAAAACTCTCAGTATAACTTTTCAGACGAACCGTACATACTCGGACAGAACAACCTTCTATGACATTTGCTCCTGATGTCAGATCTTTTGAGACGACTGTTCTTTCTGTTATTTGTATGTAATCAGATCAGATTTGTGTGTCCAGACGTCACCAACCTATCTACTGTGGTAATGATGCAAACGTCAGTAACTATGTAGCTTTGCTGGTGATATGTGTATTAAATGCGGGTACAGGAACAGACAGAGGTGCTTCATTTCAGCCTCTAAAGAAGCGTTCTGTCAAATTATGGTTCACAACTCTTTGGCGCTCTTCTCTCACTCTGGATTTGACATTGTTTTTTTATCGTATTGAAAGTGACGCAAAATACACTTTGAAATATGAGCATCCAGAGCGTCTAGATTAAGATCCGTTAAAGGTATGACTAGAATCAAACCACCTACGAATGTACTTTTGATCTAACAACCAGAAAGTTGGGGGTTCAAATCCCGGGACTCACTGACCTTTCCTGTTTGTGACATTGGACAAGGCCCCAGTTGGTGCTGTGCTGCTCTAAGACATAGACATTGTCTATCAAGGGATCAAATGTCCTATGAGGGATCTCATAACCCGATATAAAACTGACTGCATCATGATTAATAAGCTGTCTAAGCCACTCTGAATGCATCTGAAGCCATTGTTTCTAATGGAGGTAAGCACTGGTGCCTGCACTGGTATGCACTCCAGGACTTTGAGGGCAGTCCACTTCCTCAAGACCTAATGGTGCACTATGCAGCATTTTCCTGTTATTACATGTAAATAAAGTCATAATGAGACCACAGAAAGCCACAGGAGGTCACCTGTAGGCTGAAGTTTATACAGAGAACGCCAGCAAGTCTTTTAGTTAAATAGACAAATGCTAATGATCTGTTAGGTCTGCTAACGTTACTAGCCTAGATTTTTCAGCTTGTATGTTTTAGCTCGGACACCAGCCAGTTTGTGAAGAGGTACTAAACTGATGGCAAGCATGATAAGTAACACTGAAAGCTTTATTTCATTCAATTTACACAAGCAGAGTGTAGAAATGAACTAGAACCTTGAGTCTATTAGCTCTGCCTGTAGAAACGCTCTGCTACGTGACAGTACATGTCCGAAGTCCGGTATGCACTGGCCTTCATTTCCAACTGTCCAAATAAATACCAAATAAAACAAAGACGCAGAACAAATATCATAATATTGTGCCGGCTGCCATGGGCACTGGGGAGCTTAAGGAGTGTAGCCATGCTAATTTACTCTCTGCGTGATGGACTGTTGTTTTGGGGTTTGGTGGTAGTTCTGTTTACAGGTGCAATGCTGTTTATTGCAGTTAACTAGGGGTTAAAAGTATCTTCCCTCATTGGATGTTGTGAACTCACCCCAGTGTTAAAGGTATGTCGTAGCGCTGTGCATGTCTCACTGTATGATGAAGTGCCTATTCAAAATACTAAAAGGATTTGCCCTCACATGCACAATATTAATGAATAATGATAAATGTAGACTGATATGGAAAATATTTGTTCAGCTACACATAAAGAAGTACTGTCTCTCTGTATGGTCTCTGGCTACCATGGCATGGAATTGTGGGCTGTGTTCAAAATGGCACACTAGTAGTATGTACTGCATACTGCATACTTGAAATAAGCTTAGCCTAGCTGTTAGCTACACTTGGCTGTTTCACTCCAAAACTGAACCAGTGAGTTTATCTTTTATTAATGTTCAGACCTGTATATTTGAACTTTCTTAGGCTTATTTTGATGTAAACATTCTATATTATAATTGGTAGATTTACATTTACCTCAGAACTGTTGTTACTGTGTCCACTGTTTAAAGCTAGCTGCTGCTAATGCTGCTCAGTTCACCTGAAATACATGTAGCTTAGCTGTTAGCTTTCCTGGGCTATGTCACTCTAAAACTGAACCTCTACAGAGAGTTTATCTTTTATTCATCTTCAGACCTGTATGTTTAACTTTCTGAGGCTCATTCTGATGAAAACACACTCCACTACAATCCCTACACCCACATTTATACTCGGCTGTGTTTTGCTCACCAGTGTTACCTGCCGCCATTTTCTTTGGTCGAAGCAGGCTGAGAGCTGGTAAGGATGCGGTGCATGATGGGATGCAGTACACCTTAAAAAAAGCTCCCCCTGTACACTAGTAACTCTGACTGGAGTGGTAGAACACTATCCGGGTATCTACAGTGGTAGCTTTAGTTCCTATAGTAGTATGTATGCCATTTTCAATACAGCCATAGAAGTTCCTAATGGTCTCCTGTGATAATTCCTCCCATGCATCTTGAATATTCTCACACAGTTCCTACAGATTTTGCGGTGGGCTGGAGGTGGAGTGGCACCAGGTCTTCTGAACATGTAAGTATCGTTAATAGACGTACACTTTGTGTAAAGTGTTATCCAAATACATAAATTAGAAAGTAAAAAAAATAATGATACATAGCTTCAGTTTACATGTAGGGAGGACAACAAGATGTTTGCACTCTTAATTGGAAAAGCATCGTTCTTTTAGCTGTTACTGTTGTGAATGGATAGTGGTAAAGAGGGTTGGGGGCAGACGTCAACGTCTCTGCGCGAATGCTCACTTAGCTCCCAAACATGCAGCCATAACACACTCCCTCACACACACACAGTACATCCACATATTCAGGGCATTATAAAATTACGGTGGAGCTTATGCCCATAAGTGGCTTCCTTATTTGAAGACATTTAATGGCCGTGTTTACTCGGCCAATTTCTTGGCAGCGGTCGAGTGGATGACTCCTTTCGCTTGCGTTATAACTGAGTAAACACTTTTTCTGCTTCCAGGCAAAATCCTTGAGTTTGTGTGTATGTATACTTGTTATCGTACACTTTCAGGCCTTGTCCTATGCTGGAAAACCAGATAACCCTGGGACAGGCCATAAAATTCTCCTGATGCTGTAAAGTAAACTTCTTATGAAAAGTTAAATACTTTAAAACCAAAAGAGTAAACCAATTTTTGGTGACCACCGTTAAGCTTAATAGTTATTACACATAGATATTTAAACATATAATACATATGGGACAGCTGTATCACGTTGTGTCCTGACACTGTACAAAAACAAGTGTGTGTGTGTATCTTCGTCCATGTGTATTTATGTGCCACAAAGTAATAACATATAATCATCCAAAATATTTGTACTGTACAAACACTGCAGCTACCCCGAGTCTATTATCTAGAAAGCTCTGCATGACACCCGGCTACCACTAAAGACCATAGCAATGGGTGTATGGTGTTCCTTGAGGTTTGACCTGCATCTGAGCGGAAGTTAAAGAAATCCCTTGACGGATATTATTCCGAGGAACAGATTACTGTGAGGGGAAAAGCGTGGCAGGGGAGGTTTGGCTTCAGAAGACTCTGGAGGTTGTGTTGTGCCTCACGTCAGGATTCCAAACTGAGTTCTTTCAATCAGAGACTGTGCTGATAAGACCTGGAGAGGAAATGAGTGCTGGAAATGAGTGTTTGTGAGCTCTAGGACCTCCCATTCCTCTTCTAGACCCTCCGCTCCCCCCCATCACCCCTTCACTTTATATATTTCTCAGATTCCTGTATTTTCATTCTCCATCTAAAAGTCAAGGAACTTCCAAAGTATTTACCTTTCAAAGGTACTTAAATATAGAGAGTAAAATTAGCATGATCTATTATTGCTCTAATGTCCTGTTATCATTTCTGGAAGAAGACTCTTAATCAACTAATTTTAGGTGAAGAGACTCTAGTGTGTTTCAGTCCACCAGTCTTTAATAGAAGCTCATTAATTAGTCTGACACTGATCTCTATTCAAATAATCATAAACTTTGTTCAAGCTCTGTCCAACAGCCCAAAACTAGCTACAGCAGCTGTCCCCTGACTGGTGGACTTGACACTTTCGTTTGGATAGTTACATTTTTATGCACACAGATACACCAACACTCTACTTACAGTACACTAACACATTACATTAATTGAGTTACTGTACACCAACACACTACTTACAGTACACTAACACATTACATTAATTGAGTTACTGTACACCAACACACTACTTACATTACACTAACACATTACACTTACTGAGTTACTGTACACCAACACACTACTTACAGTACACTAACACATTACACTTACTGAGTTACAGTACACCAACACACTACTTACAGCACACTAACGCATTACACTTACTGAGTTACTGTACACCGACACACTACTTACAGTACACTAACGCATTACACTTACTGAGTTACTGTACACCAACACACTACTTACAGTACACTAACACATTACACTTACTGAGTTACAGTACACCAACACACTACTTACAGCACACTAACGCATTACACTTACTGAGTTACTGTACACCGACACACTACTTACAGTACACTAACACATTACACTTACTGAGTTACTGTACACCAACACACTACTTACAGTACACTAACGCATTACACTTACTGAGTTACTGTACACCGACACGCTACTTACAGTACACTAACGCATTACACTTACTGGGTTACTGTACACCAACACGCTACTTACAGTAGACTAACGCATTACACTTACTGAGTTACTGTACACCAACAGACTACTTACAGTACACTAACGCATTACACTTACTGAGTTACTGTACACCGACACGCTACTTACAGTACACTAACGCATTACACTTACTGAGTTACTGTACACCGACACGCTACTTACAGTACACTAACGCATTACACTTACTGGGTTACTGTACACCAACACGCTACTTACAGTAGACTAACGCATTACACTTACTGAGTTACTGTACACCAACACACTACTTACAGTACACTAACACATTACACTTACTGAGTTACTGTACACCAACACACTACTTACAGTACACTAACACATTACACTCACTGAGTTACTGTACACCAACACACTACTTACAGTACACTAACACATTACACTTACTGAGTTACTGTACACCAACACACTACTTACAGCACACTAACACATTACACTTACTGAGTTACTGTACACCAACACACTACTTACAACACACTAACACATTACACTTACTGAGTTACTGTACACCAACACACTACTTACAGTACACTAACACATTACACTCACTGTGTTACTGTACACCTCTGACTGTTACTGTTCTAGGCATTTGTTGTCTGAGTCAGATCTAAGCACTGCTAGGAGCCCTGATCTAAGGCTTCGACTGTTTCAATTCGTCGGCCTAATCTCTTAAACTCTGAAGATCCGTCAGCAGGTCCGGGCTTCGCTTCCTCACTGTCAGAACTAAATGTACCCTTGCTTACACAGTAGCTTCCTTGTTGTTGCTGAATAACTGCTAGTAGTTGGATATTATAAAGCAGATCCGGTTCTAAAATCTGATAAGCCATGTTCTAAGCTGTTGTACAATAGCTGCTATACATGACTGCACACCTTCAGTGAATTTTGCATTATCAGGTATATACTGTTCACTCACTGGACACTTTATTAGGTACACCTCCTTGTTTCTCCACTCATTGTCCATTTTATCAGCTTCACTTACCATTTGGGAGCATTGCTTCTCTGTGTTACTGTGTTACCCTGTGGACCCCAACAGGACCCCCACAGAACAGGTGTTATGTGGGTGGTGGATCATTCTCAGCACTGCAGTGACACTGACATGGTGCTGGTGTGTTAGTGTTTGTTGGGCTGCTGTGAGTGGATCAGACACAGCGGTGCTGCTGGAGTGTTTAAACACTGTGTCCACTCACCGTCCACTCTATTAGACACTCCTACCCTTGCACTTGCTGGTCCACCTTGTAGAAGTACAGTCAGAGACCATAGCTCATCTGCTGCTCTAGCTACCTTTGAATGACTGGTTTGCGCCCTTAAAAGCCCAGCTAGCTAAACTGGGTCACACCTTGTAAGAAATCTAACCGGAGCGGCATCTTTAAATAAACCCTGTCCCATCAACACATGCACGGGCACACACATACGCGTGCTCCAACACCCCACAAATAAACTCCTATCTCCCAGCCAGCACACACTTCATGCTCTGACACACAAACACCCCGCGAATAAACTTTCCAACGTACACACCCGCTCGTGCTTTTCAAGCACACCATCCACATGCATGCACAAGAATGTACAAACAGCAAGCCTTTCTGTAAGCTTTAGTGCCGTTTTATTTGGATTCGACCAAAACATGCACATAGGCTACGCCATGTAACGCAGCATGCTAGCACAGCCATGTTTAAACGCTATGCTAACAGAGCAGTACGGTGAGGAATGCGCGTGTACGTCTGTCTGTAAGCATGTTTTCTTTAACAGACTATTAAAGCGGCTCATGCAAACCAGCGCTTCAGGCCTCAGGACACTTAACCGTACAGTTTATATTTTGGGTACGTATACTGAGGCTAGCTGTAGCGCTAAATCAATCACGGCCTCAGGTTTGATTAATGAGTGTGAAATGAGTAGTCCCTATGGTTGAGTGCCTAAGTAACCCAGTGTGACACAGTGACCCTCTCCTCAGCATGCTGTCTCATCACCACCCCGCCCCACTCCTTGCTGAGCTCCAGCCAGGGCTTACATAGTCATCAATGAGTCCTTCACAGGTCACGTGACCAGCCAGGGCGCTAGCCGCCGCATAGATAGCCTTTATGTGTCCGGACTGAGGCAGGTCATTCATGAAGGCGAACGACCTGCCTTTAGTGGCTGTGTGAGCGTGTGTGCACAGTGTCCATACCTTACTTACTCCCGGCGTCCGAGTAAACAGACCCCTCTCTGTGGGCCTACTGTACGCTTAGCCAGCGCACACTCTTAATGGGCACACCGGCCCGCGCGCACAATACAAGGCCGCACACATTTCTCACAATTTTGCTGACTATAAATCGTTGCGAGGTGACGTCAACCATAAATACGACCTGAGAGCGGATGGGAAATACACCTCATGCACACTTGCTTCAAGCTACTCTGTGCAAAGGTCACCTCCTGCTTATCTGTGAGCGTCCTCAGTAGATTGTACACATGCAGTTGTGCCCACACACTCATTCCAGGTGGTAAATTGTGTCACGCACCGACATATACACGAGTAAATACACCCTCTGTCTGACCTTGATGGTGCTTTTTTTTAAGAACACAAGTTCATCTAGCTCATGTTAAATAATTAACCTTTTCTGAACACAGCAGTATGTGCTCGTAAAGTCGACTCAGCAACATGCGCCGCTCCAGTCTTGTAGGACCAGAGAGAGGAATTCACTGACCTGTATCTTGAACTAAAAGTCATGCAAGGCCCACAGACTATATAACTTAATAAAGGAGCTTACATAAGCTTCTGTAACCCACTTAAGACATCTAATCAACCAAATGACCTAAACAGATGAGCACTGTTACAAAATGCTGCATGTGTTTAGTCTGAGAACTGAAGATTCTGTAAGCACGACCGCACAGTGTTACTCTAAAGCTCATCGCATCTCCTGGACCTGGATGAACTTGGTCTATCTGGTTATGTCACTATGGTATACTGAGTTGTTGAGGCTGGATGAGCTTTCTTACTGGCTCTCTAATGTGCTTTGATATTTGACTGGCATGTAAAGGAGAACGTACTTGTGTGGTTTGTCCAAATTACCAAACATAGACTGGACATCTCATTCATTCATTCATTCATTCATTCATTCATTCATTCATTCATTCAGTCACCTTCTAAGCTGCTTATCCTTTTGGAACGTTTGGTGCAAGGGTGCTGGAGCGTATCCCAGTGGTATCAGCACCCTGGACAAGCCATCAGTATAGATGTTTAATTCAACTTTATGCAATAGGAACCACACTCAATAACAATAATGACAATGTCTTGTGTGACATCAGAGATCATTTTATATGTGACCAACATACACGCTCCAACACTTTGATGGCCATAGCACTGTTTTAACAACCTTATGCAACATTATAACATTTATTTCCTTTCAGAGTTGTATACATTTTTGGCTTTTGTGGAGTATTGATGTTGGGAAAGTAGAAATATCTTGATGTGGGCTGGAGGTTAGGAAACCAGCCTTGTGACTGGAGGGTTCCTGGTTCGATTCCCTGAACTGACAGTAGCGACTAAGGTGCCCTTGAGCGAGGCACCTAACCCCTAACTGCTTCTCGGGTGCCGTAGATAGGGCTGCCCACCGCTCCGGGTAAGTGTGCTCACTGCCCCCTAGTGTGTGTGTTCACTAGTGAGTGTGTTTGTGGGTGTTTCACTTCACAAATGGGTTAAACGCGGAGACTAAATTTCCCCACTGTGGGATCAACAAGGGATTAAAATCTTTAAAAAGGGTTTGAGGTCAGGACTCTGTGGTGAGGTCAGGACTCTGTGGTGGCCAGTTTAATGAGTGACAATGAGTCGCTTCCATGAACAGAGCATAATGAGTCTCAGCATTGTTATCCTAAAATATGGCCATGCCATCAGGGAAGAAAACTTCCACTGATGGAGCAACCTGGTCAGTTAGCATATTCCGGTGGTCACCTAGCTTGTTGAGCCTCAAGTGACCAACTGAAGTAACTCCAGATCATCACTCTGCCTCCAGGGGCTTGTACAGTTGGCACTACGCATGATGGATGCATCTGCTCTATGTGCTTCGCTTCTTACCCTGATGTGGCCATTGCTTTGGATTACAGTCTGTCAGGAGCCATCAGATGGCTTGCTCTTATTTGAGTGCACCAGGGTGCTGTGCAGCTGTGTAGTCCCAATGCTCTTGTGGACCCAATGCCATAAGAAAAGCACTTGTTATTGAGGCTATTTAGAATTTCCTATGTAGTGCTCCTGATTTTACAAGAGGTTGGGGGGATTAGGGTATTAGGGGACCATTTCTTACACAATGTGTGTCTGTTAGCAGGTTTGCTTTGCTGTAATGGTTACTTTCACTAAGTAGCCATTGTCTAAGTAGTAAAGAATACTCATGTAAATAGTGTTAACATGTACCATTCACTTTCTGCTTTGTGATGTCACAACCATCAACACTTTACATGTGTCTACCCAGGGGTGTTTTGGAATGAGCCTTTGCACAGCCAATGAAAACAGAGCTCATTTACATATACCAGTCTTAGATGTGCAGTAAAAAACCAGCCCATTTCATTCTAAGGGATAAACGGTCCTATAAAAGTGAATTACGACTGTTTTAGATACATTAAACCACACAAACTTTCTAAGTAAACTTTTAGGGGGGAAAAAACACAAGAAAAATGCAGAATACGGGTTATTTAATGCGTCTAGGCCCGGCAGACCCCGAGCCCCCACCCGCGCACCTGTCCCACAGGGATTCCGGCGGGGCAGACGGAAATGAAAGGTGGAGATTTCTCCCCAGATAGCGCTCTGCTTCAACTGGCTGGCAAATGTTTTCATAGCTGCATGTTTCATTGGCCTCAGCCTCGACCGGCCTGGCTGCCATGTTTCAGTCTTCACCCATTTTAAGCCTGGCCTTTCCGCTCTCCCTGTATTCCGGGTGTTTATGAGGAAAGTGTTGGATAAATTGTTTATGAAAACGACTCTGGTTCTCATTTCTGGAAGAAATATATTGAGTATCTGATGACTGGAAGAGAGCTTTGGCAGACTTCGTTCAGGCTGAATTCCTGTCAAACAGCGGTGATAGAAAGTCATATTCATAGCAGCGTTTTTCCAGCCTTCAGAGTTTACAGCATTTTTAATTCTGCATTAAAAAGGAAAAACAAACTCCCGGCTTCCAGACGGCTGGATAATCAACAGCGGGAGTGTGAGACGGAGGTTGCATGTGTGTATGGGGGATGAAAGACGTGGACTCAGCACTCAGTGCTCTGTCTGTCTGTCTCTCTGTCTGTCTACGTGTCTCTCTCTTCTCTCAGTGGCCTTGGCAAAGTTTGCTCTCATATCTGGAGAATAGTGTCTCCATGCCAACCAGGAGTGTGAGAGTGGTAAACAACTAACCTGCCAGGTCTCTCTCTCTATCTCTCTCTCTCTATTTCTATTGCTCTGACTATCTTTTCCACTCTCTCTCTCTTTCTCTCTCTCACTTTCACTCTTTCTATCACTCTCACTCTCTGTTACTCTTTCTCTCTATCACTTTCTCTCTCCCTCTCTCTGTCTCTGTCTTTTTCTTTCTTTCTCACTCTCTCGCACACACTTTCCCTTCCTCTCTCTCCTTTACTTTCTCTCTCTTTCTCTCTTTCTCTCTCTCTCTCTCTCTCTCTCTCTCTCTCTCTATCTCTATTTCTATTGCTCTGACTCTCTCTTCCGCTCTCTCTTTTTCTCTCTCTCACTTTTACTCTTTCTATCAGTCTTTTTCTCGTACTCTTGCTCTGTATCACTTTCTCTCTCTCCCTCTCTGTCTCTTTCTTTTTATTTCTTTCTCACTCTCTCTCATACATTTTCTCTTTCTCTCTCTCTCTCCTTTACTTTCTCTCTCTTTTTCTTTCTTTCTTTCTCTCTCTCTCTCTCTCTCTTTCTCTCTCTCTCTCTCTCTCTCTCTCTGATCTAAATGATGTTACTGGCGTGATTGTAATTAACAGCTGCTGCCAAAGCCATAAATGGAGTACTTAACACAACTGATAACAAAACTGATAAACACAAGGACCGTAAAAATCATTTGGGTCATTCCAGAGAAACCCGGTCCCATCCACACCAAACAAAAACAGTTTTATTCAAACAAACTTATAAAAGCTGTTTCCCCAGGAAGAGTCATAAATCTTAAATTTGCCTCTTAAATACGGAGCCGCTTACGAAATGACCGAACTGAGCTAAAAAACAATAACAGGGAACAAATACACTACAAATGATACATTACTTTAAATGAACTAGCTTCATGTTAATACATGTCTAAAATGGGTTAAATTATAGAAAGACGTCTTTTTATGTTACCTGTAATTTAATCTTTAATCAGCTTTAAAATGTAGCCTTTATGTATATAAATTATCATTTTTAAATCTATAAAATCTATACATGATACTGGATTATACTATATTACTCTACATGCAGTATTTGAAGCTTTTCCATTATTGACTTTGTGACTAAAGTACATTTCATAGGCCTTATTAATTCTATATTCCCTGATAATAATACTACTCCTACTTCCTGCAAGCCTTTTCCTGAACAGAAAATCTCATGCCAGATCAACACCAACATGGGAGTTCTGTATGGTTTTAATAATTTTTAAAAAATATTAAAAACATGTGACACCGGATCACACGCAATAAACAAACACTGTAAACAGGAAACGCTATCTTTCCAAAATAACCCATAGAATTATTTACCCTGATTGTATCCTCATTTTGTATATCTTGTTTTAAGGGATGCATTGAACATAGAATCCCCTCCTGAAGCATCCAGCAAGTATCCCATCTGGCATGAGTTTAACCCAGGTTTTTCCTTGGAAAATTCATGGCCTCAGGTGATTTGGCGTGGAATGACCCGTATATGTTTATATACGTATTGTACCCATATAAACACAAAACACACATGCACAAATCTCGTCATACATATATGTGTGATTATGCGCATTCGCAAATATTTACACTGGACTGGCTTAGAGCAGCACAGCATTACTTTGTATGAGC
This sequence comes from Prochilodus magdalenae, assembly GCA_024036415.1. Classification (NCBI taxonomy): domain Eukaryota; kingdom Metazoa; phylum Chordata; class Actinopteri; order Characiformes; family Prochilodontidae; genus Prochilodus; species Prochilodus magdalenae. Next base: position 707,564 of record JAMWET010007421.1, on the reverse strand, counting down.
TCATGCCAGATGTAATCATATTCTGTTGATTAATTTTTTAATAACGCTGGTATCTCTTACATACAGTGCCATGCAACATGTCTTAGGTGCTCACGCAAGGTTCCTGAAAGCATTCCTCTTAACTATAAATATATTTTATATAAAAACTGTACAATGCATTAGAATAATTCAAAGAAACATCGGTAACGCTTTATGTATGGTTCTGTTCATATGCCTACACTACCAGTCAAAGGTTTAGACACACCCAACTAATCTTAAAGACTCTACCTGCTAACACTTAACAGCTCCAACTGACGAGATGTCCTGATACACCACATATACTCCTGATGTATCACAATATTATATGTGTGCCATATCGCCGCCTGAAATATAAACTCTGTTGTGTATATATATTTTGGCACAGTTTGAAATCTCTATTTACCTTTCACCTTAGTGAATATTCATGATGGACAGACCAATAGAATTGCTTCAAAACTGCTTAGAAATAAATCAGCCTCCACTGCAGGTTAGGAAAGCTGTTTTGTCCTCCTGTAAAGCTCCATTCTAGAGGTTTTTAAGGTGGACTGCATAATTCCATGAGTGCTAGTTTATAGTTTGGTGTCTTCACTTTTATTGTAAAGTAAAGCATTAAGGTAAACATAAGGAGAACCTGCTGTGAGTCGCCATGTCTAAACATTTGACTGGTAGTGACACCTATATATAAGCTTGCCAATGACATAACCCTATATTAATATTTAGAAATGCTTATTCCAATAGACAACATCTGTCATAAAAGCTACCTGGTCAAAATGAGTATATATATATATGTATAACTTCAAATGAGGTCTATTGTAAAAAGCATTTATAAACATTTCTATAGGGTTATATTCGTTGTCATGGCCAGCTTATATAGGTGTCACGTGGCCATATGAACAGTATACAGTACATAGTACTTAGTACATAGTAAGATGAATGTGTTGTTGTCAAAAAAATAATCCATCTGAACTAATTTGAAAGACACAAGTTTGATGTTCAGTATCAAATAGATCACATAGATTTGAAACATTGACATATATCAAATATGTGTTTGTATTATAATAACTTCCTAACTGGCCCAAGCAAGTCTATAGTTTTACTATTCACTTCTATAAAGAAGAACTAAGAAGAACTCTTCTTCTGCTGCATGGCACCCCACGTAGTTACTAAATAATAAGCAACTTAGCATGGAATAAGCCTGGGGTTTAAAGGGTTCAAGCTTTTATGAGCAAATAAACTCCTAGTGTAGGTCAGTGTTCATAAAGGTACATGACGCCCATATAAAATGTCATGACAACTGACATACAGCAATATAAGCATTTGTAACTCATTCATATAGGTGTTGCCGGTCGTAAGCTGCTTTTGTGCACCATGATGATGAGTTGACATAACACCTTTTCACCGTGGTCTAGAAAAGTTAGCTCACTGGAGAAAAATACAGTCACCTTGCATGTTTAAGGTGGTAGTAACGTCAGGCTCCTGCTGATGGAGCTGTACAAGGATGATGGGGCTATACCTGCCTGTGAGTGGAGGGATTCATAGATTGAGAGGAGGTGGTACAGTGCAGTGAATGTCTTGTTCCATGTGTGGAAAATGGCTCCAGAGCATATGTTAATGATTGGCTAGAAGGAGTGACTGCATTTGGGCGTGGCCAAAGACCATAGTGTGAAGGAAGTGGCTGAATCTGCAGGTGTATGGAACAGTACGGTCATATGGGTCTACCAGCAGTGGCACAAATCCCAGGCTACAGGAAACTCTCCTCAGAATTGTACTATGGAAGGCATTCATCAAATCTGCCCCAACTGTACAATTCTTTGATGCAAGGGTTTCTGAACAACGATGTGCTCTACATCCAGAAACCTGTCCAGCCCATGCCAAATCAAATCTCTGCTGTTATTCGTGCTTGTGGAGGTACTACATGATTACAGGTATTACGGCAAGCTTATCACGACACAACCTAACATCAGGAACAAAACATAGGTGTTCTATTAGCTTCACATGAGTTGAGGCCTATGTAATATGTGCTTACACATGCTTATGCAGGTTTGTGTCAGTTGTCATGCTTATGTAAGTGCCATAGAACCCTAACCTCTGTTTACTACAAAGTTTGTTTTGTTCTCTGATCCCTCTATCCTTCTTTCCCTCTGCCCGTGGCTCCATATTCAGACACTGACCTACATTTCTCATCCCCCAAAGAGAAGGAGTGGGAAGGTGAGTCGCTCATAATCCGACCAACTCATGCACCATATCAGCTGTGTTTAATAAGGCTCTATTCAAACTGCACAATAGACTTCCAAGTAGAGTTTGCTTTGTGTAAGGCTTGCCATAACCGGGACGGTGACACAGGATATGAATCAGAACAGTGTCACAGATCCTGGCAGACATTACATACATACCAGCTATTAGATTTCCAATCAAAATCAACATCTCATCCATGGCTCTGTGCTCATTGTCTACACAGTGCAGCAATGTTTCTGATGGACTTTATTTGTTGCTTGCCTTTCTTTTACAGGTCATTGCTGATTGGTCAGTCGTGCTGTAGTCACAATAAAGAGGAACTTTAACCTCTTCAGCCGCGGGCTTATTATTCAGTAACTTCTAGGAATTATTCAGTAACGAGTGCGGAACTAATAAGTAAGGTATGTAGTTATGAGTATGAGGAATTGAAGCCTTGCAGGGTTAATAGCCACCGAGAAATATTATGAGGAGTTGGTGGTAATGGTAGTGTGGTTGCTTAGAGTCATGGCGTAGTCTTTCCTGTACAGTTGTATGGGAAAGCTCACATGAATAACATGTTTTGTCCACTGAAAATGTGTTAAAAATTTAAGTATGGCATTTTTCTGCAGCATTTTAGAGAACATCAGCATTTTGGATTGTTCTGCTGGGATTAACATACCAGAAAAACAAATATAGAATATTAGAAGTGCCAAAACTTGTACACAGGCCACATAATTTGGCCCTTGTCCACTAATGTAGAACAGGTACCGTTCCAGTTAGCGCACCTTTTAATCATTTTGTGCATTTCCACCAGAAATAAATCAGTTTGGAACCCGAAAAGTTTGTTCCCAGCTGCAACCAAAGAATAGTAGGTTCTTCAGCACGAACATTCGTGGCCGTGTCGAAGAGGACAGAGAAAGCAACAATGACGACACTGAGTGGTCTGCTGAAAAAACTCTTCTACATCTTCTTAACACCAGTAATTGATGCGTGCTTGATTTCTGGATATAAACAAACATCTGGAACAACAGCACAAACACTTACAGGTAATCTATACGCTTCGCCATCTTGTTACTATGGTTTACTACCATTGACATTGAGGTTGCATCCTTTGACGTTCCTTGGGTCCTTAAAAAAATGGTGCAATCGCAGCCGTCTTCCCTAAACAGCACAAAGGAACATCAGTGGAACCAGTTCAAGAACCAGGATTCTCTTGGCCAAAGAAGGATCACTGTGCATTATATTGTGTTCTCTGTAGAACTAAACTAAACATACCTTGAAACCTGCACACGGGTATATATGCGAAAGACTCTGACAGAGCACTGCTTCCAATTAGGCAGTCCATCCATCTAACATTTAAACATCAACGGGATGCAAAGGTACTCAGACCTGTATCTCTGTATACAATCTGCTGAAAGCAGCTCTGGACGTGCTATCAGTGGCCCCTCCCAGTGCTCTGACCCCGTGTGGAATCTACAGGCCGGGCCATTATGCGGTGTGTTTGTACACATCCTGACCGCTGAGACTACTTTGGACAGGACCAAATAGTGCACATTCCTACAGCCAATAAACATGCGCTGCGGTGGGCGCTGGCCGCACACTAAAGCCCCGAGCAGCACTGACCGCTGGGCTGCAGGAGAAAAGAGGCAGAAGAGAAATACAGCCCATGGGCTCCTGTAGCTCTATCAGCATCTCTTGTTGTTCAGCCATCATCAGAGTCTCTCCCTGTGCGACTGGAGACGGGACCTGTGATTACTTAAGAGACTGCTGTGTATACGCGGCCATGTATTTAACCCTTTGTGGATGACATTTGGTGGGAAATGTCAACGTTTTGACATTTCGTTAGCTTCAAGGCTAATATAGTTAGCCTGCCCCAAACGCTCCACCACAACACAATCCAGCTGTCATTTTAGGCCAGAGATATACTTGCTGTTAACTACGTGCAACAATGTGTATGCAATATGGCTGCCTCGTGTACCCTGCGTCCGCTCGGTATGTCAGTGGTGCACGTCCTTAGAAATCAGTGATGCACTTACGCAAGGTGCAGTACACACATGAAGGGAGGGGCAGTGCAGGCACTCAGAAGCATCAAAATGGGGTAAGTTTTGAAAAAAGGTTGTGTGACTAAGTCCATAATTACCCTCAGCTGTATGACGTGTCCGCGCCGCAGCACAGTGAGAAACATGCTTGTCAGAACGTCTGGCGAGGGATCAGTATTATTTTAAATGTCAGTGTGGAAACCTGTACAAATAAATGGAAACCCATCGGAGACTGCTTTGTCTGTGCACGACGGAAAATTGCGGACAAACGTATTGTGGATGATGCCGATGGCGCATTTTGCCCAGCAGTCATCAGGCGCCAGAGCTGGCTAAGCAACTTCACCCATCACCAGTAAGGGGGCAAAGGCTCAAGATGGAAAACGGGCAACATAAATAAAACCTAATTAAGTTTACAGCATCTTTTATTCCCTCTTATAGAGAAGGACTGTAATCATGTTTAAACGGCAACTAAACAGATTTATAAGAGTGCTAGAAATGTATTTACAATACTGTGTTACTCACTACACTATTTATTACTCTGTAATATCTAGTTATCATTCAAATTAAAAGCTCCACATGGTCTTGTCACGATGATGTAGTCCCAGGGAACCTATCTTTGTGTTCATGTGGGCCCAATATACTTGCATTCAGGTCTTATGAATGATCTTCCTAAGTCTAATAAATGACCAATGTATATCATCATCATGTTTCTCTCCTCTCCATGTAAACTGGGTGGTCCTAATCTTGGGTAAAGCATGCATAAGCATTTCCTAACCAATCACAAGGCTGATATCTCTTGCTGCACTCACACATTATATAACAGCTTCCAAATGAATTAAACATTTTAGTGACCAAAAGCTAACACGCTAGACCGACCCTCTGTAGCAGCCGGTTGCCTGTTCATTCCTTTAGTCATATATAAACACTAGTATTATGTTTTCTCATTTATTCATAGACCATAGACAATCTAGTTCTCTACAAGAGTTGGACTTTTCCCAGCAACACATGACATTGTTCCTGGCTTCTGAAACCTCAGCCAACAGTGATGTGGGAGACAAAAGACGTGAAGTCGATGCCGATACGAATGCAGGGTGAGCCTCACCTCCCTGAAACGGATCTAGATGATTGGCAGTGGCAATATAAAACGCTCTTGTTATTATACACTAACCATATGGTCGCAGTCTCAGGGCAAAAGGGCAGGTGCCGTGCAGGTGGAGGTGAAATAAACAAGTCAAGTAGGTGTAAATTTTAAGGCATCTCATCTTTAAAGAGTTGTTTAGGAGTCATTTAGGAGCTTTCTAGTAAGATATCTATGTGAGTTTGCAATGCTGTTACTCCTAGAAGAGAGAAATCTGGCTTGTCAGATTAAATGAATGTCACATAGCTAAAACTAACAGTAAGGGTCATCTTACCGCCTGAATTTTCTCCACATAGAGAGTGAGGAACCACAAGCAGGTCTGTTTGAGATTACTTGCCAACTTGAAGCTGTTTGAACCAGCGTGTGATGATTTTGGAATGCAGTTTGCGCAATGCTAACTTGTTGAGTGTAAGTTTTCATTAGCTTCTGGACGTGTGACAACAAACTGCTCATCCTATCGCTGGCCGCAGTGCCTCCACACACGGATTCGTTGGTTGTCTCCACCAAGACAAAAGCAGGACTCGTCGCTGAAGGTGACCGGTCACTCCAGGACAGTCTGCCACGACACCATTGCAGTCTTGGGCAACAGTGACGTTGTATTACAGTGTAGTGTAGTGTAGTGGTTGGTGTAGCTCAGTGGGTAACACCACTACTCAGGGTGCCACCTCTACATGTGGGAGACTGGGGTTTGAATCCCAGTTTGGGTGACTATGCTGAGCTACACCAATAAGGGTCCTTGGGCAAGACTCCTAACACTACGTAGGCCTACCTGTAATCATTAACCTTGTAAGTCACTCTGGATAAGAGCGTCAGCTAAATGCCGTAAATGTATTAAGGGCAGTCGTCGTAACGGTCTGTGTGCATGTAGTCCTGTGTCATGTAGCCACCTGCCAATGGTATTGGCACCAACTGGATGACTCATGGAGGGCACCGCTGCTCGCTGAATGTCTGCAGTCATAGCTTTGGGTCATGGAACTTGTATCATTCGCATCTCATAACGCCAACCTACCCAAGTTTCATTCCTGTTGGCTGATTCTTTCTGGGTACAGCTAATTGTGCTACTAACCTTTTGATAATGAGTGTATAGTAGCAGTGTAGAGAATTATTTATCTACAGAAATCATAGGAAACACCCAAAGGAACAAAAACGCCTATGTCTGAACTGGAAACTGGGACACAGTAATGAAGGGAGGACAAGGTTTTGCTTGTGTTTTGTGATGCTTTCAACATTTATATGCGTCTGACAGAGTGTTTAGAATAGATCGTTCCCGGTCGCTGACTGAAGCCTTTTCGTCTTTGAGGAGGAGAGTGTTGTGATATGAGTATCTTAATCCCTGTTCCAAAGGCACGAATGACTCATGAATGACTGATTGATGTATAAGTTATAAATACTAATGTAATACTCCCCTTCACCTCCCCCCCTACACACACAAACACAAATACAACTGTAGAGACAGGTGTCCCACATCTGGAAACACCTTTAAACATCTGGTGGAGCGGTACATTCAGACTCTGGACTGTTAGACGCCTCCACTTTACTGTCTCTGCCCCCTCTCATTCCACATTAACAAACCAGTTCACCTCACCGCAGCAGACAACAGACTTACTTACTCACACTTTCTGCCATTTATCATGTCGCTGGCCCATGTACTTTCTTGTGTAGTGTTGATTTGAGAATTGCTTCACTGTGTGATATGCGGATGGGGGTTAAGCCCAGTTATAAGGATTAGAGCCATACAAAAAGCGATACCGTCACCTCAGTGTGATCCACAGGATCTAATTTCCCATTCGCTTATCTTCAAACTTCAGAAATATACTTGAGTTGGGAAAGTCAAAACCAATCAAATCAAAACGCATTCATTTAGCTAGTTTTTACAACTAATGTTGTCTCAAAGCAGCTGTATGGGAAAGCAGTTTAAGGAAAACAAAAATGGGGTGGGGGGGCGGTCCATGGATAGATGTATGGAATGGGATCCCCCCCATGAGCAGGCCAAAGGCTACAGTGGCAAGGAAAAACTCCCTAGGAGTAAGAGGAAGAAACCTTGAGAGGAACCCAGGCTCAAGGGAGGAACCCATCCTCCTCCGGTTGACACCGGATAAGGAGAATGACAAAGCTAACGTGATTTTATGGTGCAACAAAGAAGCTTACTGCTTAAACATCTTTCAGACAGATTCCGATTAATCCAGGAGTTAGTGATGAAGTTAGAACCATCTCACAGGTTACATTTACATTTTACATTTATGGCATTTAGCAGAACGTCTTACAAATGTGCTTAGTGTAGTCCTAGACTACAAATAGGTTACAGTCTAAACTCCCCTTGAGCTCAGACGCTGACCGAACAAGGCCCAGTGCTAATGTCTAGAAAGAAGAGTACAGAGTTAAATACAGCAGAAGTGCCTTACCTAGCAATGCCATGCCAGTGCTCATACCCAGAGAGAAGATAAGTTAAGCTCAGTGTAAGTGCGATACAATACACTTAAATATATACACTTAGATTCGCCCACTTAAGTGCTTTACAAAGAGCTCAGTCTTCAGTCCTGCCTTAGAAGAACGCAAGAGAGTTTGTTGTTCGTATAGTCAGTGGAAGTTTATTCCATCATTTGGGTGCCAGGACAGAAAAGAGTATGGACGCTTGTCTTCCATGCATCCTGAGGGATGTGGGGTCAAACCATACTATACTTGAAGATTGAAGGGCTTGATGTACAGATTGACTCCTGACCATTGCCCGAAGGGTAGGGAGGGGCTGGTCCAGGCTTGGCTTTGCAGGTAAGCATGAGAGTTCATGAGAGTTAAATCTGATGTGGGCAGCTACTGGAAGTCAGTAAAGGGAGCAGCGGAGTGACATGCGTCATGAGTGAATCTGGGAAGACTAAAGACAAGCTGAGCTGCTGCATTCTGGATCAGTTTCAGGGAGCCCTATGGCCTGCAGAGGAAGACCAGCCAGAAGTGAGTTGCAGTGGTCAAGCCTTAAAATGACAAAAGACTGTAGTGACAACCGGGTGGCCTCCTGAGGTAATCTTGAACGTTTCAAAGTAAGAGATGTTCACGATTAGAGATAATACTCAGACCTGTGACCTTAAAGCAGGGGTGTCCAGTCTTATCTCCTAAGAGCTGGTGTGGCTGCTGGGTTTCATTACAACAAAGCAGGAGTGCACTTAAACAAGTAGAATCAGGTGGGCTTCCAGCTGCTTGAGGACGTACTGTATGTACTGGGTAGTATTGTTATTGAATGCTGTGTCTGTTATTTAATCTTCGTGTAAATATATCTGGGAAATGATCGTGTACGAATAAGCTCACCGAGTTCCTGATAAACTACCGAATCACTGGTAAAGTATGTGCAGCTCAAACGCACCTTAAGACTTATGAAACCCTTCGTAATCAGCTTAAGCATTACATCATGTGTTGAACGAGGTGCTGTGTTCTATCGTCTTGTTTCCCCAGTTGAACATGCGTTGGCCGATCGCATGCCTACACGCTCCCAGTGTCGCAATGTCCATCCAGAGAACGTCTGATGTAAACAACAGCTGGGGCCGAGCCTGCCCTTGGAGCAGCTGGGGGGATGATTCCGTGAGGCCTGGGACTCCTTGGCCAGACCGCAGACCCACCCTGACCGCATATGCGTGAAAAATGAAACGCTTCCCCATGTCCCGGCTGCGGCAATTGTTCTATGGGTTTTATTTTGGTCAGTATGCGCTGCAGGAAGGAAGCGTGCAGTGGCCAGTCTGGATAGCGAGCGAGGGGGCCGCAGATAGAGACAGAGGGCTTTTGTTTGAGCCGGAGTGCATTCTGACCCCCGCTTCGACCCATCCTGTTTATGCATAAGGTGATACAGCCTGCTTAAGACAATGATCCCACACGCTAATTGGCCTGGACAGACCCCACTAGCATACACCCTTCCTTCTCGCTTCAACCCTTCTGTCTTGGTCCTCTCGCTCTCCGGCTCCTGCCGAGTGATGTGTACGAGCATGTTTGGCTTATTTCAGGCAAGCTTGTTTGGTTTCGCCGGGTTATTTTCATTGTTTGCTTACATTGCCCTGCCATAAGCGTTTGGGTGTTTATGGGCCATTTTGTGCTCTGTGGGTTTCCTTGTTTCACCCAGAACTGAACTGGGCTTTGGTTAAACTCCCACACTCTGGTGCTCAGGATGGTCCAGGCCTTGCACATCCTTAGTCTTCTCTGTAGACGCAATATAACAAGATTTATTCAGGAGGAAGTGGACACGGTATGGAACATTGGAATCATTTAAGGCATTAGTCTTGTGGTCTGTAAATCAGAAAGCTCCTTTTTTATTGCCCTATTCATTGTTATGATAGTACGTAGGGGCCATAAAAGTCTGAGTCTTGTAGGGAGTAGTGAATCATTCAGGACATAGGGCAGGCCTAATTGGTCCAATTGTCTGGGCAATACCCTTGGAAATGCCCTTGGAGGACACATCCATGGAGCTCAGCAAAGCCCCCAATAATCCATTCAATGCAGCTACATGTTTCTTTCACCCAGATCATGCGGCATGCAGTTTCCTTGTATCACTAATGCGGCAAATTAGCAACTGAAATGGGAATATTGTTTCCAGGAGGTTCCGGACAGGCCTTTGTTTATTGAAGAGAGTCAAAAGTGCATGATGTGATACAGTGTTCTAGTGTAACATCCACTCTCGG
>JAMWET010007421.1:660000-695000 GCA_024036415.1 Prochilodus magdalenae | reverse complement strand
TTACAGTCGTGCCATTCACTGGTCATTTCAGTTAAAAGGAACAGTTTTTATCATGAACAAAACAACAGCGTCATCACTTATTAAGCCATAAAGCTCCTGTACATGCCCCGCATGATAACGCTCTACTGTAAAGTTCACGTAAACAACATCTCAGTGACCTACCTGTCTATTTCTGTCCTCTTGCTCTCTATCTGTCTCTTCTACCACTCTCTTACTTCCTCACTCTTTTACTGACACACATTTCCTATACATTTCAGTGTCTGTCTATCTATCTATCTATCTATCTATCTATCTATCTATCTATCTATCTATCTATCTATCTATCTATCTGTCTTTCTGTCTGTCTGTCTGTCTGTCTGTCTGTCTGTCTATCTATCTATCTATCTATCTATCTATCTATCTATCTATCTATCTATCTGTCTGTCTATCTATCTGTCTAGCTGTCTATCTATCTAGCTATCTATCTATCTATCTACAAAATTTACAAAAAGCAGTTAACAACAAACGTAAACAAAAATTTGAACACAGCACTAGAGATATTATGAGATAGCACACATGAGACATTGATACTGTTATGTACACATGCATATCGTCGCTGTTTCTCCATTTTTGGTAATTTTTATTTTTATGCATCATTTGATCACGAGCTTTACATTATGAATGGCCTCCAAAAATTTGGGAAAAAGTCTGGTTCCATTGACTTACATTACCTATTATTAAATTAGGTTTTTGTCTTCTCCTGTAAAGTTATCATGTTGGAGATACAAGTTTTTCTTTGGACAGTGACGACAGATGTTTGCATACCACATCAGATGGTTAAATTTATTAAACAAGTAGAAATAAGCCAGAGAAATTATTCTCTGTCGAGGATGAGTAAATATTTCCACTTAGCAAATCAATAAAGTTTGTCGTTTTTTTTCTTAAACTTATTTTTGCACACGACTCTTTCTCTCTCTTTCTCTCTTTCTGGCTGAGCTCTAATCAATCATGAGACTCTCGGCATGGCAGTGTGCTGAAGATCATGCGCATTGAGGGTTCCTCGAGGAAGCCTTCAGCATGAACAGAGACAGTGTGTGGAAAAAGCCGCGGGGAAACTCCAGAAGAGACTATTTCATTAGCCTGATCAGCACTTATTACATTACATACCAGACTGACGTCAATCATCAGTTAGCAGAGACCTACAAGCAGAGTGCATTGAAGTGCAGATGTATGGTGGGCATGATACAGACTGGGTAAGATTCAGGGGCTGAACTTTTGACTCTGGCAACTCGGCCATCTACATAATTAGGAACTGCCCATGGAATCAGCCAATAATGTTTTGATTTACAATGACTGGGACCATTTTTCACTTGGTTAGAACAACACTCTAGATCTTTTGCAAGTTATAGCTATGTCACCGACTAACCACTGGGTTCCAGTTGATGGAAAGTTACAAAAATAAGTTACAAGTTTAAACAGCCAGGTTTAGTGTTACAACCTTTCCTGTTTATATTTCAACCAGTCAATGGTCTCCTTATTTATAATGTCTCGTTTTTATACAGTGCCGTGAAAATATCAGAGCTCATTTCATTCAGCCAAATCATAGGGTTTTATGATGAAATGATGAAGAAATTAATTGTGTGGAGTCTTTAATGACCTCACACACTCAGCTTTACACCTGTATATATATATACAGTTATGACACATGGCAATTTCATTTTTATATGACTTTATATTATAAATCAGTGGCAATCATAACCTCCCTTTAATCTGAATTGAAATGGCTGATCTCTCTGACTGGGCGTGTATAATAATAATAATAATAATAATAATAATAGAGAAAAATCTCCAGAATGGTAACTTGACAGGAGAAGGAAAAAACCATACTCCACTTTTAATGCAAGTCAGTGGAACCAGACTTTCTTCATTTTGGGTCATTTGCTTTGATCCACTCATCATGAAATGTACACACAGTGTGAAGGGCAACAGGTCAAATTACATCAAAAACTATGAAACTTGAGCTACAAGGTTTTGTTCTGATAGCATATCAGAGAGGCTACATACCCTGTATGTAGTGTGAAAGGTTTCGGAAGATAGTGAGTGATCTTCACCATGACATAAGTCATTTAATGCTCAGTATTAACCAGGAGAAAATGAATTCTCTTTTACGTTTTCATTAATCACCACATCAACTGCATAAACCGCATCTCACTGCGGTTACAGTGCCTGACTCGATGACTGGAGCTCAGATCAGTGAAGGCAGTAATGAACTTTATGATTTCTACAGTAACTTAGTTCTGTGTTATAACTGGGGAACCTAGGTAAATCCTAAAACACGGTGTTCCAGTACAGCGCCAGTGCAGTATAACAGTGTGACGTAGTGTTTTAATGCTTTGTGTATTGTTATGTGCTTCAGTATGAAGTACACCTGCGGTGTGTGTGTGTCTGTCTGTGCTGTTCTTAAATCTATTTGCCTGCTGCATGAGTCACTGTCACAAGACTCAGCCAAGGCTCGCAAACATATACCTCCAGACACACACGCATACAGTAAAATCAGGCTAGTCGCCATCAGTGGGACGAGTGTGTCATTAAAACAATAAGACTCAGAACTTTGAAAGCCAGGACGCAGGGACAGTTACAGGCTAATACCTTTGAAGTCTGTAATCACCTGACCTGTGAGCTCAGCGCTGGGAGGTGTGTGAATATAATAGTGGGGGTCTAAAAGCACTGACCACTCATGACCTGGACTGACCTGCCAATTGGTATCACACTGTCACAGGACATCAGAGAGAGAGAGAGAGAGAGAGAGAGAGAGAGAGCGAGAGAAAGAGACAGAGAGAGAGAGAGCATCAGAATAGAGAACAAAAATAGAGAGAGGATAGAGAGGATAAAGAGAGAGACAGAATGAGAAACAACATATATATATATATATATATATATATATATATATATATATATATATATATATGAGGAAGAGGATATATATATATATATATATATATATATAGATATATATATATATATATATAGATAGATATGTATGTCACCACTTGTCACTCAGCTACTACGCCATGTGGGAGATCGGGGTTCGATTCCTGGGCTGAGTGACTATGCTGTGCTACACCAATAAGAGTCCTTGGGCAAGACTCCTAACACTACACTGGCCTACTTGTAATATGATTAACTTGTAAGTTGCTCTGGATAAGAGCATCTGCTAATGCCATAAATGTAAATGAGAGAGAGAGAGAGAGAGAGAGAGGGAAAGAGAGAGAGAGAGAGAGAGAGAGAGAGAGAGAGAGAGAGAGAGAGAGAGAGAGAGAGGTGGAGGACAGCGTAAGAGAATAGAACTAAAAAGTGACAGACAGAAGAGTGCAGATAGAAAGAGTGCATCCAAACTGGGTGAAAAGAGAGCAAAGGTGAGCATAGAAAGATGGAGAGAGCGGCAGAGTGAGGATACAAAGAGGGTAGAAAGACAGAGGACATAACTCCATGGGGGAGTATATGTGTGGGGGACTAATGTGTGTTTCTGTGTCTGTGTGAGTGTGAGGTGAGCTACAAAATGGAGAAAGTGTTAGAAGAGAGACAGAGAGACAGAGAGAGAGAGAGAGAGAGAGAGAGAGAGAGAGAGAGAGAGAGAGAGAGAGAGACAGAGAGACAGAGAGAGAGAGAGCGAGAGAGAGAAGGTCTGGTTGTCTGTGAATACATCAACATCTTGTGTTCATCACAGAAACCTCTGCTCTCATTCTCTCTCGACCTGCCTTTGCATGTGTGAGTTTCACTGATGTCATGCTGTGGTCTAAGGCTGTGACTGGCTGTGTGGTATGAGCTGGGTGAAGCTCTGCTGTATCGAATCTGTCCCTGCTGATTCATAGCTGTCTTAATTCTTCTCGGAAGAATAGTCCTAGAATACTAGAATAGCGCGTATCACCTCTGATCTTCTCTGTTATCTGAAAAGCATGCATAACACCAGCGTCCCTGATCACCCTCAAGTGTCCCTGATCAGGGCTAATCCAGCCTATACACAGCGTCTGGCTGTTGTTTGTGTGAGTCACACTTACAGCCAAACACAGCGAAGACTGCTGATGAGGCATTTTTTTTACCCAGTTAGTTTGCTTTCATGACTAATTCCTCTTTCCATTAACTAATAGACTGAGTCACTGTAGGCTTTTGCTAAGGCTAGTCATCCTCATTATTACAGGGTAGTGAGGGATGATGCCCTCTGACCGACTGGCCCACACGTATAGGGTTTTAACAGCCTCTCTGTAAGAAGCACACACCGAGCTCGAGGCCTTGCACTGTTGCTGCATCACAGATGCACGTTCTGCACCCACAGACGAGGTGACGTCTCTGCAGTTTACTCAGACCCGCCTCCCCCTGCTCCCCTGGGGAACTTTGATGTGCAACACATTTTCACTCATACTCTCAGAATTGCACTGCATATTGAGAACATTGAAGGTTTCGCAGTTTTTATAGGCAGATTTTCAGTTTGCCTGTGTCAAATCGCAACCTGTGATGTAACTGCATGGAAATGATCCTTTTTTGAAAAAATATAACCTCGGCATTTATCATAAATATCCCTCTCGTTCCAGTCAGCAGAAAGCTAAAGGGGCTGTATCCTGTTTTGCGTTTATACCACACATTGATATCCTGTTATATCACTGCTGCAACCAAACACGTTGAATGGAAGTTAAAGAAACCCGATTTTCGGGGTATTTTATTATTCTGGTTATGAAGACACTGTAAAAGGGGACCTGTTATGATCTTTTCCATTATTCTCAGGGTCTGCTAGAGGTGTTTCAAAGCCTTGATTTACACAACCATTTTCTCCTACATCTCTTGTACATCTGTATACACCCACTGTCTGAAACACATGGTAGGAGCTCCTGCTTCTTTAAGCCCCGCCTCCTGATGAGCCCACTTTGCTCTGATCAGTCAGCTCCCCCATTCTGTTCTGACTGGCCAGCTGCCAGAGTGGTTGTTCCTACAGGCACCCAATAAGAATGTGTTACAAGATGATGTCACCATATAACCAAGCATTTCAGATGTTTTCTGGGCTACATTAGCTACATAGCACACTAAAGGAATAGTATAACAGGCTCCCATTAAAAAACTCAGGCTGTGTTTTATAATTCTTTAAAAGAGCGATTTGTAAGATGATGCATGAAAATTCCAAACAATAAAGGCAACATATTCCAGTGCTATAAAGCCACACAAAGGTTAACTCCTGTTTTGCTATTACCTATACATTTCTTCTGTTTGCTGCTGAATGTGGTTTCTTGATGGGAGTGTGTGGCAGTGGTTGTTTGCCAAGCACCATCACTCACACACCTCTGCAACTCTATATGTCGTCACCGTCCAAAGAAAAACAGGTATCTCCATTTTTGTTGATTTTTACTTTTATGACTCCTTTGATAACATGAGCTGCTCTTTACACTGTGTGGGCATTTCATGAAGAATCGACCACCAGAAATGGCCCAAAACTGCTCGGAAAGATGTCTGCTTCCATTGACTTCCATTCAAATAAAATGAGGTTTTTGTGCTCTCCTGTAAAGTTGCCATTTTGGAGATACCTGTTTTTCTCTGGAGAGTGGCGATATGTAGATGTCTTTGACACGGTATCATACCAGTTGTTTCTTTATATTCACATGTTGATGATTTGAAATAATTCTGTAGCTTTGAAAAATATTAAAAACAGCAAAAATGAAGAAGAATTTTGAAGACGTTTGGGTCAAGCAATGACCATATGTTCTTTTACAGGGAGAACCAATAGTCAGAAACCAAAAGTAACAATGCTGTATTATATTATCTGTTCAATAACAAGACTTACAGGTAGAATCATTGGCATTTACAGGAGAGGGAAAAAACTCATTTAACTTTAATGTAAGTTAATGGAACCTGATGATTTTGGGGATTCCAAATGATTTAGGGAATTTCTGTTCATCCATTCATCATGACATTTATGAAATAATGCCATTTTCATACATTGTAAACAGCAGCTGATGTGTTCAAATGATGCATAAAAGTAAAATTCGGCGATACTTGTTTTTCATTGGACATCGACAATATATAGAGTTGATTTTTACTTTTATGCATCACCTGAACACATCTACTGCCAATTACAATGTGTGAAAATTTTATGACAGGAATGTGTTCCAACAGGAATGGCCCAAAATTCCTTAGAAAAAGGTCTGGGTCCATTGACTTACATTCAAATTGAAAACCTCTCCTGTAAATTTTGGAGATACTTATTTTTATATTTATACTATCTATACTTAAAATATAAATGATACTATATATATGTGAAACAAGGCCAATTTTAATGTATGTTAGGGTAAGTTGGCATTTTTTGTCAAATGGTGTGAAAAAAAACACAGAGACTGAGATTTAAACAGCCCTTTTGGGTCACTTGTTGTTGTAACATTGTTGTGAGCTATGAGCATTAAAACAGGGCGTTCTTGAATAAGGCTGAAAGTACATGGAAACATGCAGTGAAACGTAGTCTGTTTCCTAACGGAACACAAAGTCAGTGTGTGTGATTATTTGTTTTGGCACATGGTTCCGCTGGGGATCTCCCTCTTTCCGTATTTGTGTGTGTGTTTGTGTTCAGCGCGTGGGAGTGGGTGCATACCCCCCGTCGTTGCTGCATCCACGCTCACACACGTGTCTGTCTGTGTGGTTGAGAGTTTCCCAGAATCGGGCCTTGACGCCCTTGAGGTCACAGACACACTGTGAGTGGCAGCGTCTGCTTCATATTTCACTCGCTCTGCAGGAAGTGAACTTAAGAGTTCCGGCCTCCTCACTTCAGACCCTCCAGAAAACCGACACTGTTTTTTTGCAAAGCCACCAGAATGAATCATTTTTCAATGGAAGTGAAGCCGTGGAGTGTCACTAACAGCAGCTAAAATACAAGGGCCTTTTTTCAGCCATTAACATTCTAATAGTATCAGTCAAGCGTCTCTACACCTACTCCTAAAAGCTAGGCTTTTAGTTCGGGCCATATATGGCAAAAGTTTATCAAACAAATTTACAATACGTTTTAATAGTAACAGAGAGTGTAAATAATACAGAGTGCAGAAACTTGAAAAACACGTAACGCTAACGTCTGCATGCTGCTCCTGTGAGACGCTCATGATAAATTAGCATGAAGTTAGTTCTGGTGACCGTGGACATTTTCTGCCATGCTTTATTCATAGCTTCTAACAGACATATAAGCTCACCGGTCAAAAATGACTGTGACTGAAATGTGCCTATGTGTGTAAAATTTTCACAAGCACAAATGCCAGCTGTAATTGGATTTGGCATGAACCGGACAAGTTTCAGTATGCAGGCAACATCAATGTTCAGTCAATCTTTCATCTAAGAATTCTGCAGTTGGGCCAGATTTAGTTCCAAGGAGAATCCCCTGTAGACTGGGATTTCAGCCACTGTTGGTAGACCTGTATGGCCGTACGCTTCCATACACCTGCAGATTCAGCTACGTCCTTCACACTATGGTCTTTGGCCATGCCCACATGCAGTCACCCCTTTTAGCCAATCATTAACATCTACTCTGGAGCCATTTACCAACGAGACATTCCCTGCACTGTACCACCTCTTCTCCATCTATGAATCCCGTCACTCACACCCTGCAGGAATTTATAGCTCTGTCATCCTCCTCCAACCGCATCTACAGGAGCCCAAACATACTACCACCATGAACATGCAAGGTGACTCATCTTTTCTCTTTGTCTTAGGCCTCCAGTTTAGCTCTCAAAAGGCTTAACCAATGGAAGAACTAGCTTTGCGATATTCACCAAGATACCATAGAGAAAGAATATCCCAATTGGATAACTTTCTGTTGGATGTTAAAAGATTTGATCATTTTCTGTCAAATCAAAACCAACCAAGGTTCCTATGATTCTACAGGAAGTTGCGTGATTCCAATGGCATGGAAAAATCAAGATGGAGGGCAGGATGAGAAGAGGAGAATGAACTGTAAAATTAGAATTTACCAGCATTTGCCATTTGTGCTTGCACACAGAGATATGTACCTTTCATATTTAACTCATTGAGAAAGTGAAACACCCACACACACACAAACACTTGTGAACACACACAATATGGGGGCAGTGAACACACTCACCTGGAGCAATGGGAAGACCCGTCCACAGTGCCTGGAGAGAGCTAGTTTGGACAATATTACAAGGGAAAGGCACAAACAGAACATCCCAGTACATGTTTAAATGTGATGTCATGTCATGAAGAGGTGCAATTTTTTAAATGAAAGAAGGTCCATATGAGCAATTACCTTCTCCTCCAGAATAACAAAAACAAACAAAAGATTCGAGGCTCCAAATTTTCTGTTAGAAATTTACTTTGGTATCAAGGTGCTCCACAATGACTGTCATTTAGTTTTAGGATCCACCTAGCGACAAACATTCAATACCTGCGCTCCCTTTACTGGCTGCCTGTTGTTGCCCGCATCAGGTTTAAAACTCTGATGCTTACCTACAAAGCCAAGAATGGACCAGCGCCTCCCTACCTTATGGCAATGGTGAGGAGTCTAGCTGTACCTCGAGCCCTTCCAGCTTCAAGTACAGCTCGGCTTGAACTGTCATCCCTGAGGACTCATGGAAGACAAGCGTCCAGACTCTTCTCTGTCCTGGCTCCCAGATGGTGGAATGAACTCCCACTGGGCGTCCGAACAGCGGAGTCTCTCGCGGTCTTCAAACGCAGACTGAAGACCCATCTCTTCGTAATGCACTTAAGTGAGTGAGCTCTAGTAGATGTGTATGTGGATGTACTTGTGTTGCACTTATAATGACCTTTTCTCCTCTATAGGTATGAGCACTGGGTTGGGGTTGCCAGGTAATGGTTTACTTGCTCTATGTCTGTGTATTAATCTCTAGGTACCAGCACTGGCCCCCTTTTCGGGTAGTGTCTGAGCTCATGGTGAACTCTAGGCTCTAAACTTCCTGTACTAGCTGGAATATTGTCCAACAGGATGTTAAGCACGGTTGTAAGTCTGCTAAGTGCCTTAAATGTAAATGTAAATGTAAATACCACATTGCATCTCAGCATTAATCTTACAGTGGTTTACTTAACATAGGTTACCTACTCTCCAAGGTCCAGTAAAACACCATCATTGCAGCTCACTGCAAACCAACTCCAAGCCATTTTCCATTTTTCCTGGTGCATTATGGTCAGATCCTTCCATTTTACCCTCACTAACTCTTGGTACTTGATAAAATCTCCTCATGGTTTCTCAGTTCAGATCAACCTGGGTAACCATAATCGATGCAAACCACAGCGATTTTGAGAGCTTGTGATAGGTTCCTAGAAATTCACTTCCAGCCGTCTATCTGCAGCAACACGGTGCTGTGACATCATACGCCAACACCCAGTTCAATACAACAATAAATTACTGATCCCAAACAAACATTATCCCTTTGCCAAAGTCTTAGATGCCCTATAGGGTTCCCTATTATGTATTTTAGATACTTTACAGCAGCTCTGCCTTCCCAACGACTTCACAAACGTCAGGCAACGTCAGGCAACAAAACTGATCAAGATCAAAATGCCTTCAAGATAATGCAAGCAACTGTTCAAAACAAGTGGTGAAATGAACGGTGCTTACCAAAACGGTTGACTGTTCTTGTCTATGCAGATGCATTTCAACAAGTCTCAATGGTACATGATTTCTCATTGTGTTATGACTTAAGTAAGAGCTGGATATGATTCAGACTGTTTCAGGATATACAGTGTGGTGTTGCTCTGGGAGCTGTTCCACATTAGCTACACTCTAGTGTGTGTGTGTGTGTGAGTGAGTGTGTGTATGTAAGGCATACACGGCTGTTGCTTACACCTGATAAGAGCTATTGTGATTGTGAAAGGGTATCAGTGTGCAGCGAAGCACGTACCTTTGTTTTTGCTGCTTTTGAAAAGCACTGGGAGATTGTTCATAATGGTGCGGTTGTGCTTGAGGGGAACACACCCATACACTCATGCGGAGACACAAGAACACACACATACACACAGTTTTCTAGAATAAGGGACGCTTGAGCACACAAGAACAAACACAGAAACCTGAACTCACTCTCTCATTTCCAAGATGCTCTTTTGAAACGAAACTTGTGCCTCAACCTATACGGTCACACGAATGACTAGATAAACTGATCGCATCTGTGATAACCTCGGTACTTACTGAAAGCTCATCAGTCGTTCAGGGTATCCCACCACAAGTCTGCACGGCCTGCTTTATCTCACTTTCGCAGACTATAGAGGTCTTCCTGGAAATCAATGTAAGCACAAGCTTTTATCTGTGAAGCAGTCAGCTGGGGTGCATCGAATGTATGCTTAGAGGTTGCCAACGATGGCAATCAGAATATTAGATGAATTATTTCTCAGAAGTTCTGTTCAGAACGTGCGATTTCTAAACTTTGTTGATGTTTGTGTTTACCTTCCCAGTTTGCTATTGTATTATAACCTGAATGAGATGAAAAGTAGCAGATATGTATAACCTAACCCCACGGGACCACCAATGAGTCATCTTATAGGTGGTGGATCATTCTCAGCTCTGCGGTAACACTGACATAGTGATGGTTTGTTAGTGTGTGTCGTGGTAGTACGACTAGATCAGACACAGCAGTGCTGCTGGAGTGTTTAAACACCTCAGTGTCACTGCTGGACTGAGAATCATCCACTAACCAAACTTTCCAGCCGACAGCATCCTGTGGGCAGCGTTCTGTGACCACTAATGATGGACTAGAGGATGACCAACGCAAACTGTGCAGCGGCAGATGAACTCTACAAAGTGGGCCAACAAGGTAGACGTGTCTAGCAGCGTGGACAGTGAGTGGACACAGTGTTTAAAAACTCACGTAACAGCGGGCAGCACCACTGGAAAGTGCAAAGTCCACCTATAACTACAAAGTGCTCCTATATGGTATATGGAGCTGATAAAGAGGACAATGAGTGTAGATACAAGGCGGTGTACCTAATAAAGTGGCCGGTCAGTACATATTTAAATAATAAATCAAAATGACAGTAATGGCCAGGCCATGCTGACATATCCCAAGCCTCTATCACAGTCTCAGGGCTGTCGTAGACGTGTGCTTAATGATCTCAGGGAATTACAAAATACATGTCATTTTTACCACATGTTTATTCAGTAGAGACACGTTTGTATTTAAACCCTGCAAGCACCACTGTACTGCTCTAATTTCCTTGTTGTGTTTCAGATGGGAACAAAAGGTTCACATTACTGTCCAGTCAGAAACTGTTTTTCTCTGTGGTCTCTAGGTACATATAGCTAAGCAAACTCTCAGGCTAATTAGGGCTGGGAAGTCCTAGATAAGTCGCTGGCTGTGAATACAAGCCGCAGCCTAATCAGTAGACCATTACAAATGGGAAACAGTGACGGTAAACTCTAAAAAGGTCACTGTGAAACTGTAAATGTGTGTTTGTGTTTTATCTAGAACCTGCCCAAACTGTTCATGCATATTGCTTTTTTAGCTGGCTACTAACAAACTACTCCAATAGAATACCATCCTGAGTATTAGCAGAGGTTAGCATTACTGTAGTAGATGTGTACTCATGTTCTAACCGAGGTTTGATATGTATGGCTTGAACTGAAGGCTGAACTCAAATAGCCATGGATCTCTGCCGCTTAAGAGTCAGCCAGTTTGCACTGTAGTCCATGCAGTCTCTGAATGCTATGCCTAAGGGTGCAATAAAGATGGGAATTTAAACAGGGCTATAAAGTGAATCGCAGGACAGAGAAAACAGAAAATATCATGGATTACAGACAATGTAGTGAAATAAGGAAAAGAGGCTCACGACTTTCACCACAGCCCGCGGGGACAGGAAATGACATCGCGTCATAGCATTCTGCTCTGTGCTCTTCCTCATGGCATCTTTCCAGGCCACAGCAGGAAGATGTGGGAAACAGAAGGCTGGCTGATTGACAAGCACAAAAGGCCATACCACAACAGAGGTCTAGATTTTAATGGGTCTGAGGGTGTGTGTGTGTGTGAGAGAGAGAGACAGAGAGACAGAGAGAGAGAGAGAGAGAGAGAGAGAAGAGAGAGAGGGAGAAAGTAAGGGTCTGTGTAAATGAGCCAGTGAGAATGCAGGTTATGGTGCTTTTCATTATGCATGGCTGTTGAAGTGAATGTCAGTGCTGTTGTGTGTGTGTAGGTCTTTGTTGTAGTAGAGAATACCACCAACCGCCAGGGAACCACCACCACATGTGGGAGACTGGGGTTCGAATCCCGGTCTGGGTGACTATGCTGAGCTACACCAATAAGAGTCCTTGGGCAAGACTCCTAACACCACACTGGCCTACCTGATATATGAATACCCTTGTAAGTGGCTCTGGATAAGAGCGTCAGCTAAATACCGTAATGTAAATGTAATACTAAAACTTTAACACTGCAATTCTGTTGCTACAGGGTGTAATTATGCTTCACGTTGTTACACACTAAAACTGTCCTGATGAATCAATAATCTGACCTGGTTAAAGGCTGTGCATCATCAGTCTGACCCATAGATTCATTCTAATAAAATAAAACACGTTCTTGCTGGAACTGCTCTCATCGTTAAAAGAATAGCTGCACACACAGCTGCAGAAGGACTCAACTGACAGGAAAGAAACTTGGTGTGTGGACTTTTACAACGACTGCCCTTAACATCACGTCAGCGTCGCCAAAGACTGCAATGGTGCCCTGTCATAGAGTGATTCAGAATGGCAGCAGGTCATCTTCAGTGGTGAGTTCCACTGTTGTCTGGGTGGAGACGACCAGCGAATCTGTGTGTGGTCAACACCGAGATGTTCGATTTGTTGTCACATGTCACACGTCCAAAAGGCCTGGTGTCTCTCCACCTCCACCCCTACTGCACAATCTGCAGGAACTGTGTGAGAGCGTTGTCTGCATGGGCTGGATTATCACAGGACACCATTAGAAACCTCTACAACTCCATGCTGAAACATCTGGTGTGTTGTGTCAGCAAACATGCCAACCTGAAACCCTACTGAGAGACACTACTTCTGTATTTATAGCTTAATAAATATGACCCATATCAGTCTTATTTATCATTATTATTGTTCCTGGTCAACTTTATCTTCCTTCCCAATAGCACTGCAATCACACACTTCCTTCTGGATGCAGCTATTGTTTAGTGTTGACTCTCACAGTGTTAGGCCTGACACAATTATTGTAGCTCTTATTTAGCTGTAAAATGATATGCCAATGTTTATATTTGTTAAATAAATAAAGCAAAAACTTCATTCATAAATAATTTCTAACACTGTTAGATGGCAGCAGAGAGTACTGTTTGTTTATTTGAGCTTGCACTGTATCTGTCTTCACTTAGTTTGGGGGAGTCTACTAAAGGTTCATTCACTCTTTTACCAGTAATGGTTTGGCTTTGTGATATTCATACATGCATAACATTAAAGAGTTATTGTCATGTTCATGAAACCAGTTTATGGTGACTTTTACTTTGAGACATGGAACAACATCATGCTGGATGTAGCTGTTATGAAGGAGTAAACTGTGGTCTAGAAGGATCAGCACATGGTCAGCAACAATACTTAAACAGGCTGTGGCTTTCAAGTGATGACTGATTGGTGTTAACATCCCAAAGTGTGCCAAGAAGATGTCATCTCCGCCAGCATGGACTGCTCAGGCAAGGCAGGCTGGGTCTGTGGACTCATGCTGTTACCACCAAATTCTGACCCTACCGTCTCTATGCCTCGGCAGAGACTCGTCAGACCAGGCTGTGTTTTTCCAGTCTTCAACTGTCCAGTTTTGGTGAGCCTGTGTCCACTGCAGCCTCCGCTATCTATTCTTGGCTGACAGAAGGGGAACCCGACGTGGTCTTTTGCTGCCTCAAGATTGGACGTGTTGTGCATTGGGAGATGCTTGTCTAGATCCCACAATTATACAGAGTGGTTATCTAAGTTCGCATAGTCTTTCTGTCAGGTCATTCTCCATTGACCTCTTTCGCCAACAAGGCGTTTCTGTCTGCCGGACTGCCGCTCACTGGATGTTTTTCTTCATGGCGCCATTCTAAGCAACTCTACAGACTGTGAAAATCCCAGTAGGTCAATCCCAGGTGAAATGCTCAAACCGGCCCAAATGGCACCAGAATCATGCCACTGTTATTCACGCTTTCTCCCCATTCTGATGGCTGATATTAATATAAAACTGCTGGCCCCTATCTACATTATCAATCACCCTGCAATGCTGTGACATGACGCTCCGGGTAAGTGTGCTCACTGCCCCCTAGTGTGTGTGTTCACTAGTGAGTGTGTATCTGGGTGTTTCACTTCATGAATGGGTTAAATGTGGAAGACAAATTCCTCTGTGTGAAAAATCACAATTGGCACCAAATGGCTCGGAAACTCTCTACTCAGAGAATGACTGACCTCACCGATTTCACCGATTTTGAAACATGATTGGCTGATTGGATCATTGCCTGGGCGAGTGCGTGAACAGGTGTTCCTAATAAAGTCTTTGGTGAGTATGCGTTCACGAATCAAAGTTGGAATGGAATCTGAAACATTGAACTTGAACTTAAAGTGAAACAGAGATATTGAACTTAGCTAAGCGGTGTCATCACTGCTTTCACAAAACCAATTAGACTTCTTATCTGATATAATTATACAGCCCTGTTGAAAAGCTTCATAAGACATAAATATGAAAAACTGAAACTCAATAATAGCACTGTTACCTCCCAGGAATCACCTCAGTCGATGGTAGATTTCTGCTACTGTTATTGTAAAATGCTGAACACTTGGTAGAAATTGCAGTGTGCAGCATAAGGAAGACTTTAACATGTATATATTGTTGAATGGGCCACGCTGTGTTGGACCATCGGGCTGTTTAGTGGGGTAGACGTGCAGTGTTGGTGCCTACTGTCACTGTAGAATGTTTGTCTATTGATGACCTGCCTGCTAGTTCAGCTGTTCACGAGTGCTGGGCAATGGTCTCCAGTGCTACAGCGTCCAATAAAGTTTGAAACTCATTTGAAAGTAAAATTTTTCCCATGTGTTGTGACTCAACAACAATATTTTTCATTATTATTATTATGGGTCATAGGTCTCATTTGTCTATTGCAGCCTTCTACAATATTAACATCTCAAAGCCCAACATCATGATAAGCCAGTGATACTCTGTTCAGCCCCAACCTGTATGAGTTTACATACACTAATGGATAGACATGCTTGTGCATGCATATGGCCTGCTCCATCAGTGCGAGCATGTGCATGTGTTCTCGTTTTGTATGTGTTCGCATTACTCTTTGTGTTTGCTTAAGCATGCTTGTGTGCATGTGTTTGCATTACTGGGTCTGTATGAGTGTGGGGGAGTTTGTTGCTGCCAGGAGTGCGGTGCTCTGATTGCTGGATGACTGGAGGGTGATGACAGTTAAATGTTATATCATAAGCCTACGGGGAGCATACGTGTTGGGACCAGCCTCCTGTGTGCGTGTTTTACAGTGCTTCAGGCACATCACAGATGCTGGTGAATCCCAACAGTCGAGACCGACTGGCATACGGAAGGGCTCTGAAAAGCCCCTCATTCACAGAAACCCTGACCTAGTAATGGAAATTTCCATTCAGAACTCCCTTGCCGCTTCAGGACTTCCAGTGGTGGAAGAGCCACAGGATATGGCAGTTGACCATATTGTGGCCTTTATTTGAGGAGAGGGTCAAATAAACATTGTTTCAGTTTGGGGCATAAATGTTAAAACTGGGTCAAACATGAGGAAAAGGTAGTATGATGGTGATGCTAATCCCCGCTAGTGCTCTTATGCTAAGCTAACAGTGATGGGAAAGAACATTACTTGGCTGTTCCAGATTGAGCACAGACTTTTGAAGCTTGTAAAAGACTTTTCATGTTTAATTAAAAGCTTGACATAGTAATATATATACAGGGATCGGACAATGAAACTGAAACACCTGGTTTTAGACCACAATCATTTATTAGTATGGTGTAGGGCCTCCTTTTGCGGCCAATACAGCGTCAGTTCGTCTTGGGAATGACATATACTGCGTCCTGCACAGTGGTCAGAGGGATTTTAAGCCATTCTTCTTGCAGGATAGTGGCCAGGTCACTACGTGATGCAGGTGGAGGTTCGTCCTTCTTGGTGGTATGCTGACATTACCCTGGATACCGTGGCTCTTGATACATCACAAAGACTTGCTGTCTTGGTCACAGATGCGCCAGCAAGACGTGCACCAACAGTTTGTCCTCTTTTGAACTCTGGTATGTCACCCATAATGTTGTGTGCATTGCAGTATTTTGAGCAGAACTGTGCCCTTACCTGCTAACTGAACCTTCACACTCTGCTCTTACTGGTGCAATGTGCATTTAATGAAGATTGGCCACTAGGCTGGTCCAATTTAGCCATGAGACCTCCCACACTAAAATGTTTCAGTTTCATTGTCCAATCCCTGTATATCTATCATCAAAAGAATAGTTGCACAAATAGATGATTTAAGTTGCACGCTTGGCCGTACATGTGACGTAAGCAAGGACGGGCCTTATCACTGTCCCTGACTGACCTAACAACCGTGACTGCGGACATTCAGCGAGCAGTGATGCTCTTCATGAGTCATCCTGCCTAGTCATGCCAGACAGTCATGGAGTGGAGTGGTTCATCTTCAGTGAGAAGTCCTGCTTTTGGTGGAGATGACCAACAAATCAGTTGTTGAGGAAAGACAGGAACTGTGTGAGAATCTGTACAACCCTAACAGTAACTCCATACCGAGACATATGCATGTTGCATTAGATACACACACACACACACACACACACACACATACATACATACATATATATATATATACATATATATATATATATATATGTGTAATGGTATTCATTACAACAGCTTTACAGCGGCTGCTTCAGGAAAAATCCCTGACATCAAGCTGCTGCTATTTTCCATTTCTAACATCCGGCTAAAACACACTGGTCAGGCTCCACTTATACCAGTGGTCAGTGACGTGTCTAGGATTTACAGCAGGCCTATAATCAAAGTGTGACTGGGCATTTCCAAAATACGTTGATGGTTAATCTAAGGTGTAGTACTATGCACCGTGAAACTTTCATGCAACTTCAGGTTGGTGTAGTTTTAAATTGTTCTAGATTTGCATCTTGCAACTGCATTTGAAACTCAGCCACAACAGCTGCAGACAACTCAACTTTTTTGTAAGCAAATTTCATGAAGCAGCCGATAAAAAAGCCGAAAGCAACAGACATAAACGTCAGTACGTGTCCTTACTAATGCTCTTAGTGGTTGAATGCCATTAAAACCACCCAGCAGTGTTTCAACATTTAGTGTAAAGTCTTCCCAGAACAGTAGAGGCTGGTACTGCAGTGAAGGTGGAACAAACCCTCTTATAATACTAGGAAACATTGGATAAGTAGGTATCTACGAACTTTTGGAGATAATATGTATGTAATGGTGTTATGTAATCTCAAACAGAAAGGTGTTTTTGATGATTTGCCAATGCACAAATATGTTCAAACTTCAGGCTTTGTAATGGTCACCATACTGCTTTAGCTCCCTGTTTAGTTTAGCTTATACCTTCCCTTCGTTTCAGAGATTAGATTTTGGTGACTATCCCTTTAAGAGTCTCTCTGTGTGTTTGTCAGTCAGTGTGGTGGAAAAGTACCCTGTCTGGCCCGCGGTGTCCCTTTGCAGTGTGTGACTGGAACAGGCACAGCATCACCTCCGTCCTTGTAGATTTGGCCTCTCTCGATAAGCAATGTGGGCCTAAATATAGAGAGCTATCAAGGCCAAAGGCTATTTTCTTCTACCAAGTCGGTGTGCAGAACTGGTAACGCTTTCAGCAGACAGATACACTACAAGTTCTAACAGCAGATACTAGTGCTGCCTTAGCCTGAGTTCAGCATGAGCCTGAAACTGAGGCCTTGTCCCAGAGAGGGCGGGTATGTGTCTGGGTGGGCTGGTACCTCATAAACGACTTCTGTGTTTATTCTTTTATGGTGCCTCAGCTGACTGCTACTGGACTTTAGCTGTCACCCTCGACCACCCCGCCCCCTCCAGGACACAAACACACAGCTGGACGAGAGCTGTGTGTTAAATATTAATGGTGCAGACGGAAAGATTTAGTGCCCTCTCTCTACGGCTATCTAGGTCACACCTCAGTATTAAGTGCTTAAGGAGCGACGCAGATAGCTAGCAAGATAACCTTTCACCTGAGAGACCTTTAGCTGACACACAAACACATACACACCAGTGGCGGCAGATGCTTTCTGAAGCACAACGGCAAAAAATTCCTTAAGATGTTGCTCAGAACTTCAGAATCACTCAACATATGAATTCAATAGTGATTTACATTTTTAAAAAAAAAAACCAACTTATTACTTGAGAAGCAAAAATATATTTTTTATGTTTTACTCAATATTTAAAATATTTTGAGGGAAACCAAAAGAAATTATAGAGACACTAGTGTTGGGTTGGATTTCACAGCTGTTTTTCGCATGTCTTTATGAATAAATGTCACACAGAAGAAGAAGGTCTGACTCCACATTGAGGTCTCAAATGCAAAGTCAACATTACACAGATGAAGATATGAAAGCAACAGTAGATAATTCACTTACATTCACAAAAAACACCAGACATCCAGACAGATATCCTTCAACAGGTTTTAACTGAGTTCTCTTTGAATTGTCTTCAACAGGCTTGCAAGCATTGTTAGCCATGTGACAAAACAGTCATGTTTTGGACCAATTTGGGTCTTCAGGAAGTTTTATCTTAAATGAAAAATTGAAAGATTGAATCCTGGTTCCAGTCCAGGATTTTGTAATCTCTGTTGTTGATAACTGACAGGCCAAAATCAATCACTAGGGCTTTAAACTGGAAACAAAGATTCAAGACGTTTGACGCAGAGTATACTGTCTCCTATGGGAATCTGTTCTTTCTGTAAAGTCTTAAAGTGAAGTTCCAAATGTTTCCGAAGTCTTCATAATTCAGTCATTGAGATGTAAATAACAGTGATGTCTTTGATGCATAACAGCTATTTAGTCTACTCTACAAAATGAAGAGTGCACCTACACATGTCTTGAGTTTTTATATGGCAGTGTTGATGACAATGTTGAATAAGGGGAATTCTGAAAAACATTTTTTAGGAATGTTATGCCTATAATGCTTTAAATATACCTCTAGCCATGCACACATTTTAAAAATAGGTAAAAGCTTATTGGAACCCTATCATAAAACAACATCCTAGCCATCAAGCAGTGCATTCGTAATAATTATATTTATTGTCTTTTGTGAAGTGGCTTTTAGAGACAGCTGATTCCTATCAACACCAATGCAAATAATTCTCCACTTAGTTTCTCAGTTAGGTTTTGTGGAAGGGCGTATTTCACACCAAGCCACTCCAAATTGCTTTTTTTACATCTTAATTTGTAATATATAAGAAAGAATTTCATAAAACCAAAAAAATTCCCCTTTAAATCGGCTCACTGTAAGGAATGACCACAGTTACAAGTCCAGTGAATTTACATAAAGTGGCTGCTGGCATGTAAGTCACCACACACTACACCATACACAAAGCGTATGCTATTTGAATATAGCATTGTCTGCACTACACTATAGAGCCATTGCCATAAGCACCCATAACGTGTAAGCGTGTCTCAGTGAGGTCTCATGACTGGGTCTACAGTGTGCACGCCCTTCTGAGGCTTGGACAGGTTCATTCATCATCATGTTCAGGGCAAAATCAACACAGACGTTTCAGAAAGCAATGCAGGGTGGAGCAAGGCCTCAGCACAAAGGCGGGAAAAGAAAGAGAGAGGGAGCGAGCGAGGGAAATGGAGCAAAGGACAGACCAAAGAAAGAGAAAGCGAGTGATAGCAAGAAGACCCAGAAACTGTCATAGTTAGGCCGGTATGTCTGGAATGCAGAAGTGAATGTTCAGGCAAACCAGCTCCTCGTGGCCTTCACGCTCTGGGGTCGTCTATATCAACAACAGGTCACCATGTACCATCACCCACCGCTGGACTGGCCCAGCAGAAAGGGGAAGCAGCCAGAGTTAAAGGAGGTGAGAGAGGGTGGGAGAGGGCGGATAAGAAGGCCAATGTTATATAGGATGAATAAGGCGATAAGCTTTTAGGAGTCAAGGCCATACAGAAATAATGAGCCTTCAATGTGCATGTTCAAGGCATGTCATGTAAATTATGTTAGCACTGAATAGCATCACATATACATATAAATTACTATATATTAGCTCACCTTGCATGTTAAGGGAGTAGCTTAAGGTGGTCTTCAGGCTCCTGCATCAGGATGATGCAGCTATAAATACCTGTGGTGTGTGAGTGACTGGATTCATAGATTGAGAAGCGTGCCAAAGACCATAGTGTGAAGAAAGTAGCTGAATCTGCAGGTGTAGGGAAGTGTACGGTCATACGGATCTACCAGCAGTGGCTAAAATCCCAGTCTACAGGAAACTCTCGTCAGAATTGTGCCAGGGAAGGCATCCACCAAACTGGGCCCATCTACGCAATTCTTTAACAATGGAGTACATCCAGAAACTTGTCCAGCCTATGTCAAATTGTCAAATTTGAATCCCAGCTGTTGTTTGTGCTCGTAGAGGTATTACATGCATGCGTTTCAGTCACAGAGGACTAATGTTTTGTCTGGTGAGCTTTAAGCTGCACACTAGAAAGTGGTTGGAAATATGCGCCATAGTAAACATGTATTAGGTTCATATTGGTAGACAGTAGGAAACTCCCAGCACCTTTTAGGTCTTTAGTGAAGGCCTAGTGGAATCCACCAGTCATGTCTTGATACATGTCAAGTACAAATAATTTTGTGGGAAATATATGTTACTATAGGCATTCTGAAAGTTAGAATAGAATAGAATAGAATAGAATAAAATAGAATAGAATAGAATTGTCATACGTCTGGACTCCTCTGTCTTTGCCAAGTCCAGGGACTACACCCCCCATGATTCCTCGCTTCATGAGGCCAGCGCAATGTGTGCCCCCAATCGGAAACAGCTCCCCCACTCTATTTCCCCAGAGTTTTGATAAACCTCACCTGTTTTCCATTTACCTGTTGTGTATATATACCTGTCTTTGTCAACACACTTTGCGAAGTATTACCAACCCTTGCATGGCTTATCAAGCATTTCTTCTTTATCTGTTTTCCTGTATTCTAGTGTTTGACCCTCTTCTACCCCCTTGTTTTTGTCTTTTGCCTGCTTTCTGATTGTCCTGGTTTTGATCATAGCCTGTACCTGGATTTACATCCTTTCTTTCCCATGTCTGTTTCGGTCGCCCTGGTTTTGTCTGCTGGCTCTGAATTGACAGCGGCTTTAAGCCAGTGTCAAGCTGCTACACATGAGGTAAAATAAACGTTAATGCGTCTGTTACAAGTTTAAATTAAACATGGATTGTCTGTAACAACATTCAGATGTTCCTGGTTAATCTAGAATGGCCAAAATATAGCCAGAATGGCCAGAATCCAAAAGGGATGCTGACAGAAATTAGCATCACAATGGAAGTGTTGTGCTCAGTATTTAAAATAAATTCCGTTTGTCTGTTTATTTCCCGAACTGAAGTCCCAGAACTAAAGACTGATGCAACGCTCACATGTTTGTGGTAGACAGACGATGGCAAACCAGATACCTGTTTTCAATTGAGGTGCAATGGAAAATTCTGCTGCTGAACGCAACAACATTCCGCCGACTGCAGCAACTTTTGCTGTCTTTTCACCAATGTTTATGCAGCTTCATGCCACCATCGGCCCTGCATGAGGTGCCTATGAGGTGCGTTTTTCAAATGCGTGGACGCAACGAAATGTGAAAACATTTAAACCATCACCATTTCCTTTATACAGGTTGGCATTGGGCATGTTGTCAAAAATCAGCTGGTGTGTTTCAGTTTCCTGTCTTGCTTTTCTTTCTTTTGCAGACATCAAAAATGTCTTTGTGCAAAAACACCTCCTCCTCTGTGCTTCACAGTTTGATTGGTGTCCAGGATTTTCTCAATCTGAAGACTTTGCCATTAGATTGAAGTTGTGTCATTGAATTAAATATCACTTGTGAGGATAAGTAGCCTAATCATCATCGTTAACATTTGGAAGGTAAAATGTTTATGGGTGGCATAGTGGTGCAGTGGGTAGCGGTGTCACCTCTCAATGCCTGGGTTCGATTCCAAGCTTGGACCATGAGGGTCCTTTCTGTTTGCGGGTTTGCTCCGGTTTCCTCCCAAAGACATGTAGTCAGGTGTATTGGAGATGCTAAATTGCCCCCTAAGTGTGTGTGAATGTGTGTCTGCGCTGTGATGAACTGTCCACTGACTGTTGGCCTGTCCAGGGTGTTTCCTGCTGCCCACCTATAGAGCCCTGTCCTGTGAAAAGTGAAGTAATTGGTCTAACCTAAAAATAACTTCTTGTTGATACAAGCAAATTATTATTATTTTATTGACTTTAAATAAAATTTTTTTAATCAAAGTAATTATTTGTTAATGTGATTACCATTACAATTAATATGAATGAAACCATAATATTATAAGCTCATTCAATTGCTTGTAACAAAT
Source organism: Prochilodus magdalenae (assembly GCA_024036415.1). Taxonomy (NCBI): domain Eukaryota; kingdom Metazoa; phylum Chordata; class Actinopteri; order Characiformes; family Prochilodontidae; genus Prochilodus; species Prochilodus magdalenae. The sequence continues at coordinate 672,459 of JAMWET010007421.1, read as the reverse complement.
GAAAGTAATTTTTTTTAGGTTGCCCTTTTTACAGTATGGTAAAGGCTCCAGCACCTCCGTGACCCAGATGGAGGACGCGGTTTAGAAGATGAGTAACTGAGTAAAGGGTCTACTTTCTGGGGTCCACTGTGCATCATATCACCAATATCATTTCAAAAATCTATAAAAAATTTCTAACTCAATTTTTTTAGTATGTTTACATTTAAAACTTGAACCCCCTTTCAACTAGATCAACTCCCACTTACAGTCTTTGAACAATTCATGGCAGAGCAACAGAAGCAACCCAAAATGGCTTGAAATAAACAGTGATTACATGAATCTGCATGAAGTTATGAGTGACTGTTCTTCTCCTGGAAAGCTGCTGAGATATGAGGTTGGGTTACCATAGAAAAAATACAAATATTTTTAAAGTATGACTAAACATATCCTCTGCAGAGGGCCCTACCATTATCACATCACATGCTCGGTGTTTGACGGGTCAAAGAGTTCTGCCTCGAATATCAGAACCGCCTGAACTTCATGGCTGCCTGCGGCCCAGCCTGCTTCCGCATTGTTTCCACGCAGCCTTGAAGGGCCTTCCCCTCCCGTCGAGAGATTCGCTCCTCATTCAAAGGTGTCACTCGCATGAATGCCGTGATTTAGTAATGTCTAATCTGTTTGTTCCATCTCGCTTTGCATCTGCAGTCATCCATCACTCTTGTCTTCTGGCCCAGCATAAGTACATACTCTCCTCCGTCAGTGGCCAGAGGATGTGAGTAATATGCTAAAGTGGCTTTTCCTTAAAACAGCTTGGCTGAACTTTTCTCTAGCAGTCAATCTGACCACCGTCTAGTTCGCCAAGACCACAATGAGGCTGTCGTTACTGGGTAGGCCCTACCTGACCGTCTGGGAGAGAATGAAATAAGCAGAACTGCGCGGCAGGAAGAGGTGCATTCTGGGAATCGCGGTCCCTGAGGGGGGCCCCTGGAGGAGAGATGGAAGGCGTGGCCCCCTCACTGTGGTTTTACGGCTCACTTGTCATTGCCGGAGACGCACTGGCAAGGCAACCGGCACTTTGCCTCGGGCCTGGTGTTCGCACCGAACACAATCCTGGCGCAGGCTGTCATTTCTGCAACCTCCAGCTTTTCTAAAGCACTCTTTTATGATGTTGTTGTCTGGCACTGCTCGTGTCTCACTCCGTGTTTCTGGTTTAGCTTCAAGGGCAGCCATAACAACATCCATAGCTTCTTTTCTTAGCCCTCAACGTTTTGATTAGCGCGCGCTAGCGATAGCGAGCATGCGGGTGCGTCTGGGTGTTTTTTCTTGCCTGCTTATCCAACTCCACAACGTTCCCTTTGGCCGTGGGTGCTGGAATACAGTATAGTCTATCTTTTAAAGTGGAACATATTTTCCTAAATTCAACGGCTGAGTAAACAAAGTCGTTTAGTGTGTCTTGATGTGAAGTTACAGAAGAAACCTAAGGCTTTGTATACAGTGGTGGTGATAGGAACCAGGGGTTGTGAAGTCTGAGATATAAATATAGCCATTTTATATACGACCCAAAACCACCAGTCAACCTACACATCTTCTTAGTTTATACCTGTGATGGTAGTACAGTAAAATAGCGCTAAATATAAAACAAAAAATAATTATTTTGCCCACAGGTAGTGGAGGATATACTGGCTGACATTCTTCCTCAGTTTATCATCATTATAAAAGTGTGCCACAAATACTGTAAGCACATGTAACGTGATAATGCTTTAGACCCCACAGTAGACCCTCAACAACCTTTCCACTGTCTAGTCTGCATCGGATGTACACTTTGTTGAGCACAAAGAAATGGACAGTTTTAGCCTTTAGCCTTAGCCTAACACCCATAAGACTGCCTCACTTGTTTCCTCTCGAAAACAGCTGGACAATGCCATGGTCAGGATTTCACAAGCACAACAAGTGGTGAACCAGTTGTTAATGAAAACATGAATGGCTGTGATGGTTTCCAAATTCCAGCATAGTATATACAGTGTACCTGTGACTGAAACGTACCTAATAGTGTATAATGCCTCCACAAGCAAGAATAACAGCTGTGATTGGATTTGGCATGGACTGGACAAGTTTCTGTCTCAATTTTCAAATACTCTTGAACCAAGAGTTGTGCAGCTGGGCCAGATTTGGTGGATGCCTTCCCTGGTACAAATTCTGAGGGGAGTTTCCTGTAGACTGGGATTTTAGCTACCGCTGGTAGACCCGTATGCCTGTGCGCTTCCATACACCTGCAGATTCAGCTACTTCCTTCACACTATGACACTTCTGCACGCCCGAATGCAGTCACTCCTTTTAGCCAATCATTAACATCTGCTCTGGAGCCAACTTCCACACATGGAACGAGACATTCACTGCACTGTAGCACCTCTTCTCAATCTATGAATCCCGTCACACACACCCCACAGGTATTTCATCCCATCTGCAGGAGCCTGAGATAATACACTGTGGTATATAATGAACCCATCTGCATTTGTACTTATATCATGGTGCTGACGCAGGAAACACTGTGCTTAAGGCAAAGGCTTTTTTATTGAATGGGGGGGGGCTCAGTGTAACTATAGCTCAGTGTAACTATACGGTCAGGATAGTGGGGCCGGTCATCAATAGCCATACGCTCACTGTCCATATGTGGTAGATAATCAACACTACACCCAACCCCAACACTTATCAGCACAAACACATATACCTACATATAGCACAACCTTTAACAATATATACATTCTTAGTCACCGTGAGTGATGACACGCCTAAGCTTGTCCTAAAATGGGATGGTATGGGCAAATAAACATCAAATTCATATCCATTTCATGCATTAAAACTTTCAGACATCTGGTTGCCATGACCACCACTGTAAGAAATTTACTTTCTAGAGCATAGAGCATTTCTAACCCCTCTTAACGACTTGCGTCTCAACTGCTTAATTATGCAGAAAGGTTGAAAAGAAATCTGTGAAAAGCACCTTTGACCTTTGAGAAGAGGATTCCTCAACGTTTCTCTTTCGTGGACAAGCATGTGTTTTCCCGCTCAGGCGTTCAAGGAAGCAGTCGGTAACTTGACCCGCATTTCAAAGACACTGTTCATCATATTGTGCTTGGCTGTCAGGGCTTTGGAACGTATGGCTCAGCGCCCCCGGGGGGCTGCCTCCTACCGAACACTATTGAAGAGACACGCAACTGAGGCTGCACAGAGTAATAAATTGTGATGTGATAATAAGCACCCTGGAATCCATGCATTTGTTTGAGCACAATAAACTTCAAGCCTTGCTTTGACAGTAAAACAGATGGCAGTGTGACTGAGCACGTCTATGTGCATTGACTGGCAGTTCTCGGAACCGTGAGGAATGCTCTTATGTAATCTCTGGCTGATACAGTGAGCTGTCCTGAAGAAAAGGCTGTTAATGATGGTGAAAGTAGGCGTAGCTGTTTGGCCTGGGCCTGAACTGCAGATAATCACTGTAGTGCTAGCTGCCGTATCCGCTAGCCTAGCTTAGTCTCCAGTTCTGACTCAAATAGAAGGGGACGGTGTAACTGCTCTCTTGCAATCTCTAGCTCTCTGCATCAATCTGTTCTTCACTGATCTTCACCACACAAGTTTCATTTACTGCTCCTGTTTCGTTAGGCCTCTACACGTTTCGGTTTCTTCTTCTCTGAAGATGATCAAGCTGCCTTTCCCCACCTCCTAATCCTCCTCTCGTCAACACCCTCCCGAACGCTTTCCCTTCTGTCTTTCTCTTTCTCCATAAGCTTGGTGAGCTAACACCGTGGTGTCTAACACAACATGAGTGGAATCAGAAAAATGAGTGTCTGTCAAGCAAGTGACCCGTCCTGTTTCCATCAGCGGCCCGTCTGAAACCCTGCCGGAAAATAAAAGATGTTTACAGCCAAGTTTAACACGGTGCTAGCCAACCTGTAGTTATAAGTAGAACTGCTAAAGAGGGGTTTTATAAGGCTTTGTCCCTGAAAAAGGGTCACATGACAAAATTAGAGACTGTGAAAAAAGCCAGGCCAGACACACGAGAAGGGAACATATAGCTTTCCCATGCGCTAATGTGCGCCTTTCAGGAATCCCGAGTTGGCTGCCTTATTTCTTACAGATGCATCATTTTCCATTCGCCCGCACGCATATAGCCGCCTATATTTCGGTTACAAATATGCCATGACCTATATTTTAGGGGCCTTTATTACATAAACTGCTCCGGGTCCTGAAACCCTCTTAAAGGGGTATTCCACCTATTTTTAATGATGGTGGTAGGAACCAGGGTTTACAAGGCCTACAACACCAATATAGCCATTTTATTTACCGTCTATTATATTCATTGTAATAAAATATGTACATTCCAGGCCAAAACCTTATTTCAAATCTATCATAAAACAATGCTGCAGACATCGGACAGCAGACTTGTAGCTATTTTGTGTAACGGGTTTCAGTAGTGTGGTTTCAGTAAGGCATTAAACTCTATAGGAACGTCTGGTTCTCATCACCATCACTGTGAACCATGTTGTCCTGGTAAGTTTCTCTAGAATTCAGAATTCAGACTGAACTAAGGACTTGTTTACCCCTTAAAGGGGCCATGTCACGGAAAACTGCATTTCCCTCACTTTTTTGGAGTAATAGTCTGAAGTAATATGTAAACATGATTACGTTCCAACATTTACCACTCACTCTCCGGTACATACTGTCCATATCTGGACACTGTGCTGCAAAACGTGCATGTGCATTGTGTGTGCCATGAACCAACTCATTTACATGAGTTCACATCTTCAGCCTACAGCATTTTAGCACCATTCCTCATACAGTAGTCACAAAGAGTGTTTCAGCTCTGATAGCCAATCAGAAAAGAGCTCATTTGGCTTAGATCAGTCTTAAAGGCACAGTAAGAAAAACAGCCTGCTTCATTCTAAGGAATAAAGAGAGGTCAGTGAATTATGGCCATGTAATGTACATAAAGAAACTCAAAGGTTGGACATTAATCTCAAAAATAAAACAACAAAACTGTAGGATATGGGCTGAGGATATGATACATTAATAGTACATAGAGTATATAGAGAATATCAAGTGCATACTTCTATTCCATGTTTTTCTGTATTTATAAAAGTGTACTTTTAAAGTTATGCTTTTTGAATGATCCTTTATTGTGCTGTGAAAAAATATGTTTCTTTACATACACATAAAACATACGTTAATAAATTAAATTTAATTGTCTGTAGTGCATTATTTAGGATGTTTTAAAGTAATTACTTTTAAAGTATGCCTTATTGCATTTTAGTTGCAATCAAACTAACTAGGTATGAAATATATGTATCATTACAGCATGTTACTGCCAGCAGAACCACAGCAGTGTATCTAGTCTCTCCAGTTTTTGTATTTTTAAAATTTATTTTAAAATACCTGTTGCCATTATGTACAAATCTCATGATGAAAGGACCTAAAGAAATAACTTGGAATTTTGCATTAAAGTTATGAAGGTTTTAATTTATTGTGTAAACTTACGATTTTGGAGATATGAGGTTTTGTTTCAGTATATATTTGTGTATATATTCAACATTTATCTCCATTTTTGTCCATTTTTACTTATGCATTCTTTGAGCAGTTGCTGTCATTTACACTGTATGAAAATTTCATGAAGAATGAAGCAACAGAAATGGCCCAAAAGCATTTTAAATAAAAAGTCTGGTTCCACTGACTTTTTTTCAAGTTGCCATTTTGGCAATACTTGTTTTTGTTGTTTTCCTGTTGTTGTTGTTCTTATCATAACTTAATAACAGTATGAAGCTGTCATACACTGACATGCATTTAGCATGTACATGTACCGTATTTTACTGCATGTATTTAGAAGCTCAGAGTGTACTTTTCATATTAGCTAGAAAGTATTGTTCTTTCACAATGTCTCCCTCATAGAAGGCGAAGGGAGTGCCGGATGATTTAAGGTTTGTTTGTTCTTGCTGAACTTATGGGCTTATGGGTTTCTATGTGCCATAAGACTGAATAGCCTGTGCGGTCTTGTAGAAGAGCCGGGCAAGAGAGAGCGAAGGCTACCTACGGCTTACTGCCGCCTCACCACAGTCTGAATAATGTGCCCTTACTGAACTAATGGTACGCCGAGGATTGAGCTTAGGTCGAGGCAGATGCATCCGTCATGTGGTTGAGAGCACCCATTCCCTTCTGGCCGGGGCCAATAACCCAGAAGTCCTCCACAAACAAATGCTACGGCAGTGATTAATAGCAGATTTACAGAGCGCAACGCCGCCCACCCCCTTCATTCCTCCCTCCTTCACTCACTTGCATAGAAAACGTAAACACAAACACTCGGTTCATTGTTCCTGCCCGGCGTTCCATGCTAGCGGGAACAATAGGGGAGTGCTGGAGATCTGTGAAAGCTCCTTCTCTGGCTTTTGTCCTCCTCAAGATGACATAAGCGGGTCCAGTGGTGGGCTATCATGTTGCCTCACTAATCATTCTCATCATCCGCCGACTGCCTCAGGCTCTTCTTCTCTGTGGTTCTCTGTGTCTGTGGTTGTCATGCCTTATGTAACACTAACTCACCTTTAGTTGAGCCTGAGTAATGACACCGTCATGCTCCTGCACCGCCTGACGTCACTCCCCCAGGTGTGCGCAGATGTGAGCGATGCCGTTTCGCCCACACTTTGCATCCACAGGGTATTAACTGAACACCAATGACCCTGAGCTACACATGTCTGGGAAAGACATTAGCGAACGGAAATCACTGTTTCTTTTACATGTATGTAGAGAGAAGAAATGGAGCGCTAGCTCTCATGTGAACCGTTCCCAGTTGCCCTCAATTGGATTACTGTTTGCCGTGATCTACAGCCGACCCCTATGCCAGTCCGTAGCTAGCTGGCGCAGAATGAATAGACATACCACATAGCCATCTGTTCCACTGCGGAAACAAAATGAGCGTTCATGTAGTGTTTTCCTCACCCAGCTGTGCCCTGAATCCTTAAACACAGGTTTCCAGCCTTGCACCTTTCAGCAACAGTTTGATCCCAGTGAAGGAAATAACCTCCTGGGCCAAAGCCCTGCTGTGTCCCGACACCACCAGGGGGAGGGTGGATTTATTAGCACATGTATGATCATACCCTTGCTTATAAAGTACAGTATGCAAGTTAAGAAAGGAGATTGCTCTTTATTTATGTACACTACAAGTCAAAAGTTTGGACACACCCAACTAAATGGGTGTTGTTGGTTAAAGACTCTACAGGCTCTTACACTTAACAGCTCCAACTGAGTCTGCAACAGTACATATCCTGATATACCACATATACATTTGATGGATCACAGTGCTATATTTCTGCCATATCTCCACCTCTTATATGTATTTAGTTGCACAAAAAAACTCTTTTTTAGCTTTATTTAGTTTCAAGTTACTGAATACATTTACGGCATTTAGCTGACGCTCTTATCCAGAGCGACTTACAAGGTTAATCATATTACAGGTAGGCCAGTGTGGTGTTAGGAGTCTTGCCCAAGGACTCTTATTGGTGTAGCACAGCATAGACTGGGAATCGAACCCCAGTCTCTCACATGGGACGGTAACTTCCTGGTGGGTAGTGGTGTTATCCGCTGCCACCATGAATATTCATGATGGATGGACCAATAGACGTGGTACAAAAAGCTTTGCAGGTTAGACTAGTTTTTATACTCCTGTAAAGTTCCATTTTGGAGATTTTTAAGGTGGACTGAATAATTCCATATGTGCTATTTTATAGTTTGATGTCTTCACTTTTATTCTATAGTAAAACATGAAGCTAAAAATAATGAACACTATGAGCACCCGTATCTAAACTTTGGACTGGTATTATACAGAGAGTCATTTTTGGTGTAATTTGATTCTGTCCTACACCAACTGTTCTTCAACAACCGGAATATTCTGTTTTTAATATTTTCATTCGGTTTCCATATATCTGTGGTTTTCTGTGGATACCAGGACTAGGGGAATCTTAAAAGCAAGTCGTAAAAGCATTTATGATGAATTTCTGCAGTTTTGTCCTGTGTTATCTCAAACTCCTACCTAAAAGAGTTATGGGGGGTGATAATCACAGTTTGCTACCTAGACATTATCATGTTCACAATAATTCTCCAGTTCTAGTTCTAGCTAACTCACCCTCCTGGATTGCCTGAGCTGCCTAGCCTATGCAGGCTCAAACTAGTTCATCATAGACATATCTTCACCTGCCTTACAACACACTGAGCCCTTCTCATGTTGTCACTACTGGCTGGCTGCTGAATGGATTTGACTGGTGACTGATATGACAGTGACTGATGTTCATAGATCTGTGTCTCATTGTTAGTCTGATAGGCCTCTCGGGTTATCATTGGTTAATCGGAATGCTTCTGTCCAATCACAGGCTCCTTTCCTTTTCCCCCTTAATTATATCCAATATTGAATATTAATTGTAAAATCTTATCCTGCCTCCATTTTGCTCCTGTATTTTTGTTTGGCTATCCAGTGAGATCCACAGGAGGATGGGTATCCCTTCTGAGTCTTGGCTGCTCTCAAGGTTTCTTCCTTTTGCTCATAGGGAGTTTTCCCATTTTGACTGGCTCATTGGGGCTTGGATTTGGGCTGCTTTGTGACAACGCCTGTTGTAAATAGTGCTTTATAAATAGACTTTGACTAACTGATGCTAAAAAACACCCTGTCTGGAGGAAACCTGTCTAGGAGAGTGTAAAGTTGAGTGACTGGCGTTGGAGCAAAAGCCAAAATGGAACCTGTTCTGCAGCTTTCGTTGAGCTTAACCATCCCTGAGTCACCATTATTCCCCTCTTTCTGTCAGCGCTACCTATTGGTGAGTTCCCACACAACCAATCAAAAAGAAAAATGGGTGGAGAGTGTTTAATAAGTCATTCAGACATGGAATAAAGTTTTTGGAATCATATCCACAAGGTGCTGATGTGGCTGCAGGTTTTTATTAAGGCAGTCCCCTGCCCTCAGCAACTGATCATGTGTGCCCCGGGCTTGAAAACCCACAGCGTCATGTCTCCTATATGACCCGGTTAGTGATACCTAAGATGAAAGCCTGTAAAACTCTAAAATTCTAATTTCCAGTGCGACAGGCACAGTGGCACTCTCCACAAAGAAGGGCCATAAGGCTACCGTACACTGAACACGGTACATTGTGTTTCACTGACCAAAAGTTATTAATGGGGGTACACACAATGGCAGACACAGTACGCCAGCATGTGCTCCAAACACATCACACCCCACCACGCTGCACACGGCGCTAAATTAGACTATTACTACCTTAAATTGCAACCATACTGAAACCACAGAAAGCTATACTGTGGCCTCATGTGTATCGCATGAGCTTTGAAAGGCAGCAAGTCTTTCAGCTGGACAAGCCACCATGTCTAACTCTATTAGGGTAGCCTTTTGAGCTTATATGGTTAATCTCGAAAATGGCCAGTCCGTGAAGAGGTAGCAAACTGATACCTAGCATGGTAAGTGATGATGAAATCTTAATCTTATTCATTTTTATGAGCAAAGGGCAAAGATGAACTTGAATCGGGCATTTGTAGGCTCTCCCTGCCAGCATTATCTAGCAGCGCTCTGCTACATGACGCTACATGTGTACCGATTTATAATACAGGACACTGGGAACTCAGTACTTGGGAATTCCTACTCTTCCACAAGTCGATTTTATAACTTGCCTACTTTCAGTTTTATTTGATTCCTTCTTTCATGGATACGTATCCAGGAAAAAAAAAGTCTGCTGAAGTATAATTAGTTTCGTTATATAGAACATGGTTAATATAATATATTATATATATAGTGTGCTATTTTTGATTAACTATACACTTACAAGTATCTATGTACTTGGTATGCTAAATATATACCATTAGTGCTTTTAAAATATACTGAAATGTACTAAGTGTACTAAGCTGTACTATTTTGAGACACATAGTGATACACTTATACCTAAATATACTTAAGTACATATTAAAGTACACCCCTAGTACATTAAAATGTACTTAGGTCTGACCTGAGAGTGCAAATTAATACACTTATATTAAGTACTACTGAGGTAAATGTGCTTGTAATTGTTACATTTGTAGATTTGTATTTGTATTTAGCACACAAAACAATAATATGCTTACTTATTGACACAAAACTACATTTCTATGTACTTAATTAATAATAGCAAATATACCTCATTTTTACCAGGACAGCTACATCTTTATGTGACTAAAGGTGGAATCAACCAGTGTTCACAATCACTGACCCAAGCCAAGCCAAGATGCTACCTTATATGAGTCGCAGGTAAAACATGAAACGGGCACTCTCTCTGCCAGTATCATATAGCCACGCTTTTACCTATACTTTTGCTTATGTTCAGTCCTTATTACAAATAACGTAGCTGTACTGTCTTGATACACCATTAAGAATCAGTTAAATATACTTAAGTACATAAGTACCCAGCAGCCAACACACAGGACAACACAGCTACAGACTGGCAGAGGGCCAAACCCACTCTCTACTGACCGTGATGAGCGCCACCTCATTCCAGTGGCCCTTACAGTGACCTACAGAGAGACTGCCGAGTGGTGGCTGGGGTGAAACGCACAGCGAGCATGGTTCTAAAAACAGGCTTCTGGAGGTCATTAGTGATTTTCTAAATAAACAGATCTAATACAATATCTGATCTGGAGTTTGGGAGACATGGTTCCAGTAGTGTAGAGAATCAAACAGAACTGAGGAATTCTGTACAACTAGAGAAACTGATCATTTTGAGGTGGTCTCTTCAATTTTTCCAGAGCTGTATATGTATGTTATTATACAGTACATATACTTTAATTAGGTAAAGTATATATTTAAATTATATATATATATATATATATATATATATATATATATATTTAAATTATATATATATATATATATATATATATAAATTAATTAAATATATAAATAAAATATATAAAAATATACACACCATTTTTACCAGGGTAACTGCAGCTATACACTGAAGGTGCAATCTACCAATCTTTGTCCAACACTGAGCTGAGCCAACTCAAGACACCACCGCGAGATGCCAAGTCATTCCTCCCTAATTGGGCAAAATGGGTAATTACCGAAGACATGTCCCTACAAACGTCTCTCAGTGTCTTCTCCCTCCACTCTTTATCTGCTTTATTTGTTTCGTTCTTCTGGTATGAATGACCTTCATTTGAAGGTTATGTAAGACGGGACCCTGAGAACAGGCAGGCTGAGCAAACAGGTAAGCGTAGGGTGGATCAAAGCCACCGCAGGCTCGACCTACATTACTTTCCCCGACGCTCTCAGCAGCAGAAAGACTGGGCCCCTGGGACCACTCTCAAACGGTGCCGTCACATGCACGGCCCTCAATTTTTCTAACATCCTATTCCGTCGTTGAGAAAGAGTGAGAGAGAGAGAAAGCGAGAACGGCTGACAGAAACAGAGAGGCTGAGTAAGACAGAGAGAAAGAGAGGGTGTTGCTACGGAGCTGGGTGATGAGGTTCTTCCATTCCGTCATGTTTTTGACTTGTCGATAATGAACTTTAATCTTGGATTAAGTTCAGAACAGTCAGTTGTTTACACAGTAATGCTCTACCAGGGCGAGATTTATCGCTTCCTCCAAAGCATGTAGGGATAAATCAAATGACTCGGGATTATCCCAGCAACAACAAAAGCAAAACTGAGCTTAGTGAGTCCTTATCATTGTGTTCATGCTTGATGATTCATGTGTTAGTGATTAAGGCTGACAGCTAATGTCTTCCCAATTAACAATCTTCTCAAGCGACTCGTGTTATGTTTTTTCACCATTAAAACCGATACGCTAAAACAACAGTTGCTGAATTATTCACTCTTTGGGATGCATTAGCCAAACTTTGGAAGTGTGGAAAAATATCCCGGTTGGTTTCTATGAAAAAACAAAAGCAAGAATGCAGAAGAATCAGCAACTGAACAGCCAGTAGTGCTGATGCACCGGTATATATACCTGGTTAAGCACACCTCACCAAAACCATCTATACGATGATCTCCATGGACAATCATCACTCTGCACTTTACATTAGCATATTTAAACTTGCACATATAGACTGACCTACTGTTATCTTCCATCCACACTGTATATTTGTAGTATATGTATATAATATAATATTCTATGCCCTGTATATACCCTGCATCTCTCATCTACCTCAGCTTTACCATAGTGCTATATGGTAATGTGTATATCTGCATATATCATAGTTTTTACTCATAACTTTTATTCATAAATGTAAATTAGTATAAACAGAGATTTTAGTGCTTACTGTTGTATATATTTATTGTCTAATTTATATGTTTGTATTGAAGTACTGTAATGGACTACGCACCTAAGTTTTTCACTCACCTTCACACCTGTGATAAAAGTGATTTGATTTGATTTGAAAAGAACAGCAGCTGTAATAAAGGCAAAA